>CM046441.1:41313394-41447025 GCA_025506515.1 Flaveria trinervia
CTACCTATATGGGACGAAGTGCATCATATTCACTAACCACAAGAGCTTGAAGTACCTCATCGATCAGAAGGACTTGAACATGAGGCAGAGGAGATGGTTGGAGCTCATAAAGGATTATTATTGCGAGATCCATTACCATCCAGGCAAGGCCAACGTGGTGACAGATATCCTTAGCTGAAAGGAGAGACCCAAGCCGATTCGGTGAAGGCTTACCAGTTGATCAAGACCTCTGATGTGCTGAAGTAGGTCAAGGAGTTTCAAGATGAGGCATTGAAGGAAGATCATCTTAACTCTGAAAGGATGAGAGGTATAGTTACAGAATGGGTGAAAACACACTTGGTGTTAGAACCCGATTCAGATGAATGTGGATTCCTTATTATGGGGATCTACGTGGTAGGATTATGGACGAATCTCATAAGACTGATACTCTACTCATCCCGGTGCTACAAAAATGTATCATGATATGAAGAAAGATTATTGGTGGCTGGGTATGAAGCGTGACGTAGTGGAGTAGTGAGAAGTGCCTTGCTTGCAAGTGAAGGTGGAGCATCAGATGCCCAATGAGAAGATCCAACCTTTGGACATACCCAAGTGGAAGTGGGAGCATATCACCATGGACATTATCTCGAAGTTACCACGTACCTTAAAAGGTATGATGCCATATGTGTGATAGTTGATTGTTTGACGAAGAGTGCTCACTTCCTACCGATCCGAGAAAGTATTCCTCTGAGAGACTCGCAGATCTATTCATCAAGGAGATTGTAAGTTGCCATGGTGTACCAATGTCTATCGTGTCGGATCATGACACCCAGTTTACATCCAAGTTTTGGAAGAGATTTCACGATGCTATGGGAACAAGGTTACATATCAGGACGACTTATCATCCCCAGACAGATGGTCAGTCAGAAAGGACCATCCGGATGCTGGAAGATATGCTTCGGCCACGCGTTTTTGATTTTGGAGGAGGTTAGGATGACCACTTACCGTTAGCCGAGTTCTTATATAAGAATAGCTACCATGCCAACATTGGCATGCCTCCTTATGAGATGTTATACATTAGGAGATGTAGAACACATGCTTTGGGGTGACATTGGCCATAAAGAGTTAGGGAGCGTCGAGGTGGTCGAGGCTATGACTGAAGAAGTGTGATACATATATGTACCTAGATACTAATCTTAATGTAATATGTCTTGAATGTCTTACACTTATGTAATATTGGGTACATAAGAAATGAAATGTTTGGTTGTGATTTATAACGTTTAATATTTCATTATGAGTTGGGTAACGCATATTGACTAGATTATATAGGTTTGTGACAGTTTTAATTGATGTACATAAGGTTATAATAATGAATACATTCAAACTTGGTAAGTGAAGTTCTCATGCGTCTGACTGGACCATGCGCCCAAACAGTGGTCATGCGTCCGAATGGCCATGCGACTGAATGTCCTGGGCCTAAACAGTCCATATGCCTGAACAACTTCATGCGACTTACTTATTCCTACGACTGAACACTCAGTCGTGCGAATGGATCAACCGTATAACACAATCGCACGACTGAACCATGCAAATGTTCAGTCGCCAGAATGAGCAACCCTAACCTATAAATACCACTTAATTCAAGAAAAACTTAAGCATTGAATACAATTCGAGTCTAGACTACCCTAGCCGTACAGAAGCCTCTATGTTCGTACTCCAAGTCATAGAACGCTCGAGATCGATTCCTAATCGATTCTTGACGTTAGATTCAATACATTATTGTATCTACTTGCGTTCACACTAATTGGATTGCCAATCAAATAGGATTCCACACTATTTGGTTTGGTTTAACATGTTAATCAGTTGGTGTTTCATTCAAATACCATATCCCAACAAGTGGTATCTGAGCCTTGGCTCTGGATTACGTGTTGATTCAATAGTTTTGATACAAAGATTGTGTTTCTTCATCAAAAATGCAATCGTTTTGAGTCTAACGGAGTCTTAGACATTTCCTGACCTAAAAGTTTATTTGTTCCAGCATACGGTGATTAGGGTTTGTTAAATTTCGAGTTTTTACGGCCAAAACACATTTAACGTATGAATTATCAAACTTCAGCAAGTACGATTGGCTCAATCGCACGACTGAGTTCATTCGCATTCTCTAACCGCACGATTGGACTCATTCGTACCCTCATTCGTACGACTGAGAAAATCATTCGGACTGTTCAACCACATTGGTTCATTCGATCGACTGACTTATCCGCATTGTTCAGTGGCACCACTGAACCATCCTCATCTGTTCAATCACCCCAATAAGCCCAATCGCATACCTTTATTTGCATACATCAACAGTTTGTTAAAGAGTAAAGTTAAGTGAAATGGAGGACCAATTTTCAGTATACACAGCAAGTAGAGATACACGTATTAAAAAATCTACTGCTTTTGGAGAACGAAGTGGGAATTCACAATAAACCCCTGAAGCTTATCACGTTAGATGACTACCCTCAATGGAAGTAACGTTTTGAAATCTACTTAAATGGAGTAGATACAAATTTGTGGGAGGGAATAGAGTCGGGGTACAGCATGCCAGTAGGAGCTGACGGAGTCAAGATTACACTAAGTGGCATGTCGGATGCACAGAAAGTAAAACACAACACTGAGAAGAAAGTCTACGCTTTACTCACTCTGTCTATTCCAAAGGACATCTTCCATCAGTATTCGGAGTATATTCAAGCAAAGAAATTATGGGATGCGTTGGAGAAGAGGTAGGATGGAAATGCCACACTCAAGGCCATTAAGGAAAAAGCTTTGAAAAAGGAGTTTGACAACTTCTCTTCAATAGGTAAGGAAGGCCTGGATGATGTGATCGACAGATTCAACCACTTGATGAGTGAGAAGCACACTGATGGAGTAACTACGTCGATGGAGGATAAGGTATCCAACTTTGCTGATGGACTACCGGAAAAATGGGGGTTCTTTCGTTTCAACTCTCAGACAGAATGGGATGCTCTTGAAGTTAGATATAAATGACTTCATTCTGAAACTGAGGGAAGAGGAGCTTATGATGAAGTACAGAGCCCAAAAGACTAACTACGATCAGAATCTTGTACCCTACAATGCAACTCCTCAAGCCAAGACATCTGGAGCACCACTGCAGACTGCCTTCGTCTCAAGCGCAACAATTCCAGCACAACCGTCAACTTGTGGGTCCGAAACGTCAATGTCATCTGGCACCAAGTATATTATACCTGAAGCTAATGTAGCAAAACTAAAAACCGATAACTTCTGTAATGTGACTATTGAGGTGGCCAAAGAACACAAGGATCTCTTAGATGTAGTAGTCCACTCCTATGATGGACTAGTTGCTGGAAAGATAGGAAATTGTCACCTGGTAGATGAGGATTATGAACAGGTGGACAAAATGGAGTTGGAACGAATGGACATAATGTGGGCTTTGGCAAGTGCTGTCCGATGAGCTAAAAAGTTTGTCAAAAAGACCGGACAGAACTTTGTTGCTACTAAAGATACAACGTTTGGCTTCGACAAGTCAAAGGTAACTTGTTTCAACTGTGGTGAGAAGGGACGCTTCAAGCGGGAGTGTGTGAAGCCAAAGAAGACTGGGAATGGCAATCCCTTCTCGTCCTTTAATTCTCAGGACAAGGCCACATCTATCAGTCCTACTTCATCAAGCAAGGACCCTAAAGCCTTGACTGCTAATAAGGATGAAGGACAGGACTAGAGCTTCTGGTTCGTCTCACCGGGAGAGTCCAACATAGCTAGTGTGGAGGGAGATATAGCAGTAGAGCTCGCGATGTCAAATTCTGAAGACACTGCACATGTGGTCAACCACCTGCCTGAAGAAGAGAAATCTGCATCAACGTCAGAATCACCCGAACCAGACAACAAATTCTGCGCTCATGGGTGATTCCTCTTCAATATCTCAGGTAAGTACTACTGACCAGTTGTTTAATAGTCATGCTTGTTTAGATTGCAATAAATTTAGAGGGAGTATAGATTTGAAATTTTCTAGGTTATTATATCATAATGATAGCTTAGTAAAGGATCTGGAACTGTGCATTAAGGCTAATAGAGTATTAAAACAAAACGAGCATAGTATAAGGAAAATTGAATAAACAGCTTAGGGAAACAGAGGTAGTTGCCTTTAACCAAGAAAATGACATTAGGTAATATCTAACTCCCTAGAGGACACTAAGAAGTAGAAAGCAGTTTTAGAAGTAGAAGTCAACTCCTTAAAACAAAAATTGCACAGTTGGACAAGCTCATCCCACATTGTCCAACACTTAGTGAGAGAGAGAAACAATGGGGAGGGATTGGGATACAAAGTGGTTCCGCCACCACCTGAGACCTTGATGAACACCAAAAGTAAACCGATTAATGTCACACCCTCAAATTCCACGTGCGGGGTATTACCGTGAGGCGTATGACAAATCAGGATCTCAGACACGGTCATATCAAACGGCACTATATGAACTTAAAAAAACTCTAAATCAGTGTAAACATAAACGATATAAACATCAGTGCGAAAGCGTAAAGACGAATGTAAACCAATACTAAAAGTTCCCAAAGTACTATGTCAAAACAAAATGTTCAAAGAAAAATAAATGAGTTTGATGATGCATGTCCTGAGTGCGTTCATTAATTGTGCAACATGAGCTCAAGCGTTCTTGTGACCTGAGAAAACATGCTAAAGTGTGTCAACATAAAGTTGGTGAGTTCACAGGTTTAATAACAGGTAAAATGTTTGTAACTGTTCAAATGGTAACGTAATTAAAGCATATCGATAGGTAGCTAGCCTATAATGAGTTACTTAGCGTTTCAAAACGAAGCTGATTGTTTGTATGTTTGTTGCCTTCCCGTCACGTCTAACCCAGACAGTGACAAATGTTAGGTCAATAACGCACCTGTTTGACCTCCAATCAAGCTAGCGCGACTAGCCCGGGCGGGGTTTGTCAAACCCAGTAGTACTACTCAGAATTACCTCGCTACACATTACTAACCGTTCGAGAATGTAAGGACTTTTAATTATGTTTGCACTAACTTATCAGGCGATAAACAATAATACTAGAAACCGTTTATAAATAAAGTTTGCATGTTTTCTCCCCCAAAAAGGAAAGTAATGTAAAACAGGGGCCGTGAAGACACACCTCAAATGCGTTGTAACAAATAAGTGTAAGCACAAGGGATCGGGTTCCAATTAACCTGGGTTTCATTTAATATTTAAATAAGATTAAATATTAGTAATGGAATTAATTATTCGAAATAGAATGATATGGTTCACGATCACGGTTCGGTTACGGTGTCGGCTAATCAACATGACTCTCCATGCACAAGCAAACGCAAGCATAAACAAACTCACACTAGCATATAAAACTCAATTATTCATACGCCCACTAGACCATACATGAAGGTATTGTTTATATATCTTTAATTATAAGAGTTTTTATAATAAAACTCATATGACATACATTTATTATAACTTCTCTAAACACAGACCTATACACTATTTTAAGATGAAACCACTTGGAGGTGCTCCAAGACTCATGGAGTACTTCCCAAATCATTAACTTTATCCATAACTTTATCAAAATATAAATCATGTATCAAAACACTTGACCCTTTGTTTGTTGTCAAAAAGAACAGTTTTGACCTACCTTTACTAAAAAGACAATAACTTTAGTTTTACAGGTCCAATTTAATTGTGGTTGGCCTTTCTGGAAACTAGATTCAAAATACATAATTTGGAGCCAAGAAACGCAGTGATTAAGGTTGTTATCATCAAATTATAACATGCACAAGTTGGCTAACAGAATCTGCCAAAACAAACACATAATATACATGCATTCATACACCCAAGTATACACATATTCAAGCATTCATATTAACACAACCATATATAAAATATATGCATCCATCATTGTATACGTTGCAGAACCCAAAACAAAACACACACATTCACCTATACATAAATATATTCGCAGCTTACATGTATATATATATAATATATATATATATATATATAATATATATATATATTATATATATATATATTATATATATATATATATATATATAATATATATATATATATATATATATATATATATATATATATATATATAAAGCGCAGCACACATGATTATATATACATACTACACCACACGTTAGAACACACACACACCCACCGCAGGAAACTATATATATACATACGTACACCACACCTGCATAGATTTTTGCAGCTGGTGAATGATTTAGAGATCATGGGGGTAACATACAAAGTCAAAGAACTGAACAAGAAGATGGTTCACAGTCTTCCAGAAAGTTGGAAACAAAATGTTACAATGCTGAAAAACACTTTTGATCTAGAGAGTACCACCTTGGACATCATGATTGCGAAAATAGAAGCTCTGGAACTTGATGAAAGGAGTAGAAATCTTGGTGGACCTTGAGTTATTGAAGCTTATAAATTTCCATCAAAGACTCACTCTACGGAAAATGCATTCATCACTAAGGATGATGATTTTCTCTCCTTAATAGATCAAGTGAAGACAACCGATTTCATTGGTGCTCCATCAACAAACAAGCCATCAATATCATCTCAACCAGTAGGGTAACTGCAACTCCCCTAACTACTGCTTCAACAAGCCTTTCATTGGTGTACGTTGCAGAACCCAAAACAAAACACACACATTCACCTATACATAAATATATTCGCAGCTTACATGTATATATATATATATAAAGCGCAGCACACATGATTATATATACATACGTACACCACACGTTAGAACACACACACACCCACCGCAGGAAACTATATATATACACACACACACGTGCAGAACCAACTGAACCATAGTCGCATACAAGACCGAGAGCGGATCGCACCATTGCGTATCGTGAAGAAAAGAACAAAACAAGAAGAAGACCTACCACACCGACTGCAACGATCGAGGCTCACGTTTGGCGGAGACTTGCGATTGTCGAAGGGGTACGCGTAGGAAGGAAACAGGTGATGATTTTGCTGTGGTTGTGGCTCACGGTTTCGAAAACTGCAGGGTGAAAGTAGGGTTACGGATGTTGAAGATGATTGATGAGTTTGGGTTGGTTATTTAAAGATAACTTAACCTTGTGAATTAACATAATGGTCCCTCTACTTTATGTAGTTTGCACTTTAAAGTTAATTTTGTTTAATTAGTTTGTAGTTAAGTAGTAAAATACTAATAACAACTATTATTCTTTTATAATAATAAAATTGATTAACTATAAAATAATGTAGAGATGTTAGATGATAAGAACGATGTTAACCCGAAGACTCGGGTTGTCACATCATCCCTTTGTTGAAAAAATTTTCGTCCCGAAAATTAGAATGATAAGTTCAGTCAAATGCATGAGATTCAACGATTTGTAACGTGTAAGACTTTGTACGGTTTTGGTAGATCTTTGAACAGTTGTGGATATTTCTTCTTCATTTGATCCTCGCGTTCCCAAGTAAACTCTAGTCCACGCTTTGAATTCCAACGGACATTAACGATAGGAATACGACTATGCTTGAGGGTTTTGACCTCTCGGTCCATAACTTCCACCGGTTCCTCCTATGAAACACAGTTGTTCACCCACATGTATCTCGTCTGATGGAATGACAAGAGTCTCATCTATAAGGCATTTCCTTAGGTTCGAAACATGGAACACATTGTGTATTCCGCTAAGCCTCTTCTGGTAGGTTGAACTCGTAGGCTACTGGGCCAACCCTTATGACAATCTCAAAAGGCCCAACGTAGCATGGGTTTAGCTTTCCACGTTTCCCGGAACGAACTACACCTTTCCAAGGTGACACTTTCAAAAGTACCTTGTCGCCAATTTGAAATTCCAACGGCTTGTGCTATTTATCTACATAACTCTTTTGTCGGTCACGTGCCGCTGCCATGCGATTACGAATTTGCACTAACTTCTCAATTGTTTCATGAACAAGTTCAGGACTGGTAAGTTGACTTTCTCCAACTTCTGCCCAACAAATAGGTGATCGACACTTACGTCCATAGAATGTTTCAAACGGTGCAGTTTTGATCGATGTGTGATAGCTGTTATTGTAAGAAAACACAACCAACGGTATGAGTTTCCTAATGGCTGCCAAGTAAATGACACAAGAACGTAACATATCTTCGAGTGTCTGTATTATACGCTCACTCTAACCATCAGTTTGAGGATGATATGCGGTGCTCATATCTAGTCGTGTTCCCAATGATCATTGCAAAGATTGTAAGAAGTGAGAAGTAAATTGAACGTCAAGATCGGAGATGATAAAAATTGGCACACCATGCCGAGAGACTAATTCCCTCAGGTAGATACGAGTTAACTTCTCCATTCTATGAGTCTCTCTAATTGGTAGGAAATGTGCAGATTTTGTCAAGCGGTCTATTATTACCCAAATGGTATCACATCCACTAGGATTTCGAAGTAGCTTTGTGACAAAATCCATTAATATCTGTTCCCATTTCCATATAGGAATTTCCGGCTGTTGAAGTAGACCAGATGGCCTTTGATACTTCATTTTAACCTTAGAACAGGTTAAACATCTGCTTACATAGGTGGCGATATCAGCTTTCATGTTCGGCAACCAGTAAAGAACTTTCAAATCATGATACATCTTGTCTGAACCCGGATGGATAGAATATCGAGACTTATGGGCTTCGTCCATCACTAGTTCTCGTAGATTCCCATACAAAGGAACCGATATTCATTCCATGAAATAACGAACTCCATCTGATTTGATCTCTAGCTGCCTTTCCATGCCTCGCATGGACTCTGCTTTCAGGTTCTCGTCCTTCAAAGCCTCAAATTGAGCATCACGTATCAGATCAGGTAGTCCGGTGTGGATAGTGAGTTGAAATGCTCAAACTCGCTTTGGCTTAGGTGTTTCCTTTCGACTTAAGGCGTCAGCTACTACATTAGACTTACCCGGAAGATACTTGATCGCACAGTCATAGTCGTTTAACAACTCGACCCAATGATGTTTTCTCATATTCAACTCCTTCTGCTCAAAAATATGTTGAAGACTCTTGTGATGGGTATAAATGATACACTTGGTACCGTACAAGTAATGTCTCCATATCTTGAGTGCGAACACAACGGCTCCCAACTCTAAGTCGTGTGTCGTGTAGTTTTTCTCATGAACTTTTAGCTGATGAGAGGCATATGCGATGACCTTCTCGCGTTGCATTAACACACAACCAAGACCTTGGATGGATGCATCACAATATACTACAAAATCATCTGTTCCCTTAGGTTGGGATAGTATCAGTGCCGTACAAAGCTTTTGTTTTAGGAACTGAAATGCTGACTCTTGCTTGTCACCCCAACTATACATTGTGCCTTTATGAGTTAATGATGTAAGTGGTTGAGCAATCTTCGAAAATCCTTTAATGAATCTTCTATAGTACCCAGCCAACCCCAGAAACTGTCGTACCTCAGTTGGAGTGTTAGGCGTAGCCCGTTCCTTATGGCTTCTATTTTGCCGGGTCAACATGTATGCCCTTCTCATTGACCACATGGCCAAGAATTGGACTTCCCGAATCTAGAAGTCACACTTCGAAAACTTGGCATGCAGTTTCTCTTGTTTAAGTAATTCCAAAATCAATCGAAGATGTTCCTCATGCTCCTATTTGTTCTTTGAATATATCAAGATATCATCGATAAAAATGATGACAAACTTGTCCATGTAGGGTTTGCACACACGGTTCTTGAGATCCATGAACACCGCCGGTGCATTGGTCAACCCAAAAGGCATAACCAAAAATCGTAGTGACCATAACGAGTTCTGAATGCTGTCTTTGATATGTCCTCCTCTCGGACTATCAGTTGTTGATATCCTGATCTCAAATCTATCTTGAATAGAAGCTTGACCCTTGAACTTGGTCAAACAAATCGTCGATATGGGGAAGAGGATAACGATTCTTAACCGTCACTTTGTTCAGTTCACGGTAATCAATACACATACGAAAAGTCCCATCCTTTTTCTTGACAAACAGGACTGGGGCTCCCCATGGTGATGAGTTGGGTCTGATAAATCCCTTATCTAAAAGTTCTTGTAGTTGAGTGGACTGTTCTTGCAGTTCTTTGGGAGCTAGTCTGTATGCTGCTCTAGCAATAGGTGCGGCTCCAGGTGTCAAATCAATCTTGAACTCGACTTGACGATACGGTGGAAGACCAGGTAAGTATTCAGGGAAAACCTCCAGAAAGTCACGAACAATAGGGATAGTTTGCGATCTTCTTTTCTTGGATAGTCTTTTTTGTGATGATAGCTAAAATAGCGGTATGGCCTTTACGTAAGCATTTAGGGGCTTTCATGTATGATATGATGCCAGAGACTACACCACTTTTCTCGCCCTGAACATATATGATCTCACCACTAGGAATGGTACATGAACGACCTTTCATGACAGATAATCTCAGCTTGGTTCTTAGATAACCAGTCCATGCTGACGACCACGTCAAAGCTACCAAGTGTAACAGACATGAGGTCTATATCTAAGTTATGTGAAGATAGTCCTAGTTTACATCCTTTGAGAATATGTGTTGCCTCAATCATTTTACCATAAGCTAGTTCTATGGTGTAACTAGGTTCTATTTCGGTTAACGTTACATCTAGAAGTTTGCTAAACTTGGTAGAGATAAAGCTCCTATCAGCACTGGTATCAAATAATACAGAAGCAAAATAGTCGTTCAGAGAAAACATACCGGTAACTACGTTTTGATCATTCCTTGCCTCACTAGACCCAATCATGAAAGCTCGACCCTTAGTGCCATTTCCATAATTGTTGTTTCTATTATTGCCCTTGTTCCTGTTCTTTAGTTGTGGGCAATCTTTCCTGTAATGACCCTCTTTGCCACATTCGAAACAACCCCTTGTCGCTTCGCCTTGTCGTTGTTGCTAAGATTGTTGTCTAGTCATCAATTCACCCTGCAGTCTTTAGCAGCATGACCCATCCTTCCATACCTTTGGCAGTGAAAATGATCACACTGGCCATGATTGTGAATATTGCATTTATTGCACTTTGGGTACTTGCCTGCATAGTTAGTCGATCCCTGACCATTGTTGTTGTTGTTGTCATTTATTGGACCAAAAGAACCAATGAGCCAGATCAGAAAAACCTTAAGTCCCACAGACGTCACAACAACTGCTGAAGTCCACAACAGCTGAAGACACAAGTGCTGAAGACAAAGTCTGAAGACAAGTGCTGAAGATAAAGTCTTAAGACACAAGTGCTAAAGACAAAGTCTGCAGACACAAGTGCTGAAGACAAAGTCTGAAGACACAAGTGCTGAAGACAAAGTCTGAAGACAAGTGCTGAAGACAAAGTCTGAAGACACAAGTCCTGAAGACAAAGTCTGAAGACAAGTACTGAAGACAGTCTGAAGACAAGTGCTGAAGACAAGTACTGAAGACCAATTATCACACGTTGTCACAACAGCTGAAGAGGTCTTCTTCAGTAGTTGTGACGGTTTTCTTTCAGTAGTTTTATGTTTTTCTTTCAGTAGTTTTGTAAAACGACTGAAGAGCTTGTTTTCAGTCGTTGTAGTTTCAGTAGTTTCGTATAAGTAGTTTTATTTTTGTACTTAGCACTCTGATATGTTCTCAGTAGTTGTGAACATTTCAGTAGTTTGTTAAGTTTTAGTTATTTTGTAATAAATCTGCCAGATGTCACTATCCCGTGATATCAGCAGTGATTGCACACTCTATATAAGGAGTGTCAACCTAATTGTAATCTCTGAATGATTGAGCAAAAACATTTGATATTATTGAAACATTCCTTTTCACAGAAATATATTCTCTCGTTACAACCGTATTTGTTCTTAATGCATACGAATATCAAATTCGTGCTATAATTTGTCTAGTTCTTGTTCTTATTCCGCTGCGTTACACTCTAATCCATCAAACTTGAGATCACTGATCCTGTCAAATGGTATCAGAGCAAGTTCATCATTGATCGATCTAATAATTGATCATTGAAACTGCTATCCAAGATCCAAGTTTGATTGAATTAGCATTTTGAAAGAAACGGTTATAGAGATTGAATTTTCTGTGTTTTTGGTCATTCATCCTGGATTTATTCTTAGGTTTCATTGAGTCTGTTGTGGTCTGTGTAAAATCTTTTAAAAGCTTGAATTAAATTTTATTTGGACCTAAAATGACTACTCTTCCAATGATCCTCACAATACTGGTTCCTCAACCAAGCCTCCAATGCTGGTTAGGAGTGAGTATAACATATGGCAACGACGAATGCTCCATCACCTGTCTGTTAACACCTCAGGTTGTTGGAAATCAATGGTACATGGTCCACACAAGCCTATGGTGAATAACCCGGAAACCAATCATATGGTTCCGAAGAGGAGGGAGCAATACTCAGATGAGGATAAGAAATTGTTTGAGATTGATGCAAAAGCCCATGGAATTCTGGCCATGGCACTGCCAATGAAATCTATTCTGGGCTAATGCATTATGAAACTACCCATGACCTCTGGAATGCCTTGAAAGAACAATTTGGAGGAACAGATGAGGTCTTGGCAAATAATAGAGAAATCCTTGCCCAACAATAGAGACATTCTCTCATAGGAAGGGTGAGACACTAACTCAACAGTTTGAGCGGTTCTCTTGTTTGATCTCTGAATTAAAAATGGTCAAACATGAGTACACAAATAGCTAGATGAATAACAGATTTCTCAGATCACTGCCTGAGAGATGGGACACATATACTATTGTCCTACGCTCCAGTGCAAATTTGGACAAACTATCTCTCACCCAACTCCATGGGAAATCGCTCACATTTGAGAGAGAGATAGAACAGAAACGAAAATTGTCATCATCTGGAAAGCTCACTAATGATTTTGTACTAGGAAACACTGCCTTGGTAAGTCATGAGTCAGTGATTTCACCTCAAACAATTCTAATCATGCCTTTGTGAGTGTTGATTGTCATTCTGGTAATAATAGTGACAATCTATGCTTTATCATGGATGATTTGAAGGGCATTGCTGATGATGATTTAGAAGAGATGGACATTTTGAGCCAAATGGCCTTGATCAATATCAGATCTCAGAAATTCTACAAGAGGACTGGCAGGAAATTTCCTGGACTCTCTGACAAAACAAAGTCGGTTTTGACAAGAGCAAGTTGAAGTGTCACAAATGCCACAGGCTTGGACACTTTGCAAGAGAGTGTAGATCAACTGGATCTAACAATTCTGCACCCTTTTTGACTTTTCCAAATAACAATTCACAATCCAAAGGGCAACATTCTGCTGGTTCTAGTCATTCATCACACCCTGAATCTCCTGCATATTTTGTTCCTCAGGGTCAAATGCCATATCCTTATCCCTGCTATTATATGCCACAGTCAAATCAAGTTCAAGCTCCTATTGTACCACAATCTCATGCACTACCAGAACCTCAACCATCTCCATCTCAATCACAACCTCATCACAGCTTCTTCACACCTGGAGTCGTTGACTGGAGTAGCTTACCTGATAACTTGTCTGGTCACACTAAGCAATACTATGCTGGTGCTAGACAACATGGTGGTGAACACCCTTTGGAAATCTTGCTCTCATGGCCCTGGAGTCTACTGAGGGTTCCTGTTCAAATGCATCATCTTCACAGGTAACTCAGGTATCTTCAGAGGCTAAAGCCAAGTTATGTTTTGAATCATGCATAGCTGCCTTTGTCTCTATCAGAGAGGCAAATGTAGAATTAATAAATCAAAAACTTGAGTTTGAGAAAACCATTTTCAAAGGAAAAGCTGAGTATGAGTCTGCTCTTAACAGTAAAAGTGATGAGATTTATAAGCTTAAATGCCAATTAAATGATGAAAAGGCCAAGCTAGAGGTTATTCTGGAAGACCATAGGAGTCTCAAAGAAAAACTTGCAGTGACCCAAGTTGAGTGTGAACGTTGGGTCTCATCATGCAAGGGATTTGAAATGCTTCTTAGCAAGCAAACTGCTTCAAATGTGAAGTTTGGCATTGGTTACAACCATACTGCTCCACCAACAGACTTTACTCCTAACTCCATGGTTAAGTCTGAAAGTGAAAGCAATCTCCAAACCACATTATCATGTGAGTCATTCTCCAATGATAATCTAAGATCAGAGAATGAATCCAGTGTTAAGATCTCAACAAATAAATTGACTGATGGTCTACCTACTGAGACTCATATGAAGCTGAGTACTTCAGATGTTGTTCCTCAATGTACCCCAAGTACTGAAAGAGACCCAACATCTGAAAAGCATTTCAAATCAGTTGAAATACAAGGACTAACAACTGCTGAGGAATCCATCAAACAGTCTATTAGGACGGATGGAAAACAGTTGAATTACCAGTCTTCAGCTGTTACAAATCCTTTAGTACCTAGTACTGATAGGAGGAAAGTACTGAAGATCACACCTTCAGTAGTTTCCACTTCAGCAGTAAAGATGTCTAAGATGAAGAATAAACCATGTGAAATTTGTGGTAAATTCAATCATCTATCTGATGAATGTTGGTACAAAAAGGGTTTAAAGCTCCAAAGGGATGAGCTCATTAAACTAGAAATAAATAAAATGAAAACTGAGTTTGAGACCAAGTTTGTACCACAATCATCTCAACCTGATAAACCCAAGGCCTTACCCAAATCCACTAAAAAGGATACGGTTTATCAGAAGACAGCTGATATTGTTCCTCATGATAAACATAAGACTAAGTCTGTGAAATCTAAGAAGGAGGAAATGGTGGGTCACAGGAACTCATCAAAAACAAGCTCTGGAGTGTCAAATGAACTGAAAGCTCGAGCTTCAAATCAGACACAGCTTGTTATGATGGTTCAGCATCTGTTGGGGAGAGTTAACCAACTTGAAGCCACTGTGACCAAACCACTAGAGAGGAATTCCAGGTCCAAATCTATTTCAGCACCATCTCCATCTTCATCAGCTGTTAATCATGAGAAACCAGCTATAGTTAAATCTGTTGATAAAGTCAGTCCCAAAACCAAAAAGGTTTGGGTCTCCAAAGCTAACTAGTTTCTTATGATTGTGCAGGGTTCTTCAGCATGCCAAAGAAGCATCTGGTATGTGGACAGTGGAGGATCCATGCACATGACTGGGAGCAGCTCTCTTCTTCATGATTACTCTCAGGGAAAGAAGGGATTTGTCTCATTTGGAAATGTTGCTAAAGGTTACATCATTGGACAAGGATTTGTGTCTAATGGAGATATTAGATTTGATGATGTGAACCATGTGGAGAATCTCAAATACAATCTGTTGAGTGTCAGTCAGATGTGTGACAAAGGACATGTGCTCTTTCACAAGCCAGAACTGTAGGATTCTGTCTTCCAAGGTTCTGAGCCTGATTGACAATGTACTGGATGATAATACTCTCCTGAAGGCCAACAGGATAGGAGAGTATATGCCTTGGATCTGTCAAAGAAAATTGAGTTAAGAGGCCATCCATGCTTGTTCTCCAAGGCCTCTCTCCAAGAATCTAAACTGTGGCATAGAAGGCTGGGTCATGTTAATCTCAAAAACATGAATCAGCTGATCCACAAGAGTTTAGTGAGAGGTCTTCCAATAAAGGAGTTCAATTGTGATGAAATCTGCACTGCATGCTTAAAAGGGAAACAACATAAAGTTTCATTCCCAACCATAGAAGAATCCAAGTCTAATGCCTGCTTACAACTACTGCACATGGATCTTTTTGGTCCTGTGAAGGTAATGAGTATGGCAAAGAAGAAATACTGTCTGGTAATTGTGGATGATTACTCTAGATATGTATGGACCTTCTTCTTGCATTCAAAGGATGAGGCTGCTCAGTCTATTATGAACTTTGTGTTACACGTTGAGAAGCAGTATTCCCTACCAGTTAAGTGTGTGAGGAGTGACAATGGTACTGAATTCAGAAACCACACTCTTGATGAGTTTTACTTGTCAAAGGGAATCAAGAAGTAGTATAGCATCCCAAGGACTCCAAAGCAAAATGGAGTAGTGGAGAGAAATAACAGGACCCTCATTGAAGCTGCAAGGTCCATGTTGGCTGATTCTGGTCTGCCACTGACCTTTTGGGCTGAAGCTGTCAATACAGCCTGCTATGTACAGAATAGAACCTTAGTAAATCAGAGGTTGATGAAAACTCCTTATGAAGTTTTACATCATTTAGCCCCTTTGATTTCATTCTATAGAGCATTTGGGTGTCCCTGTTACATTCTCAACACAAAGGATCAACTCCAAAAGTTTGATTCTAAGGTGGATGCAGGGTATTTTGTTGGGTATTCATCCACTTGCAAGGCTTATAGAGTATTCAATTGTCGGACAAAGATAGTTGAAGAAACCTTGTATGTGAAGTTCAATGAATCCCCTAAGGATACAATTCCACAAAACCGTATGGAGTTGTTTGATCTGGACATTCTGCAATATGTTCCTTATCAACTACATGCTATTGCAGATCATATGAATCCATCATCTTCTGTAGCTAGTCATCCATCTGGTGTTACTGATGATGATGATGATATCAGTAATCACCTTTTCAAGTTTAGTGATTAACTGCCTGATTCAGCTAGACCTGTTGTTCCTGTAGCTTCAGTAGCACAATCCACAACAAATGCTGATGAGATTTCTACAACTTCAACTTCCTTTGAATTACCATCTACTGATTGGTTTCAAGGAAATGCTTCACCATCACCATTTGCTGCTGCTGAGCCTGCTACAAACATTTGCACAGATCTTATTGTGTACCAAGATCTCAAGAATCACCCTATGTCTCAAATCATTGGTGATATCAATGTTGGCGTTTCAACAAGAAGTCAATTGTCAAATTTCTGCTTCTATGCTCTCTTCATTAGTCAGCAAGAGCCAAAGAACTATCACATTTCTTTAAGGGACAATGGATGGGTTGAAGCCATGCAGCTTGAGCTTCTTTAGTTCAAGAAATAGCAAGTGTGGGAACTGGTTCCTCTACCTCCAGGTAAGTGTGCAATAGGCACTAATGGGTGTTTAGAAACAAAACTGATGAAAATGGGCTTATTGTTAAGAACAAGCCAGACTGGTTGTACAGGGGTTTTCACAAGAGGAAGGTATTGATTATAATGAAACCTTTGCCCCTGTAGCCAGACTGAAAGCAATTCGATTGTTTTTAGCTTATGCTGCTTATCACAACCTTAAAGTTTTTCAAATGGATGTCAAAAGTGCATTTTTGTATGGGAAAATAAAGAAGAGGTTTATGTATGTCAACCACCAGGTTTTGAGGACAATAAACATCCTAATTGGGTGTATAAGCTTGATAAGGCTCTCTATGGGCTGAAACAAGCTCCTAGAGCCTGGTATGAGACATTATCAAACTTTCTTCTGGAAAATAATTTCACTAGAGGCTCCATAGATAAGACTTTATTCATTAAGAAAGCTGGGCAGCATAATCTACTTGTTCAAATTTATGTAGATGATATTATTTTTGCATCCTCTGATCCACAGTTGTGTGATGCCTTTACAAAGTTGATGAAACAGAAGTTTAAAATGAGTGCCATGGGAGAATTACAGTTCTTTCTGGGTTTGCAAATCAAACAAAAGGCTGATGGAATTTTCATTCATCAGTCCAAATACACAAAAGATCTTTTGGAAAAGTTTGATTTACAAAAGTGTAAGCCCTGTCCTACTCCCATGTGCAACACCACACAACTGGATACAGATCAGAAAGGTAAAGTGGTTGATGAAACACTTTACAGATGTATGATTGGGTCCTTGATGTACTTAACAACTTCTAGACCAGAGATTATGTTTGCTACATGTGTTTGTGCTAGATTTCAGGCTGCACCTAAGGAGTCTCATTTGATTGCAGTCAAGAGGATCTTTAGATATCTGCAAGGCACTCCATCTCTAGGTTTATGGTATTCTACTAGACATTCTGGTAAATTAGTTGCTTTTTCTGACAGTGACTATGCAGGGTGTAAGTTGACAAGAAAGTCCACTTCTGGAGGATGCCAATTCTTAGGCAACTGCTTGTTCTTCGCAAAGTAAGAAGCAGACCTCAGTTGCTACATCAACTGCTGAAGCAGAGTACATTGCTGCTGCAAGCTGTACATCTCAGGTACTCTGGCTTCAAAACCAATTATTGGATTATGGCATAACAGAGACTAAGACCCCGTTGTTAATGGACAGCTCTTCAGCTCTTTGTATTGTCAAGAATCCTGTCCAGCACTCTAGGACTATATATTGAAATCAGATACCATTTTATTAGAGATTGTTTTGAAAAAGGTCTGATTGATCCAAAATTTGTTCCTAGTGCTGATGAGCTTGCAGACATTTTCACTAAGCCCTTGGATAGCACAACTTTCCAAAACCAGGTGTTAAGGCTTGGTATGCTGCAGCTAGAATAAGTGACAACTACTGATGATCTCAGCTCACAAGTACTGATGATCATTAGTTTATTATTGTCATATATATAAGTACTGAAGTTATTTTCCCTCCGGAAGTTTTCTTTAAACTACTAGAGCTTAACTTCTCAGTACTCAAGTACTTTATTTGATAAAACAATTAATGTAGTTACAACAGCTGATGTAGCTACAACTACTGTTGTCAGAAATACAAATACGTACTGATGTCCTATGAAACATCTGAAAACAGATGAAAACGTCTGATGAGTACGTGTTGAGGACAGTATGAAATAGCTGAAAAGCAATGAATTGACGACAACTACTGATGTGCCTTTTTCTCTTCTGTAGTTTCCCAACTGCTGTTTCTTTCTAAACAACTGACGCAAAACCATGTCTTTAGTAGTTTCATAACTACTGATGACTAACACCAAGTCTTCAGTTGTTTACAACAACTGATGGTAAAACCAAAGTCTTCAGTAGTTTCCCAACTACTGATGACTAATACCAAGTCCTCAGTTGTTTCACCACCTGAAGTCAAAACTGTCTTCAGTAGTTTTATAACTACTGATGACTAAATCTGAGACTTCAGCTGTTTCAACGTCTGACGGTTAAAACCAAGTCTTCAGTTGTTTTATAACAACTGCTGATCACACCAATACGGTCAGTCATTCCAAACCTCTGAAAGTTAATACCACGTCATTAGTAGTTTCAACAACTGATGACTAACACCAAAACCTTCAGTCGTTTTCTAACCCTACCCTTTAAATACCTTATCCCACCTTCAGAGTTTTTCCTTTCTTCTCTTCTCAAACCTAACGTTCAAAAACTCTGTAACCTCTCTTCATCAATGGCGACCATGCAACTAAAACCACGACACAACTATGTCGCACATCTCACAAAATCGCCATACTGGACCAAGTTTCACAACGCCATTGATTTAATGGTTCAGTCACCTTACAAAACAGCTTTTCTGTTAAATCCCACCATATATGCCAAATCTCTTAACCAATTCTGGACAAACGTCACTCCTGTCTCTGAGGAGAATGACACAGAGTCTCTTCAATCATTTGTCCATCCTCAAAAAGTGGTCATTACTCCAGACATTCTTCGCCAAACCCTCAATCTGGATGATGCCACTTTCCCAACTGGTTATCCAAAGGGCACAATAGATCAATCATTTGCCCACCATGGATACCAGGGTAACCTGAGTGCATCTACCATATTGAAGAAACATTTCCAGGATGCCGAACGTCTCATCTTTCACATGGTAAATGTCTGCCTTGCCCCCAAGACTTCATCATGGGATCAAATGTCCACAAGGTGGCAACAGGTAATGTACTCCATCCTTGAGCAACAACCTTCAATTTTTCTGAAATACTATTTTTAGAGCTCAAGGATATGGCCCAAAAACAACTTGCTAACCGTTGGATATTATATCCTCGGTTCATAATGGCCATAATTGAAAACTAGCTTCAAGCTGAGGGACTTGTTGGCCTGGGAGTCCCTGCTACGGCTGTATTGCCTGAAGTATACTCCCGGCACAACTCTGACCAATCACTAAAAATGGCTGCCAAGCTGCGAAAACCCACGTAGCTGGAACCCAATGCCACCACCTCCAAATCCAAAGACCCCACCAAACCCACTAAAAAGAAGTCAAAAAAGGCTACTCAGGGAAATGAGTCCCCTGAGGATGCCCCTGCAACACAAACGCAGGCTATATCCACTGGTTATAACCCCCTAGTGGATACAAGGACTTCACCAGCCACAGCCGCTCAGGATTCCTCTCAAAAGGAGCATGCAGCAACCAAAGAAGGGGTACCCACTAATCTGGGATCTTCCTCATTTGAGGAGATTGCCATTGAAGAGCACCATTCTCCCCAGGTGCATACTGCTTTTACCCCATCTCCCACTCCAGTCAGTCAGTGAAAGCAAAGAGAAGAAAGAGCATAGAGGGGAAGAAAGAAAAGGAGACTGAGAAGGAAGAGGAGTTTGTGAAGGGAGCTGACATTGATCAAGTGGGTGAAAGTCACAAAGACTTCATGTCACATATAAGAAGAGGAAGGTTGAAGGAAAAGAAAAAGAACTTGAACTCGATGAGATGATCAAAATGGCGGATGATACACACAGTAAATCAATGGACTCCATTATTGATCAACTGTATAGACAGGGGTTCGATACTGCACAGCTTGACTCAGAGATTAGGAGACTTGAAGTTGAAGAAATTAACTCAAGATGGGCAAGTTATGATGCATTAGAAAGAGAAAGACTAGAGATCATGATCAGATTCATTGCAAAGTACCTTGGGAGATCATTGATCGAGATTAAGTCATGGACCAGGGACAGTATCTTGGCAATAACCACCAAGATCTGTTCGTCTGAAGCATACACTAAGGGATTGGTGATTGAAGCACTAAATGAGGCAGGTGCTGGGAACAGAAAGGAACTAGCAAAACACTCAAAAGCCTCACTAACTACAAGAATGCTAGAACAACCTGCAAAACCTCCCACTCTAATCACCACTACCACAACCAACTAAACCAATTCCTTTACCCTCAAAACCAACAGCCGATGATGCACCCAAGAAGAAGAAGAGAAGGGTGTTGAGGCTAGAAGAAGAAGAAGAGGATGATGATGAGGAAGAAGATAGGCTGCCTCTTTCCACACTCCTAACTTTGCCTAAAGCCAAACCTATGCCATCACTCCCACCTCACAGATGGAAGCTGTGAGAGTAAAGATAGAAGAAGAACAGCAGCAAAAGCTTCATGATGATGAGATGCTGAAAAGCATAGACAAAACTTATGCTGCTTCTTCATCAATAATCAGTATGAAGAAAGAAGCTCTGAGATTGTACACCCTTGCTAACACATTTCAATATCAAAAGGAAAAGGTGAGAATATGGCCTGATCCTAGGGTGGCTCACAGAATTGTGAAGAAAGACATTCCTTTGAGATACAAGGGCCAAGTAAAAAGGATCGTAGATGAAGAGATCACAGTGGTCCTTGTAGTATCACCCTGGGAAATTGTAGAAGATTTCAAGAAGGCCTATGAAACTAAACAGCCACCCTAAAAGATGTTAGAGAACAGAGTTATTAAAAAGGGGTTAGTCTACAAAAGGCTTGAGAACTTCAAACAAAATGAGCTCAGTCTGTTACTTGAAGGTACTCACCCAGATGAGTTTGCATACAGACAGATTACAATAGTTGAGCTCAAAAATGGCAAACAGGCTAAGTACATTTCAGAGCTGTATGGGCGTGAAGGACTGTTTGATGGTGGAGCTGAAAATCTTACCATGGAAGAACAAATTATGTTTCTTAGAGCATACACCAGAGAATCCTACAGGCTTATACATGGGAAGTAGATTTCATGGATAGGACCACAGCTCTGTGTCCAGTTCCCTAAAGTCAGGGCTCTTATCCATACTATGCGAACCAAATTTCAGAAATCTATTCCCAGGCCAGTGCTTAATTGGGTCATCTTCTTAGCTGATCAAGAAGGAAAAAAGACCAATCTTATCGCCAACAATAAGTGGGACCTCAATAAAGTTAAGGTTTTGGCTGCATTGGTTCAGGGGGAATTTGTTGGACCAAAAGACCAATGAGCCGGATAAGAAAAACCTTAAGTCCCACAGACGTCACAACAACTATTGAAGTCCACAACAGCTGAAGACACAAGTGCTGAAGACAAAGTCTGAAGACAAGTGCTGAAGACAAAGTCTGAAGACAAGTGCTGAAGACAAAGTCTGAAGACACAAGTGCTGAAGACAAAGTCTGAAGACACAAGTGCTGAAGACAAAGTCTGAAGACACAAGTGCTGAAGACAAAGTCTGAAGACAAGTGCTGAAGACAAAGTCTAAAGACACAAGTGCTGAAGACAAAGTCTGAAGACAAGTGCTGAAGACAAGTACTGAAGACCAAGTATCAGACGTTATCACAACAGCTGAAGATGTCTTCTTCAGTATTTGTGACGGTTTTCTTTTAGTAGTTTTATGTTTTTCTTTTCAGTAGTTTTGTAAAACGACTGAAGAGCTTGTTCTTCAGTCGTTGTAGTTTCAGTAGTTTCGTATCAGTAGTTTTATGTTTTGTACTTAGCACTCTGATATGTTCTCAGTAGTTGTGAACATTTCAGTAGTTTGTTAAGTTTTATTTATTTTTGTAATAAATCTGCCAGATGTCACTATCCCGTGATATCAGCAGTGATTGCACTCTATATAAGGAGTGTCAACCTAATTGTAATCTCTGAATGATTGAGCAGAAACATTTGATATTATTGAAACATTCCTTTTCACAGAAATATATTCTCTCGTTACAACCGTATTTTTTCTTACTGCATACGAATATCAAATTCTTGTTATAATTTGTCTAATTCTTGTTCTTATGCCACTACGTTACACTCTAATCCATCAAACTTGAGATCACTGATCCTGTCATCATTATTATTTGTGTAGCTTCTAGAGGAATCAAACTTTTTGACTTGTTGTTGCTGAGTGTTGTTCGAGTTTGAGGACTTGATGGTGGTACTATCCCATTTTCGTTTACAGTCAGATGAACCAGATGCTGTGCCACGCTTAGGTAGAGTGCCTTGTGCAATTGCTTGATCAGTGAGCATATGAGCTAGCCGAATAGCTTGTTGAATAGTAACAGGATTAGCAGTTATGGCACTAGCTTGAATCTGAGGAGCTAAACCATCAATATACTTCTCTATCCTCTTCTTCTTGTTGTGCAACAAGAGCTTCGACCTGTGCCTCTAGTTCCGCAATCCTCACTGTTGCTTGAATACAATATTGCTTAGATTCCACAGCTCTAGCCTCTAAAGTGTTAACACAGGCCACCAGTTGTTCGAATTCCTTAACGAGTCTATTTTGGCACTTGTCAGTGAATTCAAGGCTTTCTTTCTCAAGCTCTAATCTTGTATGTGTCCGAACCTGATCCTCTGACAGGTTTCTAATCTTTCCAGTTGTCTGACGCATATTGTGTATCTCACGTTTCATCACAGCTACAAAGGCGGCGAAGTTCAGGAGGGTGAGGAATATATGGTAGGATTGGAGTAGAAGCAGGTGTGAAGGGGGTAGGAGGGTAGGGTACATTCTCCTCCCTAATCCATCGCGCAATCAATCCTGGCAATCCGTCCCAATTGTGGGTGTTAGGTGAGTCGTGGGCATTTAAGGGTTCTCGTGCCCTGTAGTGGCAACGGTAGGCTCAAATCAGCGTCTCTTGGACTCCGGGGGTGAAGAAACAGGTGTAGATGCCAAAGGCAGACGAGCGGAATCCTATGTTTCTCTGTTAGCCAAAAATGATACAAGTGACATGGATGGTGTCAACGATGATGATATGGTTATTCTGTAATGTAACACGAGTATGCCATGAAATGTTCGTACAAAGTTCATATGCAAGTAAGAGTGTCTATGCAATGCTAGTGTTGTGTCTAAGGCTATAGTCTAGATGCAAATGCAATCCTGGTTCTCTATAACCTAGCTCTGATACTAATCTATCACACCCTTAAATTCCACGTGCGGGGTATTACCGTGAGGCGTGTGACAAATCAGGATCTCAGACACGGTCATATCAAACGACACTATATGAACTTAAAAAAACCTTTAAACTCTAAATCAGAGTAAACATAAACAAGATAAACATCAGTGCGGAAGCGTAAAGACGAATGTAAACCAATACAAAAAGTTCCCAAAGTACTATGCCAAAACAAAATGTTCAAAGCAAAATAAATGAGTTTGATGATGCATGTCCTGAGTGCATTCATTAATTATGCAACATGAGCTTAAGCTTTCGTGTGACCTGAGAAAACATGCTAAAGTGTGTTAACATAAAGTTGTTGAGTTGACAGGTTTAATAACAGATAATAATGTTTGTAACTATACGAATGGTAAAGTAATTAAAGCATATCTATAGGTAGCTAGCATATAATGAGTTACTTAGCGTTTCAAACCGAAGCTGACTGTTTGTATGTTTGTTGCCTTCCCGTCACGTCTAACCCAGACAGTGACAAATGTTAGGTCAGTAACGCACCCGTTTGACCTTCAATCAAGCTAGCGCGACAAGCCCGGGCGGGGTTTGTCAAACCCAGTAGTACTACTCAGAATTACCTCGCTACACATTACTAACGGTTCGAGAATGTAAGGACTTTTAAGTATGTTTGCACTAACTTAACAGGCGATAAACAATAATACTAGAAACCATTTATAAATAAAGTTTGCATGTTTTCTCCCCCAAAAAGGAAAGTAATGTAAAACAGGGGCCGTGAAGACACACCTCGAATGCGTTGTAACAAATAGTGTAAGCACAAGGGATCGGGTTCCAATTAACCTGGGTTTCATTTAATATTTAATTGAGATTAAATATTAGTAATGGAATTAATTATTCGGAATAGAATGATATGGTTCACGATCACGGTTCGGTTACGGTGTCGGCTAATCAACATGACTCTCCATGCACAAGCAAACGCAAGCATAAACAAACTCACACTAGCATATAAAACTCAATTATTCATACGCCCACTAGACCATACATGAAGGTATTGTTTATATATCTTTAATTATAAGAGTTTTTATAATAAAACTCATATGACATACATTTATTATAACTTCTCTAAACACAAACCTATACACTATTTTAAGATGAAACCACTTGGAGGTGCTCCAAGACTCATGGAGTTACTTCCCAAATCATTAACTTTAACCATAACTTTTTCAAAATATATATCATGTATCAAAACACTTGACCCTTTGTTTGTTGTCAAAAAGAACAGTTTTGACCTACCTTTACTAAAAAGACAATAACTTTAGTTTTACAGGTCCAATTTAATTGTGGTTGGCCTTTCTGGAAACTAGATTCAAAAATACATAATTTGGATCCAAGAAACGCAGTGATTAAGGTTGTTATCATCAAATTATAACATGCACAAGTTGGCGAACAGAATCTGCCAAAACACACACACATAATATACATGCATTCATACACCCAAGTATACACATATTCAAGCATTCATATTAACACAACCATATATAAATATATGCATCCATCATTGTATACATTGCAGAACCCAAAACAAAACACACATTCACCTAAACATAAATATATTCGCAGCTTACATGTGTATATATATATAAAGCGCAGCACACATGATTATATATACATACGTACACCACACGTTAGAACACACACACACCCGCAGCAGGAAACTATATATATACATACGTACACCCTCCCCCAACTGAACCCATAGTCGCGTACAAGAACCAAGAGCGGATCGCACCATTGCGTATCGTGAAGAAAAGAACATAACAAGAAGAAGACCTACCACACCGGCTGCAACGATCAAGGCTCACGGTTGGCGGAGACTTGCGATTGTCGAAGGAGTACGCGTAGGGACGAAAGAGGTGATGATTTTTCTGTGGTTGTGGCTCACGGTTTCAAAAACGGCAGGGTGAAAGTAGGGTTACGGGTGTTGAAGATGATTGATGAGTTTGGGTTGGTTATTTAAAGATAACTTATCCTTGTGAATTAACATAATGGTCCCTCTAGTTTATGTAGTTTGCACTTTAAAGTGAATTTTGTTTAATAACAACTATTATTCTTTTAAAATAATAAAATGATTAACTATAAAATAACGTAGAGATGTTAGATGATAAAAACGATGTTAACCCGAAGGCTCGGGTTGTCACAATTAACAATAATCCCATCAAGGATCATGTGGTGTCAACTTCTCTTATTAGTGATCCAGATTCCGTAAGTAAATCCAATAAATCTGACGCTAAACAAAAGGAGGCCACTTTAAAGGCAAAAGGAAATATGCCTTGTGTTAACCTAGAAATTGAGTTTGAAAGGGTTAATTTAAAGTCAGGGTCAAACAAAGTAAAATCAGAACCCAAAAGGACTATTAAACCTAATCAATCACAAGCATCATGTTAAAGTCTAGGTAAACAAGAAATAAAAGATGTAAAACGAGGTAAAGCAATTAAGTTTGTAAAACCCGATCATACATTTAACAAAGAAGTGTCTCAATCTAAACAAAATAAGGTCGACCGTGTGACATCTACATCTCCACCAAAACATATAGACCGTAAAGTTGAAAGCAGATCATGTTATAATTGTGGCGAGTACGGTCACATTGCGTCTCATTGTCCTTATTATCAGACACCGAGGAGGAAAGTTGAACTTCCTGCATCGAAAACTAGATCTTTTAAGAGGAACTCCGTGACGCCTCCTAAAAGGGATAGTGAATCCAAAGTTCAACCCATTAGTCAGTCGTCTGTTTATCACAAACAGGCCTTACACAAAGCTGGTCTATGGAACGAAAAATCCGCCTCAGCGTCTAAAATGAAAACAATCAAAAATCTAAGCTTTCATCAACCTCAAAAGGTCAATGGGTTAAGTTTATGATGTGTGATGCGTCGGGGAAACCCAACCCAGTAAAGGCTTGGGTTCCTAACATAAACTAATGTTTTCATTGAATGTGCAGGGTGTTCGCTATAGTGTTGAGACTAACACGTGGATTGTTGATAGCGGAGCATCCAGGCACATGACAAGGAACAGAGCTCTCTTATGAAACGTTAGACAAATCAAAGGAAGGCATGTTTCATTTGCTGAAAACAAAGGCGGGTACATCACAGCCCAAGGGGAAGTGGGAAATGAGAAAGTTAAGTTTGATAAGGTAAACTACGTCCAATAATTACAAAATAACTTACTTTCAGTTTCTCAATATGTGATAAAGGATTCAAAGTAGTCTTTGACAACAAGAAGTGCTACGTTCTGAAGAAAGACTATGTGATCCCAGAGGACCAAATCCTAATGTCAGCTTCAAGATATAATGATCTTTATGTTTTGGATCTCTCAAAGGCCTCCACAACGGATCGTGAAGTCCAATGCTTCTTGTCCAAAGCTATTGAGAAGGACTCTATCTCCTGGCATAGGAGAATGGGACACATAAATCCAAGGAAAATGAATCACTTGATCTAGAATGATCTTGTGAGAGGAGTAAATGTCAAAAACTTCCAACTCCCAGATTTCTGTGTTGCATGCAAAAAGGGCAAACAGACAAAGAAGTCTCATAAGGAAAAGAAAGTTCATTCGATAGAACTTCCTCTTGAACTCTTTCACATGGATCTGTTTGGTCCAATCAGTACAAGAAGCATCGCAGGCGACTTGTATTGCTATGTAGTTACTGAGCACACATGGAAGTAAAGAATGGTTTTAAATGGAAAGTAAAGTATTTTAATTATAAAACTAGAACTCACTAAGCAAGACTGACTTTTATGTATTTTCCAGTTGGCCGGTGATTGTTGCTGAGGATGGCACGTGGCAGCTACTCGGCATTTTTGTGATGACATCCATTTGTACAGTTTTGACGTTTTTGTGATGTAATGCAAACAGTAATGTTTTATAACTGTTAAAAATGATGTATTATTTTGCAAAAGCACTCATTAATATATTGAATAGTTTTAAATTATTCTGCTGTGATGTTTTTCATAGATGTAAATATATATTTTATGTTTTATGTGCGATGATTGTCCAAGTGTAAGCGTCCCGGGATCGGGGCCTTACAAGTTGCCTCCTAATTAGTGCTAAGTTTTAGGTCTTTAGACGGATCGTACCAGCGACCACTTATGGTGGTCGTGTAGGATGCTTGACTCTATTATTCTTCAAATGATCTTGTGGATCTTCAACTAGTTCGCATTATGAACCAAACATCAATGCCTCAACTTTGTCTTTTATAGGATCAAGTGGATCGTCAACTTTTTTCTTCATTTTATGCTTCTCATCTTTTGTTTCCATCATCATAATTGACTCTTTCTCTTCTTTTAAATTCATCAATTCCTTCAATTCCATATGCTTAACCCTATCATACTTAAAACCTTTCTCAAAATTGGTGTTCGTGTTTACATATGTAGTTTAAGTAGGAACACACACGTTAGTCATATCTAGCATAGAAACTTCATCATTAACAAAATAATTAACCGACATGGAAAATACATCAAAATGTAACTTACGATTTTCATAACTCGTTTCAATTGTTCCATCTCGAAAATTGATTTGAGCATTGGTATTTGCTAAAAATGGTCGAGCCAATATGACCTTCGGTTGCTCATTTGTCCTCACCGGTGCATAATCAAGCACCATGATGTCCACTGGGTAGTGAAATTCTCACAACTTAATTATAACATTCCTTACCATCCCTTGAGGACTTTTTTGAGTTAATTCAGCTAACACCACAGTGGTGTTAACTTCCTCTAAATAACCGAATTCATACTGATCATATAACATACCTCGCAAGATACTAACAGTTGCTCCATAATCCAAGAGTGCTCTATTTATCTTCAACTTCCCTTCTTTTATTGGAATGATTGGTGCTCCTTGGTCACTATCTTCCACTTTATCGACTTTCTCTTCCTTATCTGCAACTTGTTGTGGAAAACAAGTAAAGTTACTGTCAATAATTAAAGAGTCAGGAAGGATACATTTCTCATGTTTTCTGTGTTGGTTCATTGATGTTGAGGATTGATTGTGGTATCACTCGGTAGTTTCTCGGGGTTCCTCTTAATCTTGGCCACATCTTTAGCAAGTTGACCCACTTGTTTATTCAAAGCTTCATAAGCTTTGTATCTAATTTAATTTTCCCTCTTATTCTCTTGCATATTCTCTTTCATCATGATCATTAAAGCATCTAAATTTGCATTTGTAGAGTCTTCACCACCAACTTGTCCCGATGGAGGATTTCCTTGATAACTTTGTGATGAACTCCCTTGTTGACCCCCATAATTGTAGCTCCCTTGATTGTTTCCTTGAGAATATGAAGTTCTTTGATAACCGCTTGGATTGTAATTCCCTTGTGTTGATTTTGATATGTTTGACCGCCTTGATTATTGCCTTGAAAGTTAGGGTTCATCTGATTTGAAGCATTACCATATTTGAAATTAGGATGATTCCTCAATCCAGGATGATAAGTATTAGAACTCATATCGAATTGCTTCCTATCTCCGTAAACTTGATTGACTTCCTCACTTCTTCTGATTGCCATGGGACAAGACTCACCATTATGACCTAATTCACCACATTCATCACATACATCATATCCCACATTTGCAACCTCCTTCGCACCTACTCTTCCTAGCTTTTCCAATTGCTTCTCCAACGATGAAATTCTCTCTTTGGTTTCATAATCAACCGCCATCGATCTTATTGCATTGGATTTTGATCGTCTGCTAACTAAAGCGTGTGCTTTGGAGTTCCTACACATTCTCTCTAGAAATTCCTAATCTACATCCTCATGGTTAGAAAGGAATGTGCCATTGCTTGTAGAATATAAATACTTCCTCTCTTCATCGGTCAATCCATCCAAAAAAGCCTTACTAAATTCCCAACATTCAATTCCATGATGTGGGCACATACGAATCAGTTCCTTATACCTTGTGAATGATTCATGAAACTGTTGTCCTACTTGTTGTTGAAAGTATCAAATAGCATCTCTCGCATCACTAGTTTTACCCATAGATTAGTACTCATTCAAAAAGGTTTGTTGCATTTCTTGCCATGTGTGGATACTATTTTCGGGTAAAGTGAGAAAACATTGCTTAGCTCTATCCTTCAAGGTGAACTGGAACAGTTGCAATCTCACCTCATCTTGTGTGAAGTGATTTCCACCAATGGTACTACATATGGCATCAAATTCAACAAGATGCACATATGATTCCTCTATTACAGTGCCTTTAAATGCAGGAAGAATGGTGAGATAATGATGGCGTACATCAAAAGCTCTTCCTCTACGATTTGCAGGTGCAATAGGATTTGGATTTTCAAAAACAGCAGGTCTGAAATGGCTATCCACACCTCGTACTTGAACTCTTTGATGTCTTCTTGGTTGATTGGAATTATTGTTAACCCTACCTCATTGTTGATTGATAGGTGGTGCATTCCACCCATGTTGATCACTCCCCCAATTGTTATTTCCATTCTGTCCATCACCACCACCAAAATTTCCATCCCAAGCATCATAATTTGCACCATTATAGGGTTCTTCATTATTATTCCACTCATCTTCATAATGTTCATCTGTTGGTCCATTTGATCGATTTGCTGTACAAATGAGTTGTTGAATCGTTCAAAATCAAATACAAACAATAGACAAGATGAACAATGAAGATTAAGAAGAATAACAATTCAATCAAAGTAAGATAATAATGATCAATACATTCAATAACAAAGCACAATGATATTTGTGTGAAATTACTACTTACAAAGGTGACTTGCAAAAAGGATAATCGATTAGGGTTTTGCAAGATTAGCTAACAATGATAATGATCAAAACTATATATAGCAGTCATAGTTTCATAGACAGTTTTGCTGTCAGCGAAACTATTCTACCGAAACTGTAGTTTCGCCCAGCAGAAACAATAGTTTCGCCGAGCGAACTAAACAACTGGCTATGAGCGAAACTATGGTTTCGCTCATAGTTTCGCTGGACTGCAAAACTACATAAAGCTAATTACATACAAAAGAAAACTAACATAAGACCTATTAAAAGCAAATATAAACATTCTAATCTAAGGTGAGTCCAACCTATGTATGATCTTCAATACTCCCCCTAGGTTGGAAATCACCTCCTTCACTCTTATTGAATGATCTTGTCAGCTCCAGTTTCCCCCATTCCCTTTGATTTGTCTTCTATAGCTCCTACAACAACCTCCTTAGGGGCTTTAGCAAATGATTCACCATGGTCTCTTCCTGCTTCATTAGCCCCTTCGGGATGAGTAGTAGCTTGCCCAAATTATTTGGTTAGATCCTGTATGTCCATGTTCAGATCATCTTGAGCCCTCACCCTCTTTGCAAGCCTTTTCACTTCTACTCTCACTCCTCTAATCTTATTTGCCACAGTTATAAACAGACTGGCTTCCTTCCTTATCTCATCCCCCGCACCTACTATGATATGATTCTCACAGAGAACCAGCAGGTCTTCATCACAAAAACTAAAGAGCTCCATAGGATCAAAGACTTTGAATTCTACACCATTCTTCACTCTTATCACCGCCTCCCCCGTGTTGTTATCAGAAAACCATTTCTCAAAATTCTGTAGTTGTTGGGGAAGGGGATTTGCCAACCTGACTCTATTCACAATCTTGGGTGGTTTTACCCTTAGAACAATTTTTCCTTTTCCAGTCTCGTAATCTTTTTCTTTCTTTGATCGTCCTCTCTCTGCGTTCATATATTCAAAGGACTCAAAGTTGTCATTTAAACCATTATTTATCTCTTTCTCCAAAAGTGAGGCTCGTTCACTAAGATTGGCATTCAGTAACGGCAAAGCTGCCAACCTCCTCAGATCCCATTTCGGCAAGGTCTTGAATGCCTTCCTCTTATGCATGTAAGAAATTCCACCCCCTCTCCTCTTGATCATGAACATCTTGAGGCCGGGGTTTTAACACCAGCTAATAATTCTCTTCGACCAAGATGGTGAGAGCTCCAGGTCTATACTCAAATATAACAAAGGAGAAGACCATTTAATCATGTGCTAATAAGAGCTCAAGATCAGTACTATTGTACAACAAAGGAGATCATCACTCCAGATCAGTACCACCATACATCAGAGGAGATTAGCACAAACACAAGACACATAAGTACACCAAACATGGCTCAAGGATAAGGGTTCTATGATTTGTGTCATGGTGGGTGAAAGATCAATTCTCAATCCAATTTTTTTAGGACTCATTTTTCATGCAGGGCAAAATGATTGCGTAAACCCAGACATCCTTAAGCATATATTTTAATTGAAATCACTATGCTGTTGTCTACTTTAGTCTTCAGGCTGAGTCTACCAAGCATGTCATTAAAGAATCTATTTGTTTTTATAATATTTGCAATTAAAAATAAGATGTAAATCAGATAGCAGCATTAGTTACTATCATTTCTCATATTAAACGTCAGTCACGCACAAACAAGCATATCCACAAGATATAAAATCATTTCCCGTCATCTCGACTCAAGTTCCCAAATCTTTTTTTATATTAATTAATTATTCTCCCCCAAAATTTCTACACCAAAGAAAGATGTGGAAATTTATTATCATTCATCAACCTAACTTCCCCTCTTTTTTAAATAAAGTGACAGGTTTAAAGGAAAAGATTTTAAAAGGATATTAACCCTAACATAGAGATCAATTCATAAAAGCGAGGTTTGTTAAATGTTTTTGTGAAAAGATCTGCCTTTTGATTTTTAGTGTCAGTGGGAATAATATCAATAAAACCCTTTTCTTGAGCATCACATATTGCATGAATCCGTGTTTCGATGTGCTTGGTTCGAGAATGATGAATGGGATTCTTAGTGATCCCGATGGCTGCTTCATTGTCACAAAACAATGGTGTATGGAGAAAGTTGATTCCATAGTCAATCATCTGGCGTTGTATCCAAAGAACTTGTGAATAGCAACTAGAGGCAGCAATATATTTTGTTTCTCCTGTAGAGAGGGAAACAGTGGTCTGTTTCTTGCTTTGCCATGAAACCAAACAATGTCTAGGTATTGACATCCTCCGGTCACCAATATTATGTTTAACCTGCAACCATTATGATCACTGTCAGAATAAGCATGCAAATCAAAATTCCCACTGTAGGGATACTAAAGACCTAAACAAGAAGAGCCTTTAAGATAACGAAAAATTCTTTCGACAGCCTTTTCATGAGACTCTTTTGGGGCTGATTGGTATCGAGCACAATATCCTACAGCAAAAGTGATGTCAGGACGACTTGCTGTAATATACATAAGGGAAATGATCATAGATCCGTAGAGATGAGGATCAACAGGTTTCCTGTTCTCGTCAGGAGTGAGGCATGTTTGAGCAGTAAAAAGGAGTCATCTGAGGAGAAACGTCGTCCATCTTGAATTTCTTCAAAATCTCTTTAATATACTTCTCCTGATGAATGAGAATACCCTCTGGGTTTCGTTCCACTTGTAATCCAAGGAAAAAGCACATCTCCCCCATCATGTTCATTTCAAAGCAACTACGCCTCACCTCCTCAAACTCCCGACATAATTGTGAATCGGTGGAGCCAAAAATAATATCATCAACATAAACTTGGACAATCAACATTTCACCGTTCACTTCCCTCTTGAATAGAGTCATATCAATGGTGCCACGAGAGAAACCATTGCTTAAGAGATACTGTGTTAGTGTCTCATACCAGATTCGAGGTGCGTGATGAAGACCATAAAGAGACTTGTCAAGCTTATAAACTTTATCGGGAACATCAGGATCCTCAAAACCTGGTGGTTGACACACATATATCTCCTCATCAATGTCTCCATAAAGGAAAGCACACTTGACATCCATCTGATAGACCTTGAACTATGTATGAGCAGCATGAGCTAGAAAACTTCTTATTGCTTCAAGAAGGGTGACAGGAGAAAAAACTTTTAGTATAGTCAATCCCTTCTTCTTGAGCAAATCCTTGCACAACTAATCTTGATTGTTACACACCACAACCCATGATCATCGGGTTTGTTCTTAAAGACCTATTTCATGCCAATTGGACATTTATTTGGAGGAAGGTCAACAAGAGTCCACACTTTGAGCTTTCTGAATTGTTGAAGCTCCAATTGCATCGATTCCACCCAACAAGGATCTTGGAGAGCTACATGAATGTTTTTTGGAACAGTTTGAGAGATAAAGCAAGAGAAGAGACAAATGTTAATCAACCAGATTGACTCCGCATCCGTACTCCATCAGTAATAAATCCAATGATGTTATCATGAGGATGATCTTTCAATGTTTTGAATTCAGTGGATAAAGGCAAGTTGTTTGGAGATGGTTGGCTGATAGATTATGGCTGAGTTGATGAGGGTGAGGTGATGATACAGGCTGTGGTGAGATAGATGTCGGTGATGAAGGAAGGGATTATAAAACAAGTGGAGGTGAAAGATCAAATGATGATGAAGATGAAGCAACATCAACTGACGTGGCATCATTTGTTGTAAAGGTGGAATGGACTTGTGTAATGACAGGTAATGGAGTTGAAGAAATGATATTTGTTTGAACATTTGAGATGGATGCATCATCGTTGAAAACTGGAAGATTAAAAGAATTAAACACAATATTGGAGTCAAAGAACCATGTTGGTTCATATCGAACATCAAACGAGTTAGACTCCTGCCAATCAACATAGAACGACTCTTGAACAATATGTGTTCTCTTGTTATATACCGAATAATCTTTTTGAGAAAAAGAATAACCGACGAAGTAACACTCATCAGACATGGCACCGAATTTTGTCTTCTAGGATTGAGTATTCAGGAGAGTGCATGAAGAACCAAATGGTTGAAACAAGTCAATTAAAGGTTTCCGTTTATGCAAAAGTTCATAAGTAGTCTTCATTTTGTCCTTGACCATCAACACCCTGTTTAGAAAGTATGAAGCACAGGTTACCACCTCTGCCCAAAAGATAATGGGTAAGGATGATTCTATCAGCATTGTATGAGCGGCTTCAATAAGGGTGCAATTCTTTCGTTTAGCTACTCCGTTCTGTTGAGGCGTCCTTACATCACTAAATTGTCTTACAATTCCCTTTTCAGCATAGAACGAATGAAGAATCTAATTTTTGAATTCAGTACTGTTGTTGTTCTTATGGCCAGAACCTTTCACTTGCTTACCGTCTTGATTGAAAGTATTAGCTTCTGCAATTCCTTAGCAACCTCTCCCTTGTGAGCGAGAAATCTCACCCAAGAATATCTTGAGAAATCATTTGTTACAACAAGATAGAAAGATTTTTTAGCACTTGATTAAACACTGATTGGGCCAAACAAATCAGTATGTAACAATTCGAGAGGAGAAGTTATGCTATTTTCAAGTTTGGGCTTATGTGGTTTCTTATGTTGTTTGCCCTTGGCACATGCCATACATTTTTCATTCACAGAGAAATCCTTTAAAGGAAGTCCTCTCACAAGATTTTTTTGACTAATTTGTTTATTATTTTAAAATTAACGTGCCCCAATCAGTGATGCCATAACAGAGACTCGAAAGTTGAAGCTTTGGAAGGAAGATAGGTGGCAATAGATTTTGACTCCCTTGAACCCATATCAAGAAGATGTGTATCATGCTTTCGTGGAGCACGAATAAGTACCATTTCTTCGGATTTAAACAAAACCGGAATGTCTTTATTGCATATTTGAGAGGCACGAAGAGATTAAACGCAAGCTTAGGTACATATTTAACTTTCTCCAAAGTTAAGATCCATTGGATACTTCTCCTTGACCGATCATCTTTCCACCTTTTTTGTCGCTAGCAAAAGCTCTATAACTTCTATTTATAATCCAATAATTGGTAAACAAATCCTTTAGTCCTGTCATATGTCTGGAGCATCCACAATCTAAATGCCACACACTGTTTACAACCTTAGTGGATGACTCCTACAACAATATAAAGAACAGATTAACGAGGTGAGATAAGAACCCAAATTTGAATAATTTTGGCTTTAGGAGAGACATATTTCTTACAAAAGAACTTATTAACTAATTTTGTTAATTATTTCCAAAAGAATTCCTATTAACATGACAATGATGTAGTGTAGGACAATTCTTAAATAAATGATCATCTTGACCACACCTGAAACAGTGTGGTTTTAGTCTAGGTCTGGTATGTAATGAGATAGGAATGTGATCAATGTGAATTCCTCATCACATTCAGACACATTGGAATCGATGTCACTTATGTCTCATACATGCCATGAGATCTGTATTTATGTGAACATGAATGGTTATTTTTAGAAGTAGGTGAATGATCATCTGGAGTACAAGTAGTACTAGTACCACTAGTGCTAGCTTCAGATGAAGTTGCTGCTCTTTCATTTGATAAATAAATATTCATTGGAGTAAAAGATGGAATTGGATGAGAAAAGAATTTGTGAGAACAATTAGTTTGTTTCTCGTTATTCTTTGTGGTGACATCAGTTGCACCATTAACATAATCAGAACAAGAAACATCATCATATTGAATAGAATTTAAAGATGAAATAGAAACATCATGAGAACATGATGAGACAGTGTCCGTTACAGGTTCACTAGAAACAAAAAACAGAATTTAACTAGATTTATGATCTAAAACAGAATGCTGAAAATCTGGTGTACTAATACTAGTGCATCCAAGCCCACTAGTTGGTCCATAGTCGTAGTCCTCACAAACATGCTTATGATTTACACCCTCTAAACCTGCAGACATACTGTTAGTATCTGTTTTGATCAAATTGTTAGAAGGATGAGGAACAGGCATAGGAGAATAACAGTATGTACTAGGTGGAGGATAAACCTTAACATTTTCATATCCCAATCCCATTTTAATCCTAGCTACCGGTTGAGATTTACATAAATCATCATGTTTCATTCCTGATATGGTCCATTTATCTAACTTTGACTGAAGTTTGCTTGTCTCAAATTCAGCAAGAGCAACTCTTTCGGTCAAAGTATTAATCTCAACATTTCTTTCCAAAACAATTATTTTTAAATGATCATTCTCTTTCAAAGCCTCATTTAGTTTAACAAAATATTTTAATTCATTAATTTTAAGTTCCTCATTAATTTTTTATAAATATTTCTCATTATCAATAAATAAATGATTAGCTTTATAAACCCCAAATAATCTGATTTTGCATGCAAAAGAACACATATCCTGAATTACCTCATACGGAAGTCCCATCACCACCTTTTCTGCTGCTAGGGCCTTTTTACATTTGCACACCGAAGTACTTGACTTGCTTTCCTGAACAGTGATAGTAGCATCAACATTTTCTTTTCCTTGCTCGATGGATGGACTTCCTTCCTTCTTCAGTCCTTCAGATTTACCTTCTCTCATCATCTCATCCCTCTTTTCTTTCTCTTTCACGGACAACATAGCTTCATCCTTGAATTCCTTGAATGGATCAAATTCACCTTCATAGTCTACCTTCCCCTTACTTTTAACAATCGCAATCACTAGTGGATGATTAATCTCAGCTCTTGTCTCTTCAACCTCTGCACTCCAATCAAAGTTAGAAATCAAGCCAGTCTCCTTTATATGATTTATATCCTCCTTTTCCCTCTTAGTGGTTAATGGTGGAACTCTTGAATTACTAGAATCAGTGACAATAGCTCATGGACATTCACGTTTAAAATGCCCTAGCTATTTACAATTGAAGCATCTTAGCTTGGACTTATCAAATCCCAATTTTGAATTATAGCTTTGACCTCCAAAGTTCTTACACCCAGGGCGCTCCATAAATCTCCGAGCTCTAAAAGTCAACATTGCCATTTGCCACTAAATGTTTGTCTCTTCTAGATCATCAAGGTCCACATGATACATATCCTCTATTGTCATTCCTTTCCCTTTCAACTCTCCAGCCACAAGTGCTTCATAACTCTGAACAAAAATTTCAAGAAGAGCCATTGTTTCTGATGAAACTAAAGTTTCAACATTTGCCTTAGTATTAGCCTGATCTCTCCCAACACTAACACTTCCTCCTGAAAATTTACTAGTATTAACTCCTCCATGAGTTGATGTCTGCATATGAGAGCTTGCAGCGGATAACAGTAATGCAACATTTTTAGTAAAACCAGATGTAGGCATCATGGTCTAGTTAAATTCCCTTCTCTTCATGTCCAACTCAAAGGATATAAGCTTATTGATGATATCCATCAGCTTGTAATCGGAGAAACCTCTTTCTTGTTTAAGTATTCTTACCTAAAGACTCCACTGAGATGTGAGACAGTCTAGTAGTTTGTTTACTTGCTCATTGTTGGAAAGGTTTTCATCATATTTTTTTAAGGTGCTTGAAACTATCAAAAAGCAATTTGTGAGATCTATGAGACACTCGTTCTTGTATCCTACAAAGGAATTGAATTCCTTCTGTGCTTGAATGCTTGTATCCTTCACTAGTTCATCATTACCATCATAGAACTCACATAGAGCATCGAAGAGGGACTTAGCATTTTTATGCTCCACAAATCGGTTGTAGATGTCTGGTGTGAGACAGAGAGTTAATGCTCCAAACGCTTTTTGGTCACGATCGATCAGCTTCAAATCCTTTTCAGTGAAAGTAGACAATTCCTTATTTTGAGAGACAACATCACCAACAGTGACAGTTGGTATGTAATAATTGATTCCCATTGATTGTGGTTAGTGTAAAAGAAGAAGGCTTTGAGACATCTCTTCCAATCCTCAAAGTTATCCACGTTAATGAGTCTCGAAGGTCTATTAGGAGCAACACTTTCAAGACCGGCAAGAGTGAGTGAGGTTAACTTTGACATGGTAGTTTCGCTGTGAATGAAGTAATTTCGACAAAAGAAGAAACAATTTTAGTGAAAATGAAGTAGTTTGCTGACGAAAGGTAAGTTCACAGACAATTTAACTGAGAAAGCTAGCTTCACTGAGTTGCCATAACTTCACAGGCAATTTCGGCAGCAATTTCGCTAGCCGAATGTCTAAAATAGCTTAGTTTCACTGACAAGTTCGCATGAAACAAGCTTGAACTTTCGTTCAATAATACTTTCAGTAGCAATTTCGCTTGTAAAACCCTCACAAGCATTGTTGAACTTTCGTTCAAAAAGAATAGTTTCGCAGGACAGCAAGAAACAACTTCAATGGAAATAACACAATAGTTTGGCTGAAAGGACAAGTAGTTTCGCCAGAGGAACATGTAAATTTGCTGGACGAAGCAGAAAGCCATTTTCAACACGAAGTCAATCTAAAATCATCAAAAACTCAATGGGTTTGAGATCTAATGATTAACATAGCTTCCCCAACCATTAACCAGCAAAAATCAATCAAATTCCATGTCAAATACCCACGAATTTGAACTGAAATTGAGGAATCCTTGATATTGAACAAAAACAACCAAAAACACAACAAATAATGAGTACTAAGGCTCTGATACCATATTGTTGGTCCATTTGATCGATTTGCAGTACAAATGAGTTGTTGAATCAATCAAAATCAAATACAAACAATAGACAAGATGAACAATGAAGATTAAGAAGAATAACAGTTCAATCAAAGTAAGATAATAATGATAAGTACATTCAATAACAAAGCACAATGATATTCTATGAAATTACTGCTTACAAAGGTGACTTGCAACAATGGTAATCGATTAGGGTTTTGCAAGATTAGCTAACAATGATAGTGATCAATACTATATAGCAGTCATAGTTTTTCAGACAGTTTCACTGTCAGCAAAACTGTTCTACCGAAACTGTAGTTTCGCCCGACAGAAACAACAGTTTTGCCAAGCGAACTAAACAGTTGACTATGAGCGAAACTACACATTCGCTCATATTTTCGATGGACTGCAAAACTACATAAAGCTAATTACATACAAAAGAAAACTAACATAAGACCTATTACAAGCAAATATAAACATTCTAATCTAATATGAGTCCAACCTATGTATGATCTTCATCATCACCTGTATGAACACTATGCATGCTCACATGATCAAAGTCATCACCTTGATTGAGGTTATTTTGATTCACATTGTTGTTGGGTGGTGGTTGATTTAGATTATTGTTGCGGTTGTTATTTGGTGGTAGGGGTGGATTTGGGTTTTGATTTTGGTTATTAGGAGGGGGTTTGGATTTTGAGGTGGTTGGTTATTTGGGTTTTCCATTTGGGTTGAATCACATAAACTGTAAGCTGCTCGATCAATAGCTTGTGAAATTGATGTAGTTGGTAGCCCTGATTGATGCAGCAAACGATTATACCCTGCTAATTTCACTATCTCTGGATCGAACACTAATGGTGATTTCCTACCCGAATAACAATTATGCATGCAATCTGCCACCTACACACAGAAAAACACCAAAGCTTAGAAGTGAAAGATCAATTTCCAAAGATAGAACACTACTTCTGAAGTCAAGAGCTTGCTTTTGAAGGGTAAGTCTTAGGAGAGCAATCAGAAGACTACTCCGAAGTATGAAGCAAAGAAGAAGTTCCCAAGCCTTAGAAGAAGCAGCCTCTTTCGAAGTATAAGTGGCTTCGGAAGTACTTGTTCTTCCGAAGCCATTTAACTTCGGAAGACACTGGTATGAACTAGTGGACATAAGTATGGTCTCTGACACATCACTACAGACCTCTGATACTGCATGGTGCTTTCTCAAAGAGCCAGTTGACCATACTTTATTCCACTGTTTACCTTTTTATGATAGTACATGTTACTAACTTTAGTTGGTGACAAAAGGTAAGTCAGGGACATGTCCTGACTACCAAATCTCATATAAGACTTTATCCGAGATACCTTAAACTATTGTCTTGTAGTATAGGCTTTAGTTGTAGGATCCCAACTGGTATCAAAGTATATCCGACTATAGGTAGTATTATATATAGTTTCTCATTGTAACTCGAAAAGATAAGCTTGTAAGAGTCTTGTAATATATGAGTTGAGAAGCCATATATGCAAGTACCTTGAAAATTACTTTCTGTGTTCTGTATTACTTACTATATTATGATAAACTCTTATTGACTCTTTCTTCATCCTAGTGTTGTTTAAGTGAATTTGAGAGAAAACTAAGTGTTAAGTGACCCTTAACTGATCCTACAATTCTCCATAATCTATCCAACAAATCTGGGGGGATGGGATCAAATCCCTTATGAACTAGGATGCTTAGTTCATGGACTAGTGAGAGGCCTCCGCTTCAATTACTCAAGAATTGTGTTCACCGATCTCATTGGGAATCTTCAAAGGGAGACATTCTTTATGTATCCCCGATTCATTCAACACATAATCAACTGTGAGTTGGAACAGAGTATGCTTGTCTGTGCAGCTGCTCTGACTGTCCCTCTCATGAGGCCTACCCATCTTCAAGACTTTGAAGAAGGTGTCCACCAACTTCACTGGAAGGTACACTTCTCTACTTCCAGGTATGATTGAGCGCATAGCTCCTGGTGACATCCCTGTTCACCCCACAAGTGATGAACCCACACCAGCAACCACCTCAACAATGCCAACACTGCCTTCTCTACCCATCACCATCACATACCAGAGACGCCCTAAACGAACCCTTGTTCAATCTACTCTGATTGAGCAAGCACCTCCTGTTCAATCCAAAAAGACTAGAGTGGAAACATGGACTCCCACTCAGTCTGAGGTCTCACCATCCTTCTCATTCGACCTCAATTTGGGTTTTGAGTCTCCTTAGTCTTAAACCCATGAGCCCGACTCCCAAAACAACAACCCTTAGGATGAGTATCTACACTCTCCCGAGCAGCCAACAAGGGACAGCCCCACCAAAGGCTCAATGCCTGTACATATTGACCAAGGTCTCGGGTCAGTAGGCTTAACATCCCTATCTTTCACTGAACTTCTCTTTAAAACTGATGAAGAGATAACATCTCTCCATGGCAATGAAGTTGATCTACAACACCCTCTCCAAGATCAATAGAGCCCAGCAAGATCCCTTATTTCTAGCCCCCATCAGCAACCCATAACTGAGGTGAGTCCCACTGATGTGGAGGGGACTCATACAGATTCAGCTGCCACTACAGAAGGTGCCTCAATGGACCCTATGGACAGTGGTAACATATCTAAGACTGAATCTGTGGAAACCATGTCGTTTGATGACACTAAAAGAGACATCATTCAGCAAAGGAAACCAGGGTGCCAAGAAACCACATCTGGTGGTGAGGCTGAACATACCAGGTATGTTACCTCATCTCCCCGTGATTCTTCAAAAGAAGATGAGGAAGCATGCAACTCCTCATAAAAGACCTTCTGTCTAAAGTCTCAAACCTTGAATCCTTGGTTAGGACTTTAGAAGAAAGGTCCTCCACTCAGCAACTTGAGATTGATAATCTCAAGGCTCAACTAGCTGAGACACAGACTGAGAGATCTATTAGGCATGTATCTGTTCAGGTCAAATTGACTTCTTCCTCTAGCTCATCTAGCTCTCAAGATGATGCTACCAAAAAGTGGGAGAATGTTCATAGACAAACACTTGACGACCCACAGACTCATACTTTAACCTCAACATCTTCTACTCCTGTCATCACTTTGTCTTAGCCATCTCAAGTTGTATTTCAAATTGACCCAAAGATGCTCAGAGTTCTCTACAGACTCTTCACAAAGTTTCTATTGAGATCCTATAATGATCAACCAAGCCCAGATGCTCAATGATTTACTTCGGAGCTGAAGAGCTTCAGAGGCTAACTGCACCTTCTACCAGTGTGGAAGAAGTTGGTCAACCTAAGGTCCACATGGAACCTAAGATTCATTTCGAAGGGGAAATGGGGACTCATGGCCCAACAACTAAAACAGCCGGGATAGAATCTGCATTTCCTCAAACTTCTGAAGCTGAAGTTAAAGCCTCGGAAGAGCAAGCTGAGTCTTCCGAAGCTGAAATGGAAGCTGCAGAAGGACTGTTCAAGATATCCGAGGAACTGATCATCACAGATGCAATCCTAGAAATGGCATTTGAGGTGAACAGTGAGGACTTTCTGAATCTACCTCTATCCTAGACACCCTCTCCATCTCTCTCACAATCAGTATCCACTATCCAAGAACCACCATAGTGAGGCTCTTTAAAAGATAACAAAGGGATAAGGAAGATGACTGCGGAAGAGCTTCAAGATGAGGAGAAGATTGAGAAACTAAAGAAGAAAGGAAGACTTACAACTGAGAAGTTGCTAGGTACTAGTACAAAAGTAGTTGAAGCCAATCAGGAGGCCGTCAATAATAAAAGGAGAGAAGAGATAATTGATCAGCTCATCCAATTAGGAGCTGCCAATGAAGAAACACTCCTCCTACCACTAGAGGAGTTGCTGGAACTGGAAAAGGCAACCAGACTGCAACTTGAGAAAAAACAAAAAGCAGCCAGGTTGGCCTTACAGAAAGAGAAAGAAGAAGAATAGAAAAAGGCTGACTTGCAGTAGAGGAGAGAAAGGATAGAATTCCTAATCTCCAGAGGCTTCAATCTTCAAGAATTCTCTCCACATGATAATGAAACAATCCTTTGGCTCTACAACAAAGGGCAGGATCAAATGGAGAAAGAGAGAAGAAAGGCTGTAAGAGAAAAGCTAAAGGAAAGGAAGAAGAAGGAGGAAGAAGCAAAGACCACTGCAACCAGAAAGCTCAGTGAAAAGGCATGGATGAAAGACTATCTCTGGGCTCATGGCTTCTCTGGATGGCAGGTGGGTCCCATGTCAGAGAGGACACTCCAACGGATTTTTTAGCGAAATCAAGGCTGACATCTGCTTAGGAAATAGAAAAGTGATGTATAGAAGGGTAAAGGGGATGACCTTCACTACAACTACTCAAATACAACCTAAACCACACCCTTACCCTTCACCATCAAGACTGAGCCCTTCACCCTTGAACCCACATCCTTACCCTCACCCGTCTCATTACCTCAACCACCTAAACTTCCCATCCTTCAACGTAAAACACTTCCCACAACCTCGGAACCACAACCTACCCAACAACCATCCTCTCAGCCTTCTCAACATCTCTCCCTTGAGGAGTTGAAGGTAATCAAGACTAAGCTCATCAACTGCACAATTTTGAGCGAAGTCTCATGTGATGAAGATTCTATCAACACTACCTATGTTAATGGATCTTCTTGTTCCCTCACAAGAGATCAATTCCTTGATTTACCTAGAGGAACATTGGACCAGGAAGCTAGACTTCTAGGTCTCAACTCAGATTCACTGAATGATGAAGAGAAGAAACTTAGAAGGAACTGGTGACTCTGCTGGATACTAAGAAAGAGGACAAGATTCCCAGTCAGTCTCTCGTGCCTAGAAAAGGAATAATCCGGTGGAGGTTCGATGAAACTTCTCACAACTTTGTTGTTGAGAGCGAGAATGGTGAAGTCAACAGATTTAATGCAACCTCTCTGTTACACTCCAGTATATTGGATATTGTTGAGTTAGTAGAGAAGTCATTCTCCAACCCCTCCAACTCTGAAGCTGCTGCACTTATCAGAAATCATCTCAGCAGTCTCCATCTAGCCGAGCTAACTACAAAGGCCAAGACTGAAGAAGAGTTGAGATTGAGGAAGACGGGAAGACAAGGAAAGACCTCCTACCAAAGGCACTGCCTTTCTATAGATGGTAGAGGGTCCTGAAATGGAACCTATAGTTAGATGGGATATGATTACAGTTTCCATCAACTAACTCTTTTTAGAGGGCAACAACAGAGGGTACATATCATCCAAGGTGATAGACTGGACTTCTTGTCTACCAAGGATTTGTACAAACTTCTCAGCACCACATCAGGGAAGAACAAGGAAACAGATAAATATCTACTCTCCTTGGTGCTGAAAGTTTTGAGAAGCAGAAACAAGTGATGTTTTGGTAGCATCAGCCTAGGGGGAGTTTGTTAGATCAAGAAGAAGGCTGGTGCAACCAAAACCAAATCACTTAGATAATTTTGGTGCTACATGCAAAGGCTTCCGAAGCTTAGCATGGAACTTCCGAAGGTTGTAGAGTTCTTCCGAAGATAAAGTGAAAGATCAGCTTCTGAAGATAGAACACTACTTCCGAAGTCAAGAGCTTGCTTCCGAAGGGTAAGTCTTAGGAGAGCAATCAGAAGACTACTTCCGAAGTATGAAGGAAAGAAGAAGTTCCCAAGCCTTAGAAGAAGCAGCCTCTTCCAACATATAAGTGGCTTCGGAAGTACTTGTTCTTCCGAAGCCATTTAACCTTCGGAAGACACTTCTATGAACGATGGACATAAGTATAGTCTCTAACACTCCGTTGCAGATCTCTGACACTACATGGGGTTTTCTCAAAGGGCCATGCAGTTGACAACACTTTATTCCACTGTTTACCTTTTTATGATAGTACATGTTACTAACTTAGTTGGTGACAAAAGGTAAGTTAGGGACATGTCCTGACTACCAAATCTCAGATAAGACTTTATCCGAGATACCTGAAAATAGTCTTGTAGTATAGGCTTTAGTCATAGGATCCCAGCTAGTATCAAAGTATATCTGCTTGTAAGTAGTATTATATATAGTTTCTCATTGTAACTCGAAAAGATAAGCTTGTAAGATTCTGGTAATATTTGAGTTGAGAAGCAATATATGCTAGTACGTTGAAAATACTTTCTGTGTTTTGTATTACTTACTATATTGTGATTAACTCTTATTGGCTCTATCTTCATCCGAGTGTTGTTCAAGTGAGTTTGAGAGAAAAACTAAGTGTTAAGTGACCCTTAACAATCCTGCAAAAATGAATCTTAGAATGATTAACAACTTAGTTAAGAAAACAAATTGCAATTAATGAAAATGATTAGAAGATGATTATGAAAAAAGGAAATCCACCTCGGGATTCAGGTTCGGTTCTTGGTAGTCGCCTAGTTCAACTTGGTGGGAAATCCTTAACGGGGATACTATATTTGTAATGATTAAATGGCGTAGATAACCAAGAGTTATAGGGTCTTAGTACACCATTTCAATTGAATTAACAACCAAAACCTTGCAATCATACAAATTGCGCATAATTATATGAAATTCAAATCAAGATTTACTAAAACAATTGTTTAAACAATCAAGACACAAGTTAAACTCAATAAAGAACTTAACGGGTTCTAAAGTTTAATCCCAACACAATTTGAACATAAACAAAAACCTAAAAACACGAAACCTATCACCCGAGTCACAAAAAGTTTAGCCTTGCATCTTCATGAATTCGGCAACAAGATCGGATTAGAAGATGATTTGATGGATTGGAATGAATTGGAGACATACAATTGACCTCAAGAATCATCCAAGTTCTTCCCTTTTTGCTCCCAATGAGAATTAGGGTTTTTAGAATTGATAACCCTCCTTAAATATGGTCAAAATCCGGAAAATTACGTCAGATCCACCCTACAACGTAAGTTACATCCTTAGAGACGTAAATTACGTCCTCCGCCATGATATACGTGGTTAGCCTTTGTCTTACGTCCAAAAAACTATTAGTTTTATAAAGGACGTAGCTTACTTACTTTAGGATGTAAGTACGTCGTATGCTCATTTTGCACCAATTTCTTCATTTTCTTCATCTTTTTTCATCCATATATCATCCAATGTTCGTGCAACCTTTGAATACATCATTTAAGCTTCTCACACCTATAATTCAAACCTAACACAAAATGATTACGCTTGATAGGAAAATCACGTTAAAAGCATACATTTAAACACTTTAAACATATACAAAACATGAACGCATCAATTCACACACGTCCACCCATCTTAATTTTATTTTTAGATTTGAATTAGATGAATCCTAAGATCCAAGCTCAACGAATCTGAAATATTGATTTAGCAAAATGTTATCGGAGCTGCTGGATGCTGGATTTATCTAGTTCTCAGATCTGATTTCATTTTCAATGATGTGAAGAACAATGAAAAATAGAATAAAAATGAAGAACAAAGTCCCTGTTCATCAAAAACCTATCTGTTCATACCAAAATCAGAAGAAAACCCAACAAATCTGTTCAACTATGGTATGATTTGAAGAATCTTGAACATGTTCATGATTATTCCTTTAAAATAGAATGCAATTGAACACGATTATGATTAAAAACAAAGAAAAGATGAAGAAATAGAAGAACTATTAAATTACCGACCTGCACTGTAGTGTGAAATCGAATTTGTTCAAGTCTGAAAACAAATGCGGATGAAGCTTGATCAAATGCGGATGTGTTATATAGAAATGCGGATGTGTTATCCACAAATGCGGATGTGTTATACACAAATACGGATGACTTGTCACCAAATGCGGATGACTAGGCAACAAATGTGGATGCCTTGTAACCAAATGCGGGTACTTTAAGCACAAATCCGGATGCATTGAATCAAATGTGGATGCCTTGAAAACAAATAAGGATGCCTTGCAAACAAATGCGGATGCTTTGCAAACAAATGCGGACGTGTTGCAAGAAATGCTTATGAACAGCTGATGAACAGGACTTGAAAAAGAAAAGAAAAACATAATATGGATGATAGCAACCAACAAGCATATCCATTTTGATCATGAAAAAAAAGAGTACATCAATCAACTTTGGTCATTTTTTCACAAATTCATCCATGGACTTGTACAACTATCACATGCCCTTTTTGAAGAACTTGGGCTCATATTTTTTTATGATGTATTGCACCCGTGTCTGACTACTGAGCGGACAGTTAGCCAGACTTTAATAAAGGGAGTACCCATTATCTGACGAATGTCATTTATCAAGTTATTTCAAAAGAGTGGAACTGTGTTCAACATTGATTCATGTTCCTGATGCAGTTTATTGAAGTTCAAAGCCTCACCATATGCCTCATACATTCTAATCCTTGAGTTGTGATATGAACTGTAATCCAAGAGTTATACAACCCATATCCAATACCAAGAAGTATTCTCAAGAGATTCTAACCTTGGTTAGAAATATATTATGAGAAGCTTAATCTGAGGGGGAGAACATTAGTGAATTGTGTCCAACATCAGTTAATCAAGAAGACATGTGATAGAGAAGATCATCAAGTTCAAGGTTTGGCAAGCATTAGTTTAGGGGGAGTATTGTTGGGGTTCAACAATGTAACAAACTGAAGCTTACTAAATGATAATCATAACCGACTAAAGATCTCATTCTACAACTTAAGAGACAAAATTGATAATCAGAAAAAAAAAATTACAAGATAAAAGTCAACATCAAGACAACAAGAAAAGTCAAAACTAAGTGATGATGTAATATTAGTATAAATAGACCCACTAGTGCATTTTTTCACATGTGGCTTTTGTGTGTGTGTGTTTCTCATGGTGTGAATCATCACCCAAAGAGAAATCCTCTCCTTTGGGTGGGTTTGATTTTATCAACCATCTATGATTCTCATTGTAACTTGTTTATCAACATCAATGAAATCATAACATTATTATTATCCATCTCTTTGTTCTTTGGTTCACACACTTCCACCCATCTTAATTTTGATTTTAGATCTGAATGAGATGAATCCTAAGATCCAAGCTCAACGAATTTGAAATATTGATTTAGCACTTTATATTTAGAAAAGGTTGTAGGTTTGATCCTTTCCTCTGACGTTAAATTTGGTCGTTAAGTCCAGTTATATGAGTTACACATAGGGGTAAATTGGTTTTTTACACTTATTAATTAAACCCCATCCTCCCCACCCCACCCTCAACTCTCTCTACTTTCTCACTCAAACACACACACACACACACACTCTCTCTCTCTCTCTCTCTGTCTATAGTAATCACCATCCACTATTCGCCGTCACACCACTGACCATCACACCACTCGTCATCACCATAACCATCTCCCTCTCCAACATGCTCGAACACAACCACCAAGCACCATCCCACCACCACCCATTTGTTCATTTTATCCCCCACTAATACCCATCACAAACCTTAGCTTCACAAACATACCCTTTCTTTCATTAACACATACAAACAAATACTCTCTCTCTCTACACCATTCAGATCTCACTACTACCAAACCACCAACCACCAAAATCATTTCAGGCCAAAATTATGTCATCTCTTCACTATCACTTTGTTGATCGAGCTGTCATGGAAGCCCTCTGCTCAAACCACCCTCAACCACACATGATTTTAGATTTAGCAGAACCATCATACTAATTTTGGATCTAGCATTGCACCATTCCAACAAGCTATTTTCTCCCTTTTTTGTTCCTTTTACAGTAAAGAAAGATAGAAGAAGGATGTGGTAGTGTTCTAGGCGATGAAGTGGTTGTGGCGTTCTTGGTGCTGACTAGGTTTGAGAATGATATTCTCTGTTGATATGAATCAACAAGGCCCAAATATGATGATTGATTCAATTATTGTAAGGCGGAATCAAACAATCAAGGAACATTGAATGCAAGAAATACTCATAAATAGTGTTTGTATTAGTGAAGGTAATCAGTTACAATGAATGCTTTTGGTAAGAGCATTAAACAATAACAAGACAACTTGTCAACAAAAGATTGTAATTGCCTAGAATGTCTGTCAATAATCACTCACATACAAGCATTTCTATTTTATTTATAGGCTGAAAAGATGCATTTTACAAAATGACTGAACTACCCCTGACCTATACGTCAGAGCACTAGTCTATGTCTTCATCGGCATTTCTTTTGTTCATCTGCATTGGCTAACACAGATGTGTTGATCTTCATCAGCATTTCTTCTTTGTGTTCAGCTTTAGTGTTTGGTCATCAGCATTGACAAATGCGGATATACAAACACATGCGCATTTGTTGTCGGGCATCCACATTAGTTAATGTGGATGTAAAAATACTTGTCAGCATTTGTTTCCGGCTATCAGCATTTTTTAATATGGAAGAAAAAATACTTGTCAGCATTTGTTCTATGTCATCCACATATACAAATACGGTTAGCTGATACTTGACTTCTTCTTTGCAGATTCTTCATCTGCATTGGTTCTTGGACTTGTGGGATTTCTAGCAGAACAACCATCAACCCACCACTTTAATTGGCATGTATGATCCTTTTAGGGTCCAACAATACTCCCCTTAAGGATTATACAGCCTAAGTTCTTCATGGGTTTGATGGTGGTTGAGGTTGGGAAGATTTTGATGGGTCTTGTGGAGGAATAAGAGGTTTTGCTTGAGATGGATCGAAAATCGCCTTTATCATGTTGACAAAGTCATTTGCATCAAACATCTTCTCTTTGTTTAGCACATGGATCTTCATTTGGCTCATAGTGTAAATGGCTTCTAAGGGCGGCTTCTTTAGAGAAATGGGTTCCCATATTGACATAGTGGACAATCCATCTCTATGAATCAATAGAGCTCCATCCATATCTACCTCTAACTTCACAATATTCCCTAATTGTAGAGGAGTCTTCGTCTTTCTTTATTCTCTCTTGACATTGATTCTATCAAATGCCATTTTTAATATCTTTATACATTTAAGAAAGAAATGCATATCTTCTTCTGCCAGTTTATTTTGTATCTCTCTGAAATGCCTTGTGTATATGTAGTGGATATAGGACTCATCTAACAATCTTACCTCATATCCACTAACAATCTTATTTCAGCACATTCTTTTCTTCCCTGTCTTCTTTCAATTACCAACTCATATGTCTTTTCATCATAATAGATATTTGAGATTGGCTTGGAGGAATGACTTCCAGCTACCATATTTCTTTTGAAGGATTCAATAGGTTTCACCTTAAGCTTAGGGAACACTACTTCCTTAACTAGTTTAGTTCATTCTTGTCCAAGGGATTGATAAAGGATCTATCTCTTCTCATGCAGATAGCCTTAAGAGATTTGAAGTTGTCTGTTATTTTAAACATCCTCAGAATATCTTCAAACTCGTAACCCCTCAATATAGCCTTGTGATTAATCAGCTCCAAATTGGCTAGTTCTTCCAGATCATGGATTTCCAAGGAGTTCACTAGAGCAGAGTACTCTGTGAAGAATTGAACTAAACCTGAAATCCTTTTGATCATAAATATATTCTAGTCACTATAATACTTCCAGGAAAATATCATCTGATCAGTCTAGCGTTTTAGAGTAGACACACCTCTAATCATCTTAGCAGTGGTGAGCCCTTCTTGAACCTTCAATTAAGAGAGCTTAGCAAATCACTCTAGATTCTTGTGCAGAACAGGTGCCAAAGAGTCATGATCTCTTTGGGTGAGTTGGATGTCTGTGTAGACACTCTTGTTCTAGGATTCTTGTTAATAATCTCTTTTACAATTTTCCTCAGTCATTCCTTGTTTTCATTGATCATCCTAAGGATAGCAGCCCTTGGGGAATTTGTCTTCATGTTTCCTAATGTTATTTTGGTAAATCCTTACACAGACGAATAGTCCTTTATTTCCCTGTTAGTCATACTATAGGGATCAGGATACAGTGGTTGAGGAGTGGAAGTCTGCTTTGTGTTAGAGAATTACTTGAACAATGGAGCTTTGGGAGAAAGAGTTTTTTCATACTCAGTCTTATATGTAGGGTCCAGCAGTTTGTTTAACTTTTCTTCCTCTGCCTTCATTCCCTCATAAGTCATTCTGAACACCTCATCAAGGTCATACCCATGATTGATCAAATATATAGCCTTGAGCATTAAGTCATTAGTTTGGGTTTCTCTACCATCTCCCTTATTGATTCCTCCTCTTTCATAGGGCTTTTATGAGCTATTGGTTCATCAACCAAATAGCCACCCTCTATCTCTCCTTCTTCTAAATCAATGAATTCAACCTTCTTTTTCAATTGGGCTTCAGCCTTTTCATGCTCTTCTAAGAATTTAGCAACTGTTGCAAGGCTTCTAGGGTCATTATATTCTTGTCTCTTGACTGGTTCTTCTTCATCCATTGGTATTTTCCCTTTAGCCTTCTTAGATAAATATTTTCTCCTTTTGGTATAAGTCTGCATTTTGAACCAGATGAGGTTTTAGCCTTTTCAGCTTCTTGAGGTACCTTTTTAGCCTCTGACTTTTATTTTTCTTCAGAAACAAGAGCTGATTCTTGTCATTTTTGCTGCTCTTCACATAATCTTCTAATGAGCTCTTTTTATTCATCAGTTAGTGATACAACAGGCACTATTTGCATACTTAATTCCCTCTCAAGTGAGATAGGGGATTAAGGAATTACGGCTATTGGTTCTTGGTATTGCCCTTGATCAACAATAAACTCCCAAAAATCATCATCTATGATAAATTCTTCTGTAGTGAAGGAGTCAATAGCTTTAATCATATTAATGAATTCATCCTCTTCAGTGTGAACATCTTCTTATTTGCTTGTATAGACTGCACGATTGTTGAAGGGTGAAGAGTTACAACACAACAACACAAAGTGGAGATAAACTAAACTTAGATCAAATAGTAAACTAGATTAACCAAGTGGTGACACTAAGAACAGAGTAATATATGAGACAGAACACAAAGAACACAAGTGTTTGGTTTTCAAGATTGCAGTATATTGCCTTCTCTCTATGTTCTATTACAAGTGTTACAAAAGCATATTCAAAAGATACAAGAACATGAGATACTTATACAACATCCTACAACGGCTATACTTTGAAAGCCAGCTGGATACAATTGACTAGACACACACAAAATCAATTGTAGAGTCAAAAGGCAGATTGCCTTTTCACTAGTGACTATGACATGCCATAGCTCACATCCTTATCTATTACAAAAAGGATAAAGTACATAAAGTAGAAAGTTACAGACTCAAGACCTCAATGTACAGTTACCAAAAGCATGGACCTTTTCACCAAACCAAGTTAGTTGGTGACTTGCAGAGTTGCAGCGGAAAGGTGTCCAGCTTTATGGAACAGTACATCAGATAAAGCATGTTAGTAAAAGTCTTCGGAAAAAATCTGTCTTCATGAACTTTAAGCTTCAGAAGACTTTGTCTCTGAGGCTTCGGAAGACTTTATCTTTGGCTTCGGAAGATGTTGGTCTTGGCTTCGGAAGATTTCACACTTAGAGTATTTCTGTTGCACATGTGAAACTTCCGAAGGATTCCACTTCAATGCACTTGCGCAGCATGCAGGAAAGACTAAAGATGTTTAGGTTGCATCAGCCTCTTCATTAATCTCTACAAACTCCCCCTAGGCTGATGCTACAAAAATATTTAGAAAACTATAGATATTAACAGTCCTTATTAGGATGATCACCATTCGTTTCTTCATAAGATGATCAGGATCCTTCAAGCTATTAAAGTGTCTTCTCATGTCAAAGAGATCATGCAGAGGCAACTGAAACATATCTTTCCATGTATAGATGTCTTTAATGCCTGATCTCCAATAACATGCCACCTTTCTGGATTTGTGGTGTATGTCCAAGACAAGATGGGTCTTCCTGATGCTAGAGGAGCTACTGAAGTTGGAGTTGATTGAGCTTCCTCTTACGGCATATCCTCAGGCTGTTCTGATTCATCCTGAGGTTCAGAAGGGGATTCAGGCTTCTTCTTCTTCTTAGACTTTGGTTTAGAAGCCATCCTTTTCCTTCTCTTTCCAAATTTTAACTGAGAAGACTGGCTTGTAGCACCAGATTGATCTTCACTATCTTTCTCAGTTGGGACTTCCTCTGTCTCAGGTTCAGATGGTGAAGGAGGTTGACCCTGCTGTGGATCAAAAGATGAAGCTTGCTGAGCATTAGCAGGAGGTCCAGGTTGTGTTGTGTCTGTTTGTTCAACCTTAACCTCCACTTCAGGTGGGGCCTGACTGGAGTGGAGTGTAAGTCAGTGAGCTCTCCACTCTTAATCTTCTGCTTGATTACCCTGATATGCTCATCCATAGTGGATAGATACATGGGTCCAGTATCCTTCCGGAGAATCCATACATCTTCAAGAAGCTCATCATCCTCTGCCTATCAGCAGACTTCTTCATGCTCTTTTGGATGATGGCTCTTGACTTTGCAGCTTCTTCCCTTAGCTTCTTCTTTGTTGTCTTTCTTTCCTTGACTAACTCATGCTCGAGTTGTTTTAAGTACTCAAACTCAATATAGTCATAAGGTAAGGGAAGGAGTGCATCTGCCTGATAAAGGCCTGTGGCACTCAGGTAGTTAATCATCTTGATTCTGTCTTCTTCCTTATCTACCTAAGGTTCTTGTTAAACCACATCCTCTTGTCAGGACTTTCTTGAACTGGTGAGAGGGTAGGCATACCTCTGTACAGTCTTTTTCTTCTTCTTTCTTCTTTGACTTGTACTAGGAGTTCTGCATCTTCTGCCTCCTTCTTCTATCTTGACCTTTCCAGATCAACCAGTTCATTCATTCATCCAAGGGGAGAGAAATGATATTATCTATGTCATAGTTCCTAGTCTGCAGATAGTTGATCCTGACTGCCCTTAACTCATCATTCTAAGTATCTGGGGGCAGCCCTGATTGCAGACTTCATGAGTCTTGGAGACTCAGTAGAGGAACTTCTCCCCTTAGCCTCCTTTTCCTCTCTCTCTCTCCTCATCCTCAATCTCCTCAGATGTCATCTTCTTTTCCCTTTGTCACTCTCAGACCTTTGTGACTCAGGGTGGAGAGAGCTTTGGCCTTCATTGCTCGTTGCAGCATCTGAGCTCAGCCAGAGAGAGGTTGAGAAGCACCTTCACCAGCAGGTGTCTCAGAAGGAATATGGATCTTTGCAGCAGTTGGAGATGATGAGACAGGGCTCTCAGGTTCTGTCACTAGGCCTTTAGTCAAGGTTTCCCCTATGAAGCTAATCTTAGGGTCTGCCTCAACATCCAGTTGACCAATGACATCGCCTGATTACCTTAGTTTCCTTCTTAGACTGAACTCTGCAATGATCCTATCTTGGATTCTTTTAGCCAGTCTGTCAGCTTGTCTTGATTGGCTTGGGTTGACAAGTGGCATGTTGACTAGATCCAGACCTTCATAGTAGTCCAAGTTCTAAAAATTAAAGACTTCTTGCTGTCCTTGAACTCTTATGATAGTGAGGGCTTTGCTGTTGTTGTCATACCTCCACCCAATAATGTGATCGAACGATGATTAAGGTGACATAGCCCTTGGTATCCCATCCTCAAACAGACTTTGTATGAAGGAGTCTGTGTAGTCCACATCAATGTGCACTAGAGGAGGTTGCTGAGAATGCACAGTTGCAAGTGAGGATGGTGAGTCATCAATGTCCATTCTCTCGGAGGAACTCCCAGGTTCTATGGCTGGAATGACTTTCTCCCCCTTTTTGGTAGCATCACCCACTTGCATAGGTGAGCTGGAGGATAGGTCAATCATCCACAGGTTCTTGTGTTCCTGGTTGAGTTCTCCTTAAAGGTCTCCCAGCTAGTTTTTCCTTAAGATATGAAATCTCAAGTTGCTGGTCATTGATCCTGTTTTGTGAGGTAGTCACCTGAGATTCAAGGTGACTGACCTTTAAGACTGGTAAGTGCATGTTTTAGGCAGTTTTTGCACTTTTAGTCTCAGATCCCCCTCATCTTCATTAGAAGAATCACTGGGGGTGGAGAAGATTGGACCAGAGTCCTTTCTCTCATGACCAGTTCTAAGTTCTTGGCAACTGGATTTCCTCTGCTCACTGGCAGTCTCAGTTGATATGTCAGTGGGCTGAATTGCCATGGTTGAGGTCTTAATGATGTAATCACTTTCAGAAGTAAGAGCCACTTCCATATGGACATCCTGAACAGGTTCAGTAGTGTCCACCTCAGTTGTAGGTGACTGATGTGGGATAGATGTAGGAGACTCAGTAGTACTCATCTCTCTTTGAGTAGAGGGAAAGAAAACAGATTCATTATACTCACTGAAACCTATATCTTCATCAGTATAGAAGTAAAGGTTGGGAATGGGTTGGTTAAGATCTATAGGCTGGGGATGGTAACTATCCCCTGAAGGTTGATCACTTGAGTGTTGAGACTCAGACTGATGGCTTAATGTCGTAGGGCTAATGAGCTCATCAAGTTGAGCATGAGGAACCTTACCACTCATTCTTGAAGAAATGGGAGTGGTCTGCTCCTCAGGAGAAATGGGAGCTCTAGTGTCCATTTCTTCCTGTATGGGTGAGTATATGGGGACCTCCACAGACTGAATAGTCTGAGAGGGGTTCGTTTGTATTTTCTTTGGTAGGTGATGGATATTTGAGGCTGTGTGGGAGGTTGGGAAGTAGCAGGTGTGGGTTCATCACTAGCTTGTGCTGCTAGGTTGTCACCTTGAGCAATGAGCTCTAACATTTTTGGAACTAGGGCTGTTTTTACCCCAGAGAATCCAACAGTGGACTTTCTCAATATTTTAAAGATGCCGAGCTTCATCTGTCCCAATTTAAGAATGTTACATGTTTCCCTTCACTGTGAGCCCAGTTCATAATTAAGAATGTACTGGACATATCTAGGAAACATAAAATATTCTAAGGAGTCTAAATTAGCAAGCAAATTTGTATAACAAACTTAGAGTACTTGAACTTGACCCCTTGAACCATTCCATGAACTATGAAGGAGAGATATTCAGGAATCTGGTTCATCCACCATGCTTGTTTGATAAGCTGTGGATGACCACATGGAGCAGGAATCTCCATTGGGATGAGACCTTTCTTTTCCTGAAGGTCTTTTCAGAGAAATCTCCCTCATACCCCATCTGCTCAAAGGAATGATTAACAACTTCCTTTAGGAAGAACACCTCACCTTCTTCATCATCTAGCTGAAGATATCTATTGATGATGGCTGGAGTGATGAAGATTGTTCTCCTCTGCACTGTGGCAGACAGTGCCTTCTCCCCATCCATAATGACCTCTTGGCAGGTCTTCCAGAATTCAAGCAACTAATCCTCATAGAGTGGAGAATCAATGGTGAGGTAGGTGAAGTAGTTCGACAGAGACAGAAACAGCAAACCTCTGAGAAATGAGGATCTTTCTCAGAGCGTAACAGAGCAATTTGATTGTGTTGTCTGGGTAGCTGCATGGTAAAGTTGGGATCATTTCTGTGAGCAAGGTTGGCAATTTTAAAGTAGCTTAAGAACGAAGGAAGAAGAAAGAAATAAATTGCAGAGAGAAATTTGGTTTTTAGGTTTGGAGGAAGAACAGATGATAGAAAGAGGGGGAAACCATTGGCTTTATATGTGAGAGGGATTTCAGATAAAGTTTAACAAAAGAGGATAAACTTTGAAATCCGGATGTCGGTCCCACCTCTGGAAAAGTAGTTTACTTTTTGCTCAGAAAGTAGTTTTCTTGGAAGTCAAAAAGCTTCTGAAGGTTAATTATCTTCGGAAGTTTTAATTAAAAAGCTTCCGAAGATAAAATGACTTCGAAGGAATTTCCTGAGAGATTTGAAAATTTTGCTTCTGAAGAAAAATTAAAGCTTGAGTGCTTTGTCTGTAAACCGACAAAGCTTCCGAGAGTTAATTTTGCTTCGGAAGTAAATAGTCCTTAAAATTTAGTAAGTGTCTGAGACAAATATTTAAGTTTCAGAAGATAAATTCTGAAAACTCTTCCAAAGGTAAACTTCTTAGACAGTTATTTAATTTGAAGGCATGATTTACTTCTGAAGTTAAAAACAAAACTTCCGAAGTATTAGAAATTTTAAAAAAATCTAAAGAAAGTCTTAAAAAGAAATTTTCATTCAAAGAAAACATGAGCTTATGAAAGTGATGAACTAGACAACTTAGGACACACATATTTTAAGAAATAATAAGAATTAGTTTTAAGAAAAGCTTACTCAAGGTTTATCATCCCAATAGCTCATATAAGATATTTAAATCTCTGTTCATCAAAAGCGTTTGTAAACATATCAGCATATTGTTCATCTGTGTGAATCTTGACTAGTTTAATTAATTCCTTTTCATAGTTATCTCTTATTAAATGATACCTGATATTGATGTGCTTTGTCCTTGAGTGCTGCACAGGGTTTTTTGTGATTGAGATAGCACTGTTGTTGTCTATGTGAATGGGAGTCTTCTTGAAATTTAACCCATAGTCCAGCATCTGATTTTGAATCCAAAGTACTTTAGCACAACAACTTGCAGCAGCAATGTATTCAGCTTCAGCAGTTGATGCGGAGACACAGGATTGTTTCTTGCATTGCCACGAGACAACCCTTTCACAAGAAATTGACATCCCCCAGATGTAGACTTTGCAGTCATGTTGCAACCACCATAATCACTATCTATATAGGCATACAGATTAAAGTCAGAATTCTTGGGATACCATAGGCCAAGTGTTGATGCACCCTTGAGGTATCTTAGAATCCTCTTGACAGTGATAAGGTGATACATCTTAGGGTTGGCTTGATATCTTGCACAAATACATGTAGCAAACATGATATCAGGCCTGCTAGCAGTAAGATACATAAGATACCCAATCATAGCCCTGTATATATGCTCATCTACACACTCCCCCTCAAGATCAGGACCAAGAGAGTGGTTTCTAGCTATGGGTGTCTTAGCAATCTTACAGTCAGTCATATTAAACCTCTTGAGTATGTCATGAACATACTTTGACTGACTTATGAAGATGCCATCTTCAACTTACTTCACTTGAATTCCCAGAAAGAAATTGAGTTCCCCCATGGTAGTCATTTCAAATCTGTCTTTCATCAGCTTCTCAAAGTCTTTGCAGAGCTTTGGATTAGTTGAACCAAAGATGATGTCATACACATATACATGAACTAGCAATATGTCTTTTCCTTGTCCTTTGATGAAGAGAGTTCCATCTATAGTACCCCTCCTGTATCCATGTTTACAGAGATACTTAGACAGTGCCTCATACCACTTCCTGGGTGCCTGAAGCAGCCCATAGAGAGCTTTGTCAAGCTTGCAGACATGATCAGGATGATCAGGATCTACAAAACCAGTGGCTGTTTGACATAACCTCTTCATCTATCACTCCATACAAAAAGGCACACTTCACATCAGGTTGAAAAACCTTGAAGTTCTTGGATGCAGCAAATGCCAGGAATATCCTAACAGCTTCTAATCTTGCCACTGGAGCAAAGACATCAGTGTAGTCAATCCCTTCTTCTTGTATGTATCCTTGAACAACCAATCTAGCTTTGTGCTTGATAATGATACCTCTATCAACTTTCTTATTTCTAAACACCCATTTGGTTCCAATGGTAGTCTTCCCAGAAGGAAGAGGACAAAGGTTCCAAACTTTCTGCCTTTTGAATTGAAGTAGCTCTTGTTGCATAGGTTCAACCCAACTTCCATCCTTTAGAGCTTCATCAAATATCTTTGGCTCTCTCTGGGATAGAAAACAAGAGTGAAGACAAACATTTGTTTCATGGGTTTGTCCTCTTGTCTTTACCCCTGAGATAATATCTCCAATGATGTTTGTGGTAGGGTGAGACTTGTGGATCCTAAGCTGAGGGATCACAGCAAGTTGTTGAGAAAGATCTAAATTTGAGAAATTTAGATCTGGCATAGATGTTTCTCCCACCACATCAGCACACTTTTCGAGTGAAACTTGATCCAAGCAGTGTGTGACATCATTGATGTTCTCATCCACAGTGTGGTTAGTGGCATCAAGAAATTCGTGGTCACTGTCACCATCACCATTGTTGTCTTCCACAGTTGAGGTGTTATTATCTGGTTGTAGAGCCTCTGAGCTGGAATTTGATGGCATACCAGATGTATCAGCTGAATTTGTCATTGTAGGGCTGATAGAAACCTCATTTGTAGAAGTGGTTCCAACTGGAGCTGAAGATATGTGTCTTGAAGATCTTCCTAGCTCAAATCTTGGATCAGGATCATCTGTATTCAAATTTTTGACAGATCCTGAAACATTCTCACAAGATTTGTTAAAACAGTTAGTAACCAAATCAAGATTAAACAGCCAATCCAGACTAGAACCAGTAACACAAGGTGTGTGTTCATTGAAAGTCACGTTGGCTGACTCCTTAACAATTCTAGTTCTGAGATTGTATACTCTATAAGCCTTAGCTTGGGAAGAGTATTCAATAAAGTGTCCATCATCTGATTTCTCAGCAAACTTGGCAATTTCATCTTTGATATTCAAGATGGTGCAAGGACATCCAAATGACCTGAGAAAACCAATGAAAGGTCTCCTCTTGTGCCAAAGTTCATAAGGAGTCTTGCCATGAGTCTTAACTACTAAAACTTTGTTCTACATATAGCATGCAGTGTTGACTGCCTCTGCCCAGAAGGTGATGGGCAGTTTAGAGTCAGACAACATAGTTCTTGCAGCTTCAATCAATGTCCTGTTTCTCCTCTCAGCAACATCGTTTTGCTGAGGAGTCCTGGGAGCACTAAATTGTCTTGTAATACCCTTTTCATCACAGAATCTGTCAAGGATATGGTTCTTAAATTCGGTTCCTTGATCACATCTTATGATCTTGACCTTGTGATCAGATTGATTCTCAATCTTTAAGATGAAATTCTTTAGAATCTCAGGAGTCTCATCCTTAGTTCTAAGGAGAAAACCAAAGTGAATCTTGTAAAGTCATCTATGATCACTAGACAGTATAAGGTCCTTCCTAAACTTATTACACTGGTGGGGCCAAAGAGATCCATATGTAACAAGTGTAAGGGAGTAGTGATTGAGTTCTTTTCCTTAGGCTTGTGAGATACCTTATGTTGCTTCCCTTTCAGGCATGCAACACAGTGGTCATCACTTGTAAACTCTTTCTTTGGCATTCCAGTTACCAAGTCATGCTTAATTAACTTATTCATGTTCTTAAAGTTTACATGGCACATTCTTTTATGCCATAGGAAAGACTCATCACTATTGGCTTTAGACAGAAAGCATGAAACTTCTCCAGAGGGAGAGGTTTCTTGCAAATCCGTCTTGTACATGTTTCCTTTCCTAGGGGCTCTAAGCAGGATCTGCTCATAGGAATGACCACACCAGGCTTAAGAACAATGTACTCATGCTCAGTAAAGAGCATGTTATGACTCTGATCACAAAATTGAGATACGCTCAAAGATTGTATCCAAGCTCCTTTACAAAGTTTACCTTTTCTATGCTGAGCTTACCATTTGTGACCTTGTCCCTACCAGAAATGTAACCACCTTCATCTCCTCCCAAAGCAACAGGTCCTCCATCAATCCTTTCAAAGTTTTAGAGTAGTGACCTATTACCAGTCATGTGCCTGGAGCACCACTGTCTATGATCCAGACATTTCTGTCTGTCTTCAGCTGTCCCTGCACAAAAGAGAATGATTGTTACATCTGGAAACCCAAGCCTTGCTTGTCTTGGGCTCACTTGGAGAAGGTAATTTAACAGTAATAGATCCTATGGTTGTACTAAGAGGATCTTGAGCTGTTTTTGATGGAGAAATTTCAGTCACTTGGTCTTTCTTAGACGTCCACACCACCTTTGGAGTCTTGGACTTGACCTTCAAAACTTTAGAAGCTTTTGGAGCTTCACAAGTTTTGATGACTGAACCTTCGGAAGATTCTGCAAACACTGCAGCTGACTTCAGTGCTTCGGAAGAACTCTTTTCTTCTGAGACCAAATATTCTTCCGAAGAGAATTTTCCACTTCCCTTCTTGTTAGATTTGGAACTTCCGATGGAAACTTGTTTTCCTTCCGAAGCCTGAATCTTCTTAGAACTCTTTGAAGCCTTTGTTTTGCCATATGGACAGTACCTTTAGGATTGAAGGGACAATCCTTTCCAATGTGAGTGGTGCTGTCACACATAACACAATTCATTTTGTTCTTACAAGAGCCTTGTCTTGAGAGTAAGACTGTCTTTGGTCACTTCCCTTCTCCACCTTTATCTTTGCAGATGCTGAGACAGTCCTCTTGGGCTAAGAACTATGCTTGGAGTTTGATGGACTAGGTTGTGCAGCAGTGGTACATAGCAGATCAGTCTTCTTCTTGCTGCTAAGATGAGTTGAGCAAGAACAAGAACTCTTAGCAGAGTTTTGGTTGATGTCTTCAGTCCCTACCACTTTAAACCCTGCAGAAATAAAAACTTGTTTCTGCTTAGAGTCGAAAGTAACCTTGATCTCTTGAGCCTTCCTTGCCTTTCTTTTGCTCTTTCTGATCAAGTTCTTTCTCATGGACTTGGTCATCACAGTCTTCACTTTCTCCTTAGAAGGATAGTGGCCCTTCTTGAATCCTCCTCTTCACTCTTTGTAGAGGGATTCTTCACTATCTATTCTTCATCCTCCTCACTCATAGGATCTATGAGAGAAAGCACATCTTCACAAGTTCCACACCTAGGAGATCTTACTAACAAGATTGTGTGTGGAGGAGCTATCTCATTGGATCCTAGTCCCTGTCTGTTTTGATAGCACACTTTGTTGTGCAGGGATGAGGATATCATGTTCATGAAGGTCTCTTCTTCAAGAACACTCTTTTCTGCCTTGGCTTTGCTGATCAGAAGCTCAGCCTGGCACTCAGTTAACTAGGTTATGAGATCTTTAATTTGAGTCCTAAAATCTGTGTGTTCATGTTTTAGAACTGAAATGGTTTTCTCTAAGTCCTCATTTTTTAGCTTATAATCATTTTCAGACTTTCTAAAATCAGATTTTAAAATGTTTAAGGACTCAATATCAGATCTCAGTTCCAAGTTATAGGACCTGTACCTATTAACTTTAGCAATGCATTTAGAAGTACAGAGATGTTCCAATACCTTGGCTTCATCATGATCTTCCATCAGTTCTTGGTTTGGAGAGGCATCTTCAACCTGAAAGCTCCAGTCAAAGCCTCCTTCTTTCACAGCAACAGCAGCTTGCTGCTTTGACTTCTCATTATGAAGACCTTTGTCAGTGTAGTTTGGTCTGGATTGTGTTTGGCCACCATTTCTTCTAGGTGCCTTACACTCTCTGGCAAAGTGGCCCATCAGGTTACAGTTGTAACACTTGACTTTGCCTTTGTCCAGTCCAAACTTTCCGCTGGTTGCATTCCTTGGAAACTTCCTTCTAGTCCTTTTGTAGAACTTCTTGGCTCTGTGAGTGAGAAGAGCCATCTGCTGGACTATTTCCATGTATTCCAGATGATTGGATGGATACAGTCCAGGTCTTCAAGAGTGAAAAGAGAGTTGCCACAGCTTTCATCAGAAGACACAAAAGCTTAAGAAGAACTTGTCTTTTGGAATGGGCTTCCTTGAGTGTAGTTCTCCTTTGATGTCTCTGGGAAGGTGATGAAAGGACCCTTGGGTGAGTTGTCAGGGTAGCATAAGAGATGATGTTTGGGTTCTATGCTATCCCTTTCAACCACATGTAGGGCTGAACCTATTTGATTGTTGGAGTTTCCAGATAAACCTTGCATGTTCATCTCCATCTGGTAGCCACTGAGAATCCCATATAACTCTGTCAGAGTAAGAGTTTTGAGATTTTCAGTTCTCTTGATCCCCACACAGTAGTGTGTCCACTACCTTGGAAGTGAGGACTTGAACTTCCTTACAATGTTTCAGTTTTCAAGAGAAACTCCTCCATCCACTAGGGTATCCACAATCTTAACATACCTGAAATACTGCTGAGTCATAATTTCACCTATTTTGAAGGTGAAGTTTTCAAACTGCTGCTTCAGGAGATCCTTCTTGTTCTCCTTGGCTTTAGAAGAACCCTCATACATCAGTTTCAATGCATCCCACAGCTGCTTGGCTGTTTTGCACTTCTTGAAACCTCTGTACATAGAGTTTGTTAAGTGCTCTAAGAAAGATTAACATGTTGTCTTTATTTGTCTTTTGATAGTTTGTAGTAGTATAGGGACTATTTGTGTAATTTGTTAGTTCCTTTTACTTTTTGTTTTCTGTATAAATAGCTTAGATTTGCAGGTATATAAAGATGAATACACAAGATATTCGAATCTGCTTTTCATACTTGTAATTGTCTTAGCTTGATATTAATGAAAACTTGAAGGTTATTGATATCTTGTTTTGATTTGATTACTTTGTATGAATTTCATTGAATTGTGTTATAAATCATCACATATTGATTCATTTGATCCTATCAAATGGTATCAGAGCTATTGGTAAGCTGTTAGTGATTGATTTTCTTTTTAAGTTCATCGAACATGAAAACCTCAAAATCTCACTGAATCTGTGATTGAGATACAATTCAATTGAAAATTTGTGAATTTCAGTTGTGTTTCATTATCAGAAACATGATTTGAATCACAAATAGCAGATCAATTCATCAAATTCAAGTCAATTTGTTGAATTTGTTGTTCGAAAAAGGTTTGAAGTTTCGAACTGAAAATCTCAAAATTGAGTGATTTTTTGTTGAAATTGAAGAAATTGATATTAAGAAGAATGTTTATCGGCATAAAACTCGTTAATTGAAAAGTTTCAATCGAATTCATCAACATTTGAAGAATTCAGAAGATTTGAGTTTGTTACATTCATTTGAAGATGATGAATGTGTCGCATGAGTTGAGATTGACTGAAAATTTGTGTAAGTGTTAGTCGCATTAACACTGTGTAGAAGTGTTTAGTCAGTCGTTTGAGTACTGTTGAAGAGAAAAATCTTAGACGTATCACATTTATTGAGTTGATAATTGTTAGGCGCTTGATAATGTTTAGGCGTTTGACAACTATTTAGACGCTTGACAACTGTTTAGCGTTTGACAACTATTCAGGCGTTTGACAACTGTTTAGGCGCTTGAAACCTTCTAGACGCATTAATACTTAGACGTTTTGGAAAAATTTTCTAAGGCATTCCCTTAGACAACTCTCAACTTAGACGCATCAACTGTTGAGGCATTTGAATACTGTTCAGACGTTTCAACCTTGATACTTAGAATTTTTTAAAAGAAAATTCTTTGAAAACTTTTTCAATTTTTTTAAAAAAAATTCAAAATATAAGAAAACATAAAAAATATAAGAATGGTAAAATCAGAAGATTCTGTAAACAGAGTTCCAAAACTTAAAAATAGAGCTGATTTCAAAAATTGGTCTCTTAGACTAAAACATCATTTTAATTCCATTAACACTGATCTCTGGAACTCTATAGAAAAAGGACCATACATTCCTATAATAACTGATGGACCAGACAGAGGATTTGCGTATACTAATGATTCTGCAAAACCTTATCTAGAAGATGATCTTCAAGGAGATGATCTAAAAAGAGTTAAGAATGATATTAAAGCCTATTCATTGATGTGTAAAGGATTGCCTTTGGAAGTTCTTACAAGGCTTGATGCATATCAAACTGGATATACACTATATAAAGCATTGAAGATCATTTGTGAAGGAGGTAAGGAAATTCAAAATCTAAAGAAACAAAAGCTAAAAAGGCAATTAGAATTGTTTCAACATTTGTCTGGAGAGACAATAAATCAGATGATGAACAGATTTGTTCAACTCATAATTGAGATGTCAACAGCTAGTATCAAACCTGATCTTCAAGATTTAAATCTCAAACTACTCACTGCTTTACCATCGTCATGGAAACAAACTTTAACTCTACTAAAGCATACTGAGAAGTTTCCAATGGATCTAGATCTTCTTATTGCATAAATAGAATCAGTGGAGATTGATGAAAGCTCAAGGAACAATGATAGAGCAGCATCAATGTCTTAATATCAGTTTGTTGCTTCTCCTGCAACCACTATAGAGAATGCATTCATGGAAAAGAGTGAGAAAAGTCCTGAAGAAGAGGGAGATTTTTTGTTGGAGCAGGATTTTTCACTGATTCATCATTTACCAGTACACCTGCATATACAACTCAGTCTCATTCGTAATCTCCTCATAAACCACAGTCATATCATCAAATATTCAGACAGAGACTTCTTCATCATCTAACTCTGCTAAATCTAGCAAAGTTAAATATGTTATTAACATCCTATTAGAGGATGAAGAGTCCAAAACTGCATTCATTGTGTTTATGGCCAGCTTTCAAGCATATCAAGGTAGCCATTTAACTCAACTAGAGTTTGTATAGCAGGATTTATTTGAGATGGATCCTGAAGATGTTAAAAGATGGACCTGAACTGGCAGATGGTGATGATTGCCTACAGGACTCAAAAAATTCTTATGTCAACAAGAAATACAAGCCTAGTGCAAACAAGACTGTTGGATTTGACAAGTCAAAAGCTAGATGTTTTAACTACAATAGTTATGGACACTTCTCAAGAGAATGCAAAGCTCCAAGGAATAATGGAGGAAGTGCTCAATCAAGCTCAAATAATCAAAGGTTTCAACAAGCTCAGAAGACTTTTCAAAAGCCTTATCAAAGTCTTCCTATGCCAGAGCTTAAAGATGAAACCAAATCATCTGATGAAACAAAGAAAGTACTAGTAGTCAACATAAAAGATGGTATGATTGGAGTGCATATGCAGATCAATTTACAAATGAATTAACATCAAGTTTATCTCTTATTGCAGAAATTCAAGAAGAAGATTAGTTAGAAAACAATGATCCAAAAGTGGAAAGTGATAGAAGAGGAAGATGACTATGATTGGAGTGACAAGTCTGATCCTAAAGAGGATACAGAGGAAGTAGCTCTAATGGTTCAGTCTGATCAACCAAAGGTTAACTCTTCTACTTCAACACCTGAAACCACAGTTCCAAAATTTCCTGAAATACCATCAGAAGTAAGAGAAAAGCTTTGCACCAAATCATGTTATGAACATGTTGAACACTACAGAAACTATTCATTCAAAATCTGTGAAAAGCTAAAACAAGAGGAATCTATGTATAACCAACTTAAATCTGATCATAAAACTGCAGATCAAAATATTATCTCTCTTCAAACTTCATGGAACAAAACAATCAAAGATTAGAAATTGTTACAAAACAACTAGAAGAGATGACCAAGAATCTTGAACAAGAGAAAATAACACATGCTGCTACTCAAGTTGATCTGGGAAAAGTAAAGAGTTCAAAAATGATAGTAGAAAAACTAATCAGTGAAAGAAAAGATAAACAAAAAGCAGGGTTAGGTTTCACTCATGAACCTATGCCTGAATCTATCACAAACACACTACCAGAGAATTTCAATACTCATGATCATTCACGTGAAAATAAAGCAAAGCTTAAAGCCTTCCAGATCAAAAACAAGAATGCAGAAGAAGAAAAAGAAAATGTTCAAGTGTTTGTTGAAAAAGATCAAGAAAAAATCAAAAATGGTCATCCAATCAAGATAAAATCATATGAACCAAAACAACCAAAACAAAATGTCTCTTCTGATCAAATTCATAATGTAATAGAAGAAGTCAGAGTTCAAAAGAAGGACAATCAATAGATAAGAACATCAGAAGATTCAAACACCATCAATATGAAACAATTTCAATCAGAAAATGAATCTTCTTCTCATGATGTTCAATCTGAAAATAAACCAAGTTCTTCTAAATCAAAGAATCAAAGAAGAAGAAAGAAATCTGCAAAAGCAACATCTGAACAAAACAAAAGTTCAGAAAATTTGATTAAAGCAACCAATCAAACATCAAAACTAAAACCAATTAAATTTGTGTCTGCAGGTATGTTGAATATGAATTCTCTTCCAAATAATAAAGCAAATATTATGAACAGATCAAACTCTGATCTGAAATCTATTTCAGATCTGAAGACTTCTGTTGTAGCAAAAAGATTTGTTCCTAATATATTCAACAAGGAAGTTTAACAAACTCTGCTGAGTGCTACTTTAACAAGTACTGTCACATATGTGATATGAGAAATCATTCGACAGCAGATTGTTATTATAAAAAATATTGTACTTATTGTGATGAAAAGACTCACAACACTGCAAATTGTTACTTTAGAAATAGATCTCCCACTAGAAACTTTGCAAAACCAAACATGAGCAAAGGACAGTATTTGAGAAATCAAACTAATGGATTTCAAAGAGACATTAATCAACCTAATGTAGGTTTGAGATCTTTTCCTAAGAACAATTATATGAGCTCAAAACATAACATGCAAAAATATTTCATACCAAGATCTGTAAGGATTAATAATAAAAATGTTAGTCATAATACATTTCAAAAGATGATCAATCAAATGGTATGAATGTTCACAAAAATAAATCAAACAATTTTCAAAATAAAATTGGTAAATTCATCAAAAATAAACCTGATTTGAATAATCTCCATTATAAACAATTTACAATTGTTGATAAATTTGGAAAGCCCAAGACCATTTCAGCTTGGGTAGATATTTCAACTTAACTTTCTTGTAGTGCAGGTACGCCCAAAAAGACCAATCAATACATGGTATGTGGATAGTGGGTGTAGTCGGCACATGACAGGCAATACTGCGTTGTTACAAGACGTTAAGTCAAAAGATGGAACTCACGTCGCCTTTGGTGGTGATGCTGGAGGAAAAATAACCGGAGAAGGAACAGTATCCAATGGGATAATAAGCTCTGATAAAGTCAACTTTTGTTCACAGTTGAACTTTAATCTTTTAAGCGTATCTCAAATATGTGACAAATCTTATTCTGTTCTGTTTGATGATTCATTTTGTTATGTTTTGAAGCCAGGTTTCAAGATAAGCAAAGATTGGGTGATTGTTACAGCTAAGAGAGACAGAAATGTATACAAATTGGATATGTCTCAAGTTGATCCTTCAACTGAAACAACATGCCTAATTGCAAAGGCATCAAATGATGAAAGTCATCTTTGGCATAGACGTCTCGGTCATTCAAACTTCAAGAACATGAACAAGCTTGTAGTAGGAAATCATGTCATTGGACTTCCATCCAAGAAGTTTGCAACAAATGATCACTGCTCAACATGTTTGAAGGGAAAGCAACACAGAGCATCTTATAAGTCCAAGCCTATAAACTCAACATCCGTACCTCTCTAGATGTTACATATGGACCTTTTTGGACCAACAAATGTCAAGAGTATTGGACAAAAATCATATTGTTTAGTTATCATTGATGACTTCACAAGATTTTCATCGGTTTTCTTTGTTTATGCCAAATCTAAAACAGCTGATTTACTAAAAGAATTTATCATTAAAGTTGAAAATCAATTAGACAACAAAGTGAACATAATAAGAAGTGATAATGGAACGAAATTCAAAAATGCTAACATTGAAATGTTTTGTGCACAGAAAGGGATAGCTCATCAGTTCAGTGCTCCCAGAACTCCTCAACAAAATGGAGTTACTGAAAGGAAGAATAGAACACTGATTGAAGCTGCTCGTTCTATGTTAGCTGATGCAAAAATCCCTATCACTTTTTGGAATGAAGCAATATCAACTGCGTGTTTCGTTCAGAATCGAATCTTAATGGTCAAAGATAACTGAAAACTCCATATGAGTTAATGTTTGGCAGAAAACCAAATATAACTTTTTAAAATCATTTGGTGTCCTGTTATGATTCTTAATTCAAGTGATCAATTAGGAAAATTTGAAGCAAAATCGGATAATGGATTTTTCGTTGGATATTCATCAGTTTCAAAAGCCTATCGAGTCTACAACTCTAGGACAAATGTAATCCTTGGAACATTCAACGTTAAATTTCTGGAAAGTTCTTTTCCATCAGTTTCAAATGGTCCTGCATGGTTATTTGACTTAGATTCATTATCAAATTCTTTTCAATCTAATTTTTTTGATCAACCAAATTGTCTTAATCCTACAAATAAGAAGAACTCAAGAGGAGATCTTGGATTTTTCAATGAAGATTCAGATTCTGATGACCCAGATGATTCAAGCTCAGACTACCCATTTTTGTCATTTGTCAAGGATTCAACAATACAAAACCATGAAAATACAGTTTCACATCATTCAGAGTCAATTAATCAGGAAGAATCACAAAATATTCCTAATGATGGTAATGAGTTTGTGATACCTGAGTCTAGAACATCATCCATTTCAGGTGATGTAGTTGATACAAGTAACTTTGATTACTTTTTCAATTCACCTACTCAAGTTCCAAACTTCAATCCACATTCTTCTACTTTGATACATGAGTTTTCCAACTTGAATCAAACAAATCTGGATGTTAATGTTCAATGTGATGAGATTACTACATCTCGTATTCACAAGAATCATCCAATTTCTCAATTATTGGTTCGTTGAATGAGAGAACAACAAGGAGTAAATCAGAACAAGCAAACGTATGCTTATACTCTTGTTTTCTTTCTCAAATTGTTCCTAAAAATGTCACCGAAGCATTAAAGGACAATGGTTGGATAGAAGCCATGCAAGAAGAATTACTTCAATTCCACAAACAAGAAGTGTGGAATTTGGTGAATCTACCTGAAGGAGAAAATGCAATTGGCACGAAATGGTTATTTAGAAATAAGACTGATGATCATGGTGTTGTAACAAGGAATAAAGCGAGACTTGTTGCAAGACTTGAATCAATTCGAGTTTTTCTGGCTTATGCTTCATTCATGAAATTCAAGTGTATCAAATAGATGCAAAGGGTGCATTTCTATATGGTCCAATCACTGACGATGTGTTTGTGAAGCAACTCCAGGCTTTGAGGATGCACAATTTCCACATCGAGTATATAAACTGAGTAAAGCTTTATATGGACTTCATCAAACCCCTAGAATTTGGTATGAGACGTTATCACAACACTTAATACAACATGGATACACACGAGGGAAAATTGATCCAACTTTATTCATAAAGAAGGATAATAATGATCTTTTATGTGTACAGTGTATGTTGATGACATCATATTTGGTTCTACCTGTGCAAATGTGTGCAATGAATTTGAAGAAATCATGAAATCTCGATTCCAAATGAGTTCTATGGGAGAGATTAACTTCTTTCTTGGACTTCAAGTCAAGCAAACTACAGATGGAATCTTCATCAATCAAGAAAAGTTTGTTGACAAGCTCTTAAAGAAATTTAAGTTGCAAGACTGTCAGTCCATACGAACTCCAGCAGATGTTAACACCAAGATTGAACCTGATCCAAAAGGAAAATCTATTGACCAAACGTTATACAGATCAATGATTATGTATGCTGTTTGTATATGTGCCAGGTATTAATCAGACCCGAAATAATCTCACTTAATTACTGTCAAAAGGATATTTAGGTATCTCAAAGGCAAACCAGCCTTAGGGCTTTGGTATCCTTACGAGGGTAACTTTGAACTATATGGATATATAGATAGTGATTATGGTGGATGCTGTCAAGATAGAAAATCTACTTCAGGTGGGTGTCAATTTCTTGGTCCCAGATTAGTCTCGTGGCAATGTAAGAAACAAACAAATGTCTCTGTTTCAACTGCAAAAGCTGAGTACATTGCTGCATCAGCAGGATGTTCTCAAATCCTTTGGTTGCAAAATCAATTACTAGATTATGGATTCAACTTTCTTAAAACACCAATTTACATTGATAACACAGCTGCTATGTTCATAACAGCTAATCATGTTCAACACTCAAAAACAAAACATATCGAAATTCGATATCATTTTCTTAGAGATAACTCTGAAAAAGGATTAATCATATTGATTCAAATTGCAACAGAAAAAAATATTGGCAGATCTATTTACTAAAGCCTTCCTACCAGGACGGTTTGAGTACTTAGTAGAATCAATTGGTCTTATAAATCATATGTGATCTCCCTAAATCAAAAGATCATAATAAGTTATACTCTCATTGTTAATTGCCTGTTTATATTTTTGTGTGTGTGATTTTATGTTTTTCATAAAAAATCAAATACAAAAATATATCAAAAATACAAAAATAGAGTTCTTTTTAGAAAGGATTATGTTTTGCAACATGTGAGAAATAATAGTACATTAGTGAGATCAGTTGCATACTTCACTCATTAATAAAGTCTAGACATGATCAGATATGATGTGTAGACAATATCTGACTATTATGCTGAAAAAGTAAATTCTTGTGATCAAACTAAACATACATGCTTGTATGTATTCATCTGAGTACTTTTGAGTTGTTTTCGCTTATCCGAATGAATGTTTGTTAAGATACATCTCTCACACCTGTTGAAACTATGTGAAATCATGAGATCTGTTACAAAGCATCATTTCACTTCTCTGTTATGAGTCATCATAGACCTGAAGTACTGAGATATCCTCTGTTGTAAGTCATTACAGACCTGGATTCTCTTTTTGATGCAAAAGATGCCAATGTGCACAACCTATTCAAATGAATAGTCAGAGCTGATCAAATGGTTATCCATGATCATCCTCTATTACTAAGTAACATGAACTCTGGTGATATCTATGTTTCAGGTAATAAGTTGAGCATGTGTTCTTTCTTACATTTCATGATGATAGTTGAGCTCTCTTAGTCTCTGTATGCTTTACATCATGTCATATCTAACACTAATCAATCCAAGAATTGAAAAGTAAGTGAGTTGATAATTGTGTCAAAACACTCATTGTCTGTCCTTAGATCTTGTGTCTCCTTTGCTGTGATATCACTGACCTGGAACACACTTGATCAGGATTTATTCATTGTCTATGACTCTCCACATTTTTTTTACTTTAATGTGCTGATCTTCATTAATATGATCTCTCTACAGACATTTATTCTGTGCTTATATTAGATTTTGATTCTATTTTCATTTTTCTTTTATGTATGTCTTGTGTGTGAAGGCAATGTATCAATGTGTTGTGTGATCTTATTCTCTTTCATAAGAAACTTATAAGTTTTTCAAATTAAAAGTTTAGGGGAGTAATAAATGAAAGAGTTGTTCTCAGAAAATATTCAATTCATAATCAAAATTTGAAATGTTGAATTGAAAGGATGATGCTTTATGTTCAAAGTATTTGTGTAAACTGAAAATAGAATGTGTTTGAAAATTAAATATGAATCTACATAATCTTTGCAAATAATGCTTTTTAAGTTGAAAATCAGATGATATTTGATTTTATGTTGAGACTAAAATGAAGGTACAAAGAAATTTAAAAAAATAGAAAATAAAATTTTATAAATTCAAAGTGCAATATGCAAAAAGTTAAAAATTTGGGGATCTAAATGGTAAAAAGTGTGCGAGTGAAGAAATTGGAAATCACAAGTTTTAAATCATGAAAGTCAACTCATGCACCTAAACAGTGCACATGCGCCTCAATAGGAGCATGATGAAATTTTCAGGATTACAAAGTGTTGGACGTTTGATTCATTCCCATGCGCTAAACAGCTGTATACATCTATGAAAATTACAAGTGTTAGGCGTTTGTGATAATCTCATACGTCTAAATAGTGTTTCTGTGTTAGACGTTTTTCATGTCTCATGCGCTACATAGTTTTAAAATTTCAAGTGTTAGACGTTTCACAAAGTCCATGCGACTGAACAGTGCAAACGCGCCTAAACAGTGCTTATGGTCTGAAAGTTCCCATGCGTCTGATTTAAAACATACACAATGCTCGTGCGTCTAACAAAATAAGTGAATTCTAGGTTTTCATACGCCCAAACAGGGACCATAAGTCCAAACAGGGCTCATACGCCTAAAAATTTCACTTATATAAATTGAACACTTATGTGTATTTCTCATTTTCACTTCAAAATTCTCAGACCAAAACCCTCAAACTTGCGAATGTCGAGTATCATCACATCCTTATTTCATCTGAAATCGAATCAAATCCATTGAGTATACATTGTATTTGAATATATAAACGTAAGTTTGTGATTCAAATATATAAATTTTGGGTTAAATTGGTACATTGTTATAGACGGTTGAATGCTATTTGGGTGTTCGAACCTAATATAATCCAAGTTAATCTGATCAAATGAGTATCGCATCAAAAATTGATACTGCATTATTGATAAGAACTCATTTTCGAGTACAATGATGTATTGTTTTGATCTTAAAGTGAAAATGTTTTGTTGATGATGAACTTAGTCGATTTTACATAGTTGAAGATAGAATTGAAGATAAAGTTAGCAGTCAAAGCTTGAAGAGTTTGAAAACTGAAGGCCATGTCAATCTTAGGGGAGTATTGTTAAGTGCTATAAGAAAGATTAACATGTTGTCTTTTGATAGTTTGTAATAGTATAAGGACTATTTGTGTAATTTGTTAGTTCCTTTACTTTTTGTTTTCAGTATAAATAGCTCAGATTTGCAGGTAGTTAAAGACGAATACACAAGATATTCGAATCTGCTTTTCATACTTGTAATTGTCTTAGCTTGATATTAATGAAAACTTGAAGGTTATTGATATCTTGTTTTGATTTGATTACTTTGTGTGAATTTCATTGAATTGTGTTATCAATCATCACATATTGATTCATTTGATCCTATCAAATGTTTGGAAGGGTAGTTTGAAGAGCTGTCATGGCTTTTCTGTCTATCTCTACTATCTTCCTATCTTCATTAGAGTAGTTAGCTACATCTTGGGGATCATACCAGCATCAGTAGCAGAAGGTGTGCTGGGTATGAAAGGTCCATTCTCAATAGACTCCCACATTCTTGAGTCAAGAGACCTGATGAAACCTTCCATTCTTAAACACCAGGTGTCAAACTCATCAAGAGTGATCAGTGGGGACTTGTTCATGGTTCCAGTTTCGAGATCAGTTATGGGAATGGCTGCCATTTGAAAAGTTTAGTATTTGTGTGTGTGAGGGATCTAAAGATGGTGAGATCTTATATCAAGAGCCTGGAGCGCTCTAATACCAAATGCAGGATCATTGAAGGGTGAAGAGTTACAACACAACAACACAAAGAGGAGATAAACTAAACATAGATCAAACAGTAAACTAGATTAACCAAGTGGTGACACTAAGAACACAAGTAATATATGAGACAGAACACAAAGAACACAAGTGTTTGGTTTTCAAGAATGCAGTATATTGCCTTCTCTATGTTCTATTACAAGTGTTACAAAAGCATAGTCGAAAGATACAAGAACATGAGATACTTATACAACATCCTACAACCGGCTATACTTTGAAAGCCAGCTGGATACAATTGACTAGACACACACAAAATCAATTGTAGAGTCAAAAGGCAGATTGCCTTTTGACTAGTGACTATGACATGTCATAGCTCACATCCTTATCTATTACAAAAAGGATAAAGTACATAAAGTAGAAAGTTACAGACTCAAGACCTCAATGTACAGTTACCAAAAGCATGGACCTTTTCACCAAACCATGTTAGTTGGTGACTTGCAGAGTTGCAGCAGAAAGGTGTCCAGCTTTATGGAATAGTACATCAGATAAAGCATGTACTAAAAGTCTTCGGAAGAAATCTGTCTTCATAAACTTGAAGCTTCGGAAGACTTTGTCTCTGAGGCTTCAAAAGACTTCATCTTTGGCTTCGGAAGACTTCATCTTTGGCTTCGGAAAATGTTGGTCTTGGCTTCGGAAGATTTCACACTTACAGTATTTATGTTGCACATGTGAAACTTCTGAAGCATTCCACTTCAATGCACTTGGGCAGCATGCAGGAAAGACTAAAGATGTTTAGGTTGCATAAGCCTCTTCATTAATCTCTACATAGACCACCATCTCCATGCTAGATTCATCATGTTTATATCCACTAGTTCTCCCCCTTTCTCGGTTTCAAAGAACATCTTTTTGGTATGAGGAGAGTTATCACCACTTTCCCCTAATGAACTTTCAAAACTGTCCTCTTTATCAATTTCCCTTGGACTTTTCTCTTCTAATTTCTCTCATTCATCTTTCTTAGTCTCAGCTTCTCTTTTGTTAAGAACAAGCAGATCTAACTCAAATACTCTCTTGTATAGAGTTTCTATCTATTTTTGCAAGTGTCTAATGATATCAGATTGTTCTTCAATCAATCTTTCTTGTTCTTCCATGACTATAGTTTGGATGGCTAAAGTGTCAACATGACCAGTTATTTCATCCCTTGAGTGTTGGAGAGCAGCCTTTAACTTTTCAATCTCCATTTCCTTTTCTTTCTTCTCATTCTCATACTTCTTTTTCATATCTTTCAACTCCTTTTCTTTCTCATCCAGTTCCTGAAGTCTGTCTTGAATGATCCCAGATCTTTTATTAAGTAACCTTTCCATCTTGGCTACCTTTTGTAATACTTATGAAATCAACTCATCTTTTTCATCAGGCTTGTTAACTCCTGAATTAGCATAACTTTCTGATGGAGCAGCCTCAAAAGCAACTTGCCTATCCTCCTCATTAGGTGATGATTTGGATTCCTCTGAAGAGCTAGCAGAATCACCAAACTCAACAGGCTAGTAATAACAGGAGATGTTGGAACAGGTGATATGGGTGAGTGATGGATTGGAGATATATGTCAAGACATGATGGGTTATGCTTGTGGTGATTGGATTGGTGTTCTTTGTGGTGATGGTATTGGTGTTCTTTGAGGTGATGGTATTGGTGAGGGCATAAATGGTGAGGCCATATCAACATCATGAACAGAAGGTCGAGTGTGAAGATCACCCCTACATCCACTTGGGGTGACACTAACCTTTGTCTTTCATCCCTTTCAATAGCTTTCTCAGCAACAATTTGTTGGTCATGAGCAGATTGTTCTTCTTCTTGAACAGACTCATCAACAGGAGCCTCTTGTGCTTGTTCTTCAGGATTTATCTGCTACAACATCCGGGGCAACAATGGAAAGAACGTTCCACTGTAAAAGTTCCTAGGATCTCTCTTCTTGATGTACTTGTATGACTTAGCATTATAATGAGGAATATCAAGCACATGTCCTTCAAGTACAATGTCAGTAAAGGCTTCATTGATGTGACATTGCAAAAACCTTGGATACATCATGAACATGTTAGATTCTATATGCCCAAGACACATAGAACATTGATGCGGTTAGTATGTCATGATCCAAGTTGGGTTATACTCAATAACAAGTTTAGCAAACACCAATTAATATTTAATTGATGATATGATCATGCAGTTAAATATTTACAACAATTTAGAAAATGGGTTTTCTAAATAAGTTGCATATGAGAAGGAACAACTTATTAGAATATTTTGTTCAACAATATTATTTGAAGTGGTATTTAAATGAATTAAATAACACCAAATAATAATGAGAAATTATAACTTATAAGTTAATTGGTTAATTTTATAAGTTATAAAAGTTGTACATACAATTAAATGGTAATTATATGTCTAGTTGCAAGATAAGCTTGGGGTATACACACTTGAGGGTTCCTCCTCCTGGAACCTTGGTCGATTTCATCTTCCCACATCATCAAATTTGCTGCTGGAAGTTCACTATCTTGAAGGTCTTTTGGCAGCTTTCATTTTGGTATTTTTGGTGTCCAAATCCAAGCAAGAATGATGCTTACTTAGAGCTTTGTGGGAGTCAACATTTGAGGACATCCAACCTTGAAGCTTTGGCCATATTTCACCTTCTAACTTCTTTCTTTGGTCGACTTCTAACTGCTGAAAGAGGTAGTTTGGCAGCCCCTTTGTAGCTGCCATATTGTGTTGTTTTTATGTACACATAGCATGTTTATTCACATATTATGATCCTTTGATTTATGGGTTTGTTTTAAACACTTATATGGTCACCTAAAGAACATAATTTTCAGCTTATAAAATCGGTTTTAAAGTTGTTATTCCGCTGCGTTTTTTCTGAAAGTTTAAATGGTTAAACTTGCTTTTGTGTTCTAACAAACCCTTCAATGGCATCAAGAGCCGGTTATGTGGATAACTTGCTTGGTTTTGTACTTTAAAATTAGTTTTAGAGGATAATTATAAACTCATAATAGGCTGATTTGGTTGATTGAATAAACCCCATGTCTTTCAAAGTTATATCTTCATGCTTATAATTAAACTTTGAAAGATAGAAATATCAATTGGTTGACATGTTTGGTTGTTGTTTATTTGAACAAACAAACCCAAATTTTCAGTTTATGTTGGCTGAAAATTTAGGGTTTAATGGGGTTTATTTTGTTTGTTGAATGATGTCAATGATTGTTCATATGATAGTGCATAACCTAGCTTAAGACCTTGTGTTGTTTTGGTTTAGATTCAATGTATTTATTTGATTATAATCATTCAATTGGGTTGTAAAGTTTTGTGCTTGTATTTTGTCTATTTATTCATTGCGATGTAATAATAGATTAGTTTTTTTTAGAAAATATGTATTAGGATATGTATTTTGTAAAAGAAGATGCTTGGGAAGGAGGCACAAGAGGAAGACACAAAAGAAGAACTTGAAGCATATGGATGCAAGTTTAAGTGGGGGTCTAAGAAGATCTCAATTTTGTGTTGTATTCCAACCTTAGGAAAGACCAAATGACCACATTTGTGATGGCAAAAAAGTGTGGTCACAATAGTAGCTAAGGTTATGCACATTATGGTTGTTTATGTTTATGCTTGTTTGTATGTTTGTTATTTGATTGTATGGTTGATATTTTGATATGCATTACAAACTAATTAACAAACTTAACAAGCTATAAAAATGATGGTCTTAATCATTAAAAGGTAATAAAATGCTATTAAAATAATTTAATGATTTTAAAGATTAAAATAGGTTTTAATCAAAGGACCAAAGGGTACCTTGTATTTGAAAGCATGCAAATACAAGTACAAAGAGTTTTCTGAACTAGAATTATGAAATCTCTAAACATTTGAAAAACAAGATCAACACCATCCTTTTACACAACACTTGAGTCACTTGCGAACTCTTAGTGCGATAAAGGTCACCTAACGACTTTGAGGGAACTTATGACTTAAGGTGAGAGTGCCATATTCGTGGGATAAAGGTCACTTAACCACTCATTTTGGCAAACTCACACGTGTGTGTAAGTAGGATGTCTTGATTTGCAAACCATGTTAAATGGATCACCTACAATATGGTTTCCAAATGGTGTTGATGGGATTAACATGCTGACTTTACATATGACGTTTAAAGTCGATCCATACCTCTAGAAGTTGTAAATGGTTGCAACCGTCAATCGTTGACCACCTTATTAATTTAAATCATGGGATAAAGGTCACCTAACCACAATTTAAATGTAATGTTGGGTTCTAGACTTTAATATAAAAATGACCTTAAAAGGCATTAATTATTAAAATAGCAATATCAAAAATACTAGAATAGATCTTTGTTAAATTTTGTAGATGGCCACCGACAATGAAAATCACGATAACTCATCCGCGTCCAACCAATCATTACGAGCGATCCTCCAAAAGGAACGTCTAAATCATAACAACTTTATTGATTGGTATCGAAACTTGAGAATCGTTCTCAAGCAAGAGAGAAGATCATATGTTTTAGACAACCCTATCCCCGATCAACCTACTGAGGATGATGAGGAGGCCTACAACATTGGCTCAAGTACACTAGGACTCTATCCAAGTGTCTTGTCTCATGCTAGCGAGCATGACTCGGATCTCCAAAAGGAGTATGAACATCACGGAGCATATGACATGATAACCCAGCTGAAAGAAACGTTCCAAACGCAAGCAAGGGTTGAGCGCTTCGAAACGGTTCGAGCACTCCATGCATGTCGTATGGACGACAACCAATCTGTTTCATCTTATGTACTTAAGATGAAAAGTCATATTGACCGCCTCGAGAGGCTTAATTGTCCTGTCCCGAAGGAATTGGCCACGGATTTGCTCCTTAATGGCCTTACCAAAAAGTTCAGACATTCGTGTTGAACTACAACATGAATGCATGGGACAAAAGCATTGGTGAGCTTCACTCAATGCTGAAAACGGCCGAGGCGGCCATGGGTAAAAGGGTTTTACCCATTCTCACCATCAATGTAGGTGGGAACAAGAAAAGGCCTCATCCCGCACCCAAGGCAAAGGTTGCTAGGGGTAAGGGACCCGTATGGGGAAAGGGGAAAGGGGTGGCAAGGGTGCCACCTAAACCGCAAGAGACGAAGCAAAAGGTTGCTACCAATGACCCATGCTTCAAGTGTGGGGAGATTGGACATTGGGCAAGAAATTGTCCTGTCCATCTCCAAGAGTTGAAAGCTAAGAGGGATGCCGGGCAGACCTCAGGTACAATATACATGATTCATATTGATCTTAATGTTACATCTTCAAAGACATGGGTATTAGATACCGGATGTGGAACTCATATTTGCAATTTGTTGTAGGGGTTCAAAAGAAGTAGGGACTTCAATCAAGGGGATGTGAGCCTCTTCATGGGCAACGGAACCAAAGTCCAAGTTAAAGCTCGTGGGGACTACATCTTAAAACATCCAAGTGGCTTGGATGTTATTTTGAAGAATGTTTTGTATGCTCCTAGTTTGACTAGGAACATTATTTCTGTATCCCAATTAAGACTTTATGATTATGTATTATCTTTTATTGAAAATGATATTCATGTTTCTTTAAATGATATGTTCTATTTTAAAGCTATACCCATTAATGGTATTTATGAATTGGTTCATGAAAATGCTTTAAATAGTTCATTGTACTATACTAACACCAAGAAACTCAAGTTAGATTTGAGTGATACCTATCTTTGGCATTGTCGTCTTGGTCATATAAACAAGAAACGTATACAAACACTTCAAAAGAATGGTCTTTTAAAAACGAATGAATGTGATTCATTTGATGTATGTGAATCCTGTTTACAAGGTAAAATGACTAAGGCACCCTTTAGTGGAACTAGCGAAGGGCAAAAGATTTATTAGGAATCATACATTCAGATGTATGTGGTCCTTTTAAACCAATGACTAGGAATGGTGAAAGATACTTCATTACCTTTACCGACGATTGTAGTCGCTATGGGTATGTGTACTTATTAAGGCACAAAGATGAAGCTTTTGAAATGTTCAAAATCTTCAAGAATGAAGTAGAAAATCAACTCAACAAGTCGATTAAAGTTCTCCGCACCGATAGAGGAGGTGAATACCTAAGTGATGCTTTTCAAGATCATCTTAGGAATTGTGGGATTGTCTCACAACTCACTCCACCTCGAACACCACAACACAATGGTGTGTCTGAGAGGAGGAATCGAACCTTATTGGATATGGTCCGATCTATGATGGCTAGAAGCACATTACCTCTATCATTTTGGGGTTTCGCTTTGCTCTCCGCGGCCCGTATTCTAAATGTGGCCCCAACCAAAAAGGTGGAAAGGACACCTTTTGAGATATGGCATGGAAGAGTTCCATCCCTATCATACTTAAGGGTCTGGGGATGTGAGGCTTATGTTAAGACTCCCACCCCAAACAAATTGGAAGTTCGATCCACCAAGTGTATCTTTATTGGATATCATAGAGATTCTATGGGATATTATTTCTATGATCCACTGGAACAAAAGGTGTTTGTTGCCAGAAAGGGTGAGTTCTTAGAAGCAAAGTTCCTTATGGAAGGAACTAGCAGTAGAACAGTGGATCTTGAGGAGGATCAAGAACCACAACCTGATACACGTTTGGTTGAAACTAGCACTCAACATGAAGATGTTGAAGATGATCAAATGGTTGATCAATACACACAAAACGTTCGCAGAAGTGGTAGAACTAGTAATCCACCTGAAAGATATGGATTTTTCATGGATGGATGCTATGTGGTTAGATTCAGATGAACCAACCACATACCATGATGCAATGTCCAATTTGGATTGTGACAAATGGCTTGAGGCCATGAACGTTGAGATGCAATCCATGTATGACAATCAAGTTTGGGAACTTGTTGTACCACCTCTTAATTCCAAGGTAGTTGGAAGTAAGTGGGTTTTCAAGAAGAAAACCGATATGCATGGAAACTTGGATACTTATAAAGCTAGACTTGTAGCAAAGTGTTTCACTCAAACTCAAGGGGTTGATTATGATGAAACCTTTTCACCTGTTGCGATGCTAAAGTCTATAAGGACATTGTTTGCCATAGCTGCTCATTATAATTATGAGATTTGGAAAATGGATGTCAAAACCGCTTTCCTAAATGGATATCTTGAGGAAGATGTCTATATGGTTTAGCCGGAAGGTTTTGTCGATCCAAAACATCCTAATAAAGTATGCAAGTTAAAGAAATCAATCTATGGATTGAAGCAAGCGTCGAGAAGCTGGAATCATCGTTTTGATGAGGAGGTAAAGAAATTTGGCTTCATCAAAAACGCTGATGAGGCTTGTGTGTATAAGAAGGCTAGTGGGAGCACAATAACTATGTTGATGACATAATACTATTTGGAAATGACATTCCAACCTTGGAAGGTGTAAAAACCTGGCTTGGAAGTTGTTTTTCCATTAAGGATCTTGGAGAAGCCGCCTAAGGAATGATCACTCTATGTTCTTGGATTTAACATGACATCTGTAACAAAAGGATAAATGATTAATTCACCTAAATCATTTCAAGTAGGATACATGAATGGGATGATGTTATTTAATGGCTATATGTCATGCGTATTAAGGGTAGTAAACCGTTGTTAGGCGGTATTTACTACTTGCATCAATCTTCTATGAATCTTGTGCAAGTGGGATATTGTTATATTCTATATGCCCAAGACACATAGAACATTGATGCGGTTAGTATGTCATGATCCAAGTCGGGTTATACCAATAATAAGCTTAGCAAACACCAATTAATATTTAATTGACGATATGATCATGCAGTTAAATATTTACACCAATTTAGAATATGGGTTTTCTAAATAAGTTGCATATGAGAAGGAACAACTTATTAGAATATTTTGTTAAACAATATTATTTGAAGTGGTATTTAAATGAGTTAAATAACACCAAATAATAATGAGAAATTATAACTTATAAGTTAATTGGTTAATTTTATAAGTTATAAAACTTGTACATACAATTAAATGGTAATTATATGTCTAGTTGCAAGACCATTTTAGTGTGCGTGTATGTGTTTAATTTAAAGAGGGAAAACCCATTTTGAATGAGTTTTGGCCGTCCCCCCCTCTATTTTCTCATTGGACCATTTTGTTTTGAGAAAAACACACACATTATGTGGTCTTGGGGTTCTCCTTTTCTCAATAATTCACAATATATGCAAACAAGAAAAAGCTCTCTATTCTCTCTCAAAAATCTCGGTTCTAGCAGCTGAAAGTTGAGGGTTTTTGGAGCTTTTGTGGTGTTTCTCCTAACAAGAAGGTGTGTTTGCAAGATCAGCTTGGGGTATACACACTTGAGGGTTCCTCCTCTTGGAACCTTGGTCGATTTCATCTTCCCACATCATCAAATTTGCTGCTGGAAATTCACTATCTTGAAGGTCTTTTGGCAGCTTTCATTTTGGTGTTTTTGGTGTCCAAATCCAAGCAAGAATGATGCTTACTTAGAGCTTTGTGGGAGTCAACATTTGAGGACATCCAACCTTGAAGCTTTGGCCATATTTCACCCTTCTAACTTCTTTCTTTGGTCGACTTCTAACTGCTGAAAGAGGTAGTTTGGCAGCCCCTTTGTAGCTGCCATATTGTGTTGTTTTTATGTACACATAGCATGTTTATTCACATATTATGATCCTTTGATTTATGGGTTTGTTTTAAACACTTATATGGTCACCTAAAGAACATAATTTTCAGCTTATAAAGTCGGTTTTAAGTGTTATTCTGCTGCATTTTTTCTGAAAGTTTAAATGGTTAAACTTGCTTTTATGTTCTAACAAACCCTTCAATGGCATCAAGAGCCGGTTATGTGGATAACTTGCTTGGTTTTGTACTTTAAAATCTGTTTTAGAGGATAATTATAACTCATAATAGGCTGATTTTGGTTGATGGAATAAACCCCTGTCTTTCAAAGTTATATCTTCATGCTTATGATTAAATTTGAAAGATAGAAATATCAATTGGTTGACATGTTTGGTTGTTGTTTGTTTGAACAAACAAACTCAAATTTTCAGTTTATGTTGGCTGAAAATTTAGGGTTTGATGGGGTTTATTTTTTTGTTGAATGATGTCAATGATTGTTCATATGATAGTGCATAACCTAGCTTAAGACCTTGTGTTGTTTTGGTTTGGATTGAATGTATTATTTGATTATAATCATTCAATTGGGTTGTAAAGTTTTGTGCATGTATTTTGTTTATTTATTCATTGGGATGTAATAATAGATTAGTTTTTTTTTAGAAAATATGTATTAGGATATGTATTTTGTAAAAAAGATGCTTGGGAAGGAGGCACAAGAGGAAGACACAAAAGAAGAACTTGAAGCATATGGATGCAAGTTTAAGTGGGGGTCTAAGAAGACCTCAATTTTGTGCTGTATTCCAACCTTAGGAAAGACCAATGACCACACTTGTGATGGCAAACAAGTGTGGTCACAATAGTAGCTAAGTTATGCACATTATGGTTGTTTATGTTTATGCTTGTTTGTATGTTTGTTATTTGATTGTATGGTTGATATTTTGTGTTAGGATCAGTGATCTACGTTTGATTGATTTGAGAGTATAGCAGCGGAAATCAAACAATGAATTAGCTAATTCACAAGAACACAAAAGATATTCAAGGTAAGAACAAACGGTTATAGACAGAAAGAATTCTGCAAAATATATTTCATTCAGTATTCGCTTTCGTGGTAACAGAATGTCACAAATACAATTAGGTCAACACCTCTTATATAGGAGATGTGACGTCTGCTGATGTCACTTCATAGTGACATCTAACAGAATTTATTCAAAATACTGATAGTTAACACAACTACCGAAGATGTCAAACAGCTGACATCTTCTTACAAAAATGTTGTGTTAACTATCACTACAACTACTGAAAAGAAACTACTGAAATTACAACGACTGAAGAACATGCTCTTCAGTCGTTTTACAAATACTGAAACAAAAAGAAAACTACTAAAAGGAAACCATCACAACAACTAAAGAGTGTTTCTTCAGCTGTTGTAACAAACTCTGAAGGCTTCAGTACTTGTACTTGAACTTCAGCTGTTGTCATCAGCTAATGTCTTCAGTCTTTGTACTTCAGCTGTTGATCTTCAGTACTTTGTTCTTCAGTTGTTGATCTTCAGACTTTGGTCTTCAGCTGTTGAAGTCTTCAGTACTTTAGTCTTCAGCTGTTGAAGTCTTCAGTACTTTAGTCTTCAGCTGTTGATCTTCAGACTTTGGTCTTCAGCTTTTGAAGTCTTCAGTACTTTAGTTATTCAGCTGTTGAAATCTTCAGACTTTGTCAAACAGCTGATCAAGTCTTCAGCAGTTGTTGTGATGTCTGTGAGACTTAGAGGTTTTTCTGATTAGGCTCATTGGTTCTTTTGGTCCAATAAACTCCCCCTGAACCAATGCAGCCAAAACCTCTAAACTTATTAAAGATGTCCCACTTATTATGGCAGAAGGATTGGTCTTTTTATCTCTAGATCAGCTCAGAAGTGACCCTTTTAAGCACAGGCATAGGAAAAAAGTCTCAATGATCTGTTTGGCAAAGTATGAAAAGGAACTCTGTCTTGGGGAACTCGACACAGAGTTGTTACACCATCTATGAGATCTACTTCCCCACTATGAGTCTGTATGACTCTCTTGTGTAGGCCTCAAGGAAGGTAATTTGTTCCTCCATGGTCAGCTCTTCAGCACCTCCTTCAAATAATGATTCAGGCCCATAGTACTCAGATAGGTATTTGACCTGTTTCCCATTCTTTAGCTCCACATTTGTTATTATTCTATAAGCAAATTCATCAGGGTGATTACCCTCTAGAAACAACTGGAGCTCATTCTTTCTGACTTCTTCAAGCCTCTTACAAACTAACACCTTTTTCACCATTTTATTTTCAAGCATCTTCTGTGGGGTTTGGTTAGCTTTATAAGATTTCTTGAAGTCTTCTAGGATTTCCCAGGGTGATACTACAAAGACCAGGGAGATCACTTCATCTACAATCTTTTTCACCTGGCCAATGTATCTCTATGGAATGTTTTTCTTGTGAATCCTGTGAGACACCCTGGGATTAGGCCAAATCCTTACTCTCTCCTTTTGATATTGAAATGTATGCTTAAGAGTGTATAATCTGAGAGCATGCTTCTTCATGTTGATGATAGAAGATGTGGCTGCATATGCTTTGTCAACCCTCCTCAATAATCCTCATCGTGTTGTTTGTGAAGTTCTTCTTCTTCTAGCTTACTTTCACAATTTGCCTTTGAGTTTCAGGAGTAATTGTTGGGGAGTGACTTATGGCCTTCGGCAACTGTATAACAGCTGAGAGTGGCAGTCTATCTTCATCATCATCTTCTTCATCATCTTCTAGCCTCAATACCCTTCTCTTCTTCTTTTGGGGTACATCATCGGCTATTGGTTTTGAGGGTAAGGGAGTTGGTTTGGTGGGTTGTTGTTTTGGTGGTTTAGGTGTGGGAATGTTGACAGGCTGTTCTAGCATTTTGGAAGTGAGTGTGGCTTTAGATTGCTTGGCTAGTTCAGTCCTGCTCCCAGCACCAGCTTCATTCAAAGCTTCAATAACTAATCCTTTAGTGTATACTTCAGACGAACAGATCTTGGTGGTTATTGCCAAGATGCTATCCCTGGACCAAGCCTTGATTTCGATCATTGATCTACCAAGATATTTTGCTATAAATCTGATCATGATCTCCAGCCTTTCTCTTTCTAACACATCATAACTTGCCCATCTGTTTTGGATTTCTTCAATCTCTAATCTTCGAATCTCAGAGTCAAGTTTGTCAGTGTCATGGCCTTGCCTAAACAACTGATCAATGATGTTATCCATTGATCTGCTATGTTCAGCATCAGCCTCTTTTACCATCAGCTCCAAGGCAGTCTCCTTCTCATTCTTTCTTTTCTTTGATTTCTCCATTTCAGCTTCCTTCTCCTTCTCTTTTTCAGTCTCCTCAGCCAACTCCTTTTTTTCCACTTCTGTCACTTCTGTTTCTTTCTCTTTCTCTTTCCTCTCTGCACTCCTCTTTCTTTTTGCTTTCACTGACTGAATCTCCCCCTTTTTGGTTGCATTGGTTGCAAGGGTTTGATTGTCAGAAAGCTGTTTGCCCACAACTTCCTCTATCAAGGTTGTATTACTGAGGAAAGCCTCTCATCAATGGTTTTGATCACTATATCAGTGATTATAGGTGTGATGAGAGGTAGGGAATTTTGAAAGATAGCAGCTATTTGCTCAGGGGGTTCTGTTCCTGAGAAATAGTGCCAGAAGCAGAAGCAGGTGGCTGAGAATTTGGGAGTGGCTCTGTGTTTAGGAGACCTTTAGATGAAGGTGCCATCTGTGGGGTGTGAGAGGCAGATGGTCTTTGATCTGCAGAAGTTTTGGCAAGCAGCTCTTTGAGTCTGCTCACCTCCTCTTCCCGGATGGTGTTTTGGGCTAATACATCGTAAAAGAAGCCCAGGTCATCATCAGTGGTTACTGAATCACCTGACCTCCTGATAGAATCAGGATGAACATGCACTGAGTGTAGATCAGTTGTAGCATGTGCCCCTTTGTCTTAGAACTGGGGACTTCCTGCCTCAGGACTATGTCCTTCATCAGCAGTTGCCTCTGGTAAGGTCTTAGTAATGGTACCAACTACATCCTGATCATATGCTGAAGTAGGATAAGTGGCAGCCTCACCAGAAGTTCCAATCTCCTTTTCTACACTAGGAAATGGAACATTGTAACCCCTATGCTGTGGGTTATCAGATGCACTTTGATGCTCCCCCTCAATGGTAGAGGTATGCCCAGTTGGAATTGGTATCTGGGGAGGGGGTGAGGAGTGCAACTGACTCAGCACTTATGCAACAATTAATGTAGGACTTTGGGGGGCGGTTGCATGTGGTGATTGGGTAGAAGCAGATTGCACCCGGGGTGAATGGTGCTCTTCAATGGTAACCCTCTCAAGTGAGATAGGTTCCAGCAGTGTGGGTTCCCTAATATTGGTTGCAATAGGATCCTGTTGAGAGGATACCTGTGCGGCTTTGGCAGGTTGAGTCTTTGACACAACTGGGGGGTTAATACCAGTATGTGCTTCCTGTGTTTGTGGTACAGGGGCATCCTCAGGGGACTCATCTCCCTGAGTAGCCGTTTTTGGCTTTTTGGATTTAGGTTTGGTGGGGACTCTGGTTCTGGAGGTGGTGGCTGTGGGTTCCAACTGTGTGGGTTTTCGCAGTTTGGCAGCCTGTTTCAGTGTGTGGTCAGAGTTGTGCCTGGAGTATACTTCAGGCAATACAATCGTTGCAGGGACTCCAAGGCCAACAAGTCCCTCAGCTTTCAGCTGATTCCCTATGATGGCCATAATGAACCGAGGATATAATATCCATCGATTAGAAAGAGATTTTGAGGCCATATCCTTAAGTTCAAGAAAAATAATTTCAGAAAAGTTTAAGTCTTGTTGCTCAAGGATAGAGAATAGTACCTGCTGCCACCTGGTAGACATTTGATCCCAAGAGGATGTCTTAGGAGCTAAGCAAACATTCACCATGTGAAAGATAAGACGTTCTGCATCATGGAAATGCTTCTTCAGGATGGTAGAGGCAATGAGGTTTCCCTGATATCCATGATGGGCAAAGGATAAATCAGTTGTGCCCTTTGGATACCCAACAGGAAATGTGGCATCATCCAGGTTTAGGGTTTGGCGAAGTATATCAGGAGTGATGACCACTTGATGGTTGTTGACGACCGACTGGAGAGACTCGGTGTTGTTCTCCCCAGTGGTGAGGGTGACATTCGTCCAAAACTGGTGAAGGGATTCGGCATGAATGATGGGATTTAGAAGGAAGGCCGTTTTTAGGGTGACTGGACCATTAGATCAATGGCGTTATCGAACTTTGTCCAGAAAGGCGATTTGGTGAGGTAGGCTACATAGTTATGTCGTGGTTTGAGCTGCATGGTCGCCATTAATGAGAGAGAAGTTTTGGAGGTTTGAACGTTAGGTTTAGAAATGATGAAGCTCTGAAGGATTTGGTGAGGTAAGCTCTTCTTTCTTTTCTTTACCTTTTGATCCGCATCCAATTGTGTGGTGTTGCACATGGGAGTAGAACAGGGCTTACAATATTGTAAATCAAACTTATTCACAAGATCTTTTGTATATTTGGACTGATGAATAAAGGTTCCATCAGCCTTTTGATTGATCTGCAAACCTAGAAAGAACTGTAATTCTCCCATTGCACTCATTTCAAACCTCTTTTTCATTAATTTGGTAAAATCATCACACAACTAGGGATCAGAGGATGCAAAAATAATATCATCAACATAAATTTGAACAAGTAGCTTATGCTGATCCACCTTCTTAATAAACAAAGTTTTATCTATGGAGCCTCTAGTGAAATTATACTTGAGAAGAAAAGTGGAAAGTGTCTCATACCAGGCTCTAGGAGCTTGTTTCAACCCATAAAGAGCCTTATCAAGTTTATACACCCATTCAGGATGTTTATTGTCCTCAAAACCTCGTGGTTGACACATATAAACTTCTTCTTTTATTTTGCCATATAAAAATGCACTTTTTACATCCATTTGAAAAACTTTGAGATGGTGGAATGCAGCATAGGTTAAGAACAATCTAATTGCCTCTAGTCTGGCTACAGGGACAAAGGTTTCATCATAATTAATACCTTCTTCTTGTGAGAACCCTTGTACAACCAGTCTAGCCTTGTTCTTAACAATAAGCCCATTTTCATCAGTTTTATTCCTAAACACCCATTTAGTGCCTATTGCACACTTACCTGGGGGTAGAGGAACCAGTTCCCACACTTGTTGTTTCTTGAACTGAAGTAGCTCAAGCTGCATGGCTTCAACCCATCTATTGTCTCTTAAAGCAACATGATAGTTCTTGGGCTCTAGCTGACTGATGAAGAGAGCATAGAAGTAGAAGTTAGACAATTGACTTCTTGTTGAAACTCCAGCATTGATATCACCATGATTTGAGACATTGGGTGATTCTTCAGCTCTTGATAAACAATGATATCTGTGCAAGTGTTTGTAGAACCTTCAGCAGCAGCAGATGTTGATGCAGACTCTTGAAACCAAGAATTTGATGGTAACTCAAAAGATGTAGAGGAATCAGAAATCTCATCAGCATTTGTTGTGGATGGAACTGCTGAAGCTACAGGAACATCAAGTTTAGCAGACTCAGGCAGTTGGTCACTAAACTTGAATAGGTGAGTATTGATATTATCATCATCATCATCAATACCACCAGGTGGAAGACATGCTGCAGAAGATGATTTATCCACATGGTCTGCAACAACTGGAGGTTGAGAAGGAACATATTGCAGTATGTCCAAATCAAACAACTCCACAGGGTTTTGTGGAATCTTGTCCATTGGAGATTCATTAAACTTCACATGCAAAGTCTCTTCAACTATCTTTGTTCTACAGTTGAAGACTCTGTATTCTTTGCAAGTAGATGAATAACCAACAAAATACCCTGCATCCACCTTAGGATCAAATTTTTGGAGTTGATCCTTTGTGTTGAGAATAAAACAGGGACACCCAAATGCTTTGAAAAATGAAATTAAAGGAGCCAAGTGATGTAGAACTTCATATGGAGTCTTCATCAACCTCTGATTTACTATGGCTCTATTCTGCACATAGGAAGCTATGTTAACAGCTTCAGCCCAAAAGGTCAGTGGCAAACCAGAGTCAGCCAACATAGACCTTGCAGCTTCAATTAGGGTCCTGTTCTTTCTCTCCACTACTCCATTTTGTTCTGGAGTCCTTGGGATGCTAAACTGCCTTTTGATTCCCTTTGAAAGATAAAATTCATCAAGTGTATGGTTTCTAAATTCAGTTCCATTGTCACTCCGTATACACTTGACTGAAAGGGAATACTGCTTCTCAACATACAACACAAAGTTGATAATCTTCTGAACAACCTCATCCTTTGAATACAGAAAGAAAGTCCATACAAATCTGGAGTAATCATCCACAATTACCAGACATTATTTCTTCTTTGCCATGCTCATCACTCTCACAGGACCAAATAGATCCATATGCAGTAATTGCAAGCAGGCAGTGGACTTAGGCTCTTCAATAGGAGGGAATGAGACTTTGTGTTGTTTTCCTTTTAAACAAGCAGTGCAGGTTTCATCACAGTGGAACTCCTTTATTGGTAAGCCTCTCACTAAACTATTGTGGATCAGCTGATTCATGTTTTAGAAATTAACATGACCAGCCTTCTGTGCCACAGTTTAGATTCCTGAGGAGATGCTTTGGAAAATAGGCAAGGATGGCCTCTGAGATCTATTTTCTTGAAAGATCTAAGGCATACACTCTTCCTGTCCTGTTGGCCCTCAGCAGAGTGTGATCATCCAACACCTTATCAATCAAATTCAGAACTTTGGATGACAGAATCCTGCAGTTTTGACTGGTGAAAAGAGCAACATGGCCTTTATCACACATTTGACTGACACTCAAGAGATTGTACTTGAGATTTTCCACATGATTAACATCATCAAACTTTATTTCTCCATTGGAGACAGCCTTTTCCAATGATGTAACCCTTAGCATCATTGCCAAAAGAAACAAACCCCTTCTTTCCTTGAGAGTAGTCATGAAGAAGAGAGCTGTTCCCTGTCATATGCATAGATCCCCCACTGTCTACATACCAGATGCTACTTTGGCATGTTGAAGAACCCTGCAATCATAAACAATTAGTTAGTTTTGGAGACCCAAACCTTTTTGGTTTTGGGTCTATTCACATCAACAGATGGTAAACTAACAGACTTGCTATGAATAACAGCCTGAGGGGATGAAGATGGTGAAGAAGAAGATTTGTTTGGCATGGATTTTCTTCTCTGTGGTTTCAACACAGGAGCATCTAATTGGTTGACTCTCCCCAATAGATGGTGAACCATCATAACAAGTTGTGTCTGATTTTGTGATAAAGCCTTCAGCTCATCAGACACATTTGAGTTGGATGGGTTCCTGTGTTGTACCATCTCTCTTTGAGCAACCTCAGCTGTTGCCTGTTTAACCCCTTTCTTTTTGGATTTCTTTTTGGATTTTGGGGTTATAGGTTTTGATGTTGCTGGTACAAATTTGATTTCAAACTTAGTTTTCATTTTATCCATTTTCTCTTTAATGTTTTCATTATGTTTGAGTTTGGAGCCCTTTTTATACCAGCAATCATCAGTAAGATGATTGAATAAGCCACATATTTCACATGGCTTTTTCTTCATCTTAAGTTGATCATCTGCTGAAGAAGATGAAACTACTAAAGACTTGTTCTTCAGCAGTTTGCTATTAGTTATAGCAGTTTTCTTGCTTTAGTACCTGCTTTCTTAATATCTTCTTCAGTAGTTTTCCCACCCTTTCTACTTGTAGTTTTCTTTCCTTTAGTACATGTAGTAGTTTGGGCTTGTTCTCCAGGTGTTATGACATTCTTTTTAGTACTTTCAGTACTTTGTGAAATTTCACCTGGAGTGATCAACTTTGTGATCATGTGAGTGTCAGCATTTGAACCATCAACAACAGCTGATAGTTTCTGAGAGGAATTAATGCTGACTTCTACTTCTGATGGTATTGTATCAGATAGTAGATTACATGATGAAAATGATTGATTATTGCTTTCACCATCAGATTCTACCTCTGCTCTGGGAGTAAAGTCTGTAGGAGGAGCAGTGTGATTATAACCAATGCCAAACTTCACATTGGAAACAGATTGCTTAGTAAGAAGCATTTCCAAAGCCTTGCAAGAATTTACCCATCGATCACACTCTACCTGGGTAGTTGCAAGTGTTTTTTTGAGGTCTCTATACTTCTCTAGAAGTATCTCTTCCCTAGCCTTATCATCAGTGATTTGGCATTTATGTTTGTAAATCTCATCATTCTTATCATTAATCACAGACTCAAATTCAGCTTTGCTTTTGGAAATTGTTTGTTCTAGCTCAATGTTCTTGTTAATTAAAGCTACATTTGCTTCTCTAATAGATGCAAATGCGGCTATGCATGTTTCATAACATAGTTTGGCTTTTGCCTCAGAGGATACCTGTGATACCTGTGGTGTAAAGGCATTAGAGGATGAAGTATCAGCAGACTCCAAAGCCATAAGAGCTAGATTTCCAAAAGGACTATCACCACCATGTTGACCAGCACCAGAGTACAGTTGTTCATGACCAGATAAATTATCTGGTAAACTGCTCCAGTCAACAACTCCTGGGGTGAAAAAGCTGTGTTGTTGAGGTTGAGTTTGTTGATGAGATTGGGAAGGTTGAGGTTCAGGTAATGCATGTGGTTGTTGTGAAATTGGAGCTTGAACCGGATTTGGCTGAGGCATGTAATAGCAGGGTAAAGAATATGACATTGGACCCTGGGGGACAAAGTATGCAGGAGATACAGGGTGTGATTGATGACTAGAACCAACAGGATGTTGCCCTCTGTTTTGTAGACTAGTGCTAGGAAAAGTCACAAAGGGTGCAGAAGAGTTAGATCCAGTTGATCTACATTCTCTTGCAAAGTGTCCAAGCCTTTGGCATTTGTGACACCTCAACTTACTCTTGTCAAAACCAACTTTAGTTTTGCCAGAGAGTCCAGGACATTTCCTGCCAGTTCTCTTGTAGAACTTCTAAGATCTGATATTATCTAAGGCCATTTGGCTTAGAATATCCATCTCTTCTAAATCATCATCAGCAATTCCCTTCAGATCATCCATGATGAACCATAGATTGTCACTATTACTGCCAGAATGACTATCAATACAACAAATGCATGATGAGAACTGTTTGAAGAGAAATCAATATGCTCATCATAATTGCTTTCAGATGTAGCATATTCTGACTCATGACCAACCAAGGCAGTGTTCCCTGGTACAAAGTCATCAGTGAGCTTTCCTGATGATGACAGTTTCCTTTTCTGCTCTATCTCTCTTTCGAATGTAAGCAGTTTACCATGAAGTTGGGTGAGAGATAGGCTATCCAGATTTGCACTAGAGCGTAGGACAATAGTGTATGTGTCCCATCTCTCCGGCAGTGATCTGAGGAATGTGTTATTCATCTGGCCGTTGGTGTATTCCTGTTTCACCATTTTCAGCTCAGAGATCAAACAGGAAAAACGCTCAAACTGTTGAGTCAGTGTCTCACCCTTTCTATGAGAAAATGTCTCATATTGTTGGGCGAGGATTTCTCTGTTGTTGCTAAGACCTTATCAGTTCCACCAAATTGTTCCTTCAGTGCATTCCAGAGGTCATGAGCAGTTTCATGATGCATAAGCCCTGAATAGATTTCATTAGGCAGTGCCATGGCCAGAATTCCATGGGCTTTAGCATCAATCTCAAACAGTTTCCGATCTTCATCTGAGTATTGTTCCTTCTTCTTCGGAACCATTTGATTGGTTTCCGGATTAATCACCATAGGCTTATGAGGTCCATGTACCACAGATGTCCAACAACCTGAACTGTTAATAGACAGGTGATGAAGCATCCTTCGTTGCCATATGTTATACTCAGTCCTAACTAGCATCGGAGGCTTGGTTGAGGAACCGGTATTGTGAGGGTCATTAGAAGGAGTAGTCATCTCAGATTCAACCAAATTCAATTAACCTATAACAGATTTAGAACAAAACACAACGAACCAAATTGAACCAAGAGAAATCTCAAAATGAATAAGCGAAAGCGACAGAAATTCAATAATCTATAACCAGTTCTTGCAAATAAGCTAATTCAATCAAACATAGATATCAAATAGCAGTTTCAATGATCAACTGTTAGATCGATCAATGATTAACCAGCTCTGATACCATTTGTTAGGATCAGTGATCTACGTTTGATTGATTTGGGAGTATAGCAGCAGAAATCAAACAATGAATTAGCTAATTCACAAGAACACAAAAGATATTCAAGGTAAGAACAAACGGTTATAGACAGAGCTGGTTAAAAGGTAATAAAATGTTATTAAAATGATTTAATGATTTTAAAGATTAAAATAGGTTTTAATCAAAGGACCAAAGGGTACCTTGTATTTGAAAGCATGCAAATACAAGTACAAAGAGTTTTCTAAACTAAAATTATGAAATCTCTAAACATTTGAAAAACAAGATCAACACCGTCCTTTTACACAACACTTGAGTCACTTGGGAACTCTTAGTGGGATAAAGGTCACCTAACCACTTTGAGGGAACTTATGACTTAAGGTGAGAATGCCATATTCATGGGATAAAGGTCACCTAACCACTCATTTTGGCAAACTCACACGTGTGTAAGTAGGATGTCTTGATTTGCAAACCATGTTAAATGGATCACCTACAATATGGTTTCCAAATGGTGTTGATGGGATTAACATGCCGACTTTACATATGACGTTTAAAGTCGATCCCATACCTCTAGAAGTTGTAAATGGTTGCAACCGTCAATCGTTGACCACCTTATTAATTTAAATAGTGGGATAAGGTCACCTAACCACAATTTAATGTAATGTTGGGTTCTAGACTTTAATATAAAAATGACCTTAAAAGGCATTAATTATTATAATAGCAATATCGAAAATACTAAAATAGATCTTTGTTAAATTTTCTATATGGCCACCGACAATGAAAATCACGATAACTCATCCGCGTCCAACCAATCATTACGAGCGATCCTCCAAAAGGAACGTCTAAATCATAACAACTTTATTGATTGGTATCGAAACTTGAGAATCGTTCTCAAGCAAGAGAGAAGATCATATGTTTTTGTTGGACCAAAAGAACCAATGGGCCAAGATCAGAAAACCTCTAAGTCCCACATAATATCACAAAAAATGCTGAAGGCTTCATCAGCAGTTCGACAAGTGCTGAAGACTTCAACAGCTAAAGATCAAGTACTAAAGACTTCAACAGCTGAAGACCAAAGTACTGAAGTACAACAGCTGAAGAGTCCACAAGTGCTGAAGATCAACAACTGATGTACAAAGTCTGAAGACAAAGACTGAAGGCATCAGCTGATGACATCTACTGAAGTCATCAGCTGATGAAACGTCTGAAGTTCAAGTCTGAAGACCAAGTGCTGAAGTTTCAGTAGTTTGTCACAACAGCTGAAGAGTACTTCTTCAGTACTTGTGATATCAGTAGTTTTATGTTTTTACTTTCAGTAGTTTTGTAAAACGATTGAAGAGCTTGTTCTTCAGTCGTTGAAGTTTCAGTAGTTTCTTTTCAGTAGTTGTAGTAACTGATAACACTTAGTATTTTTGTAAGAAGATGTCAGCTGTTTTGACATCTTCAGTAGTTGTGTTTCAGTTGCTTAATAATTATGTTAGATGTCACTATCAAGTGACATCAGCAGACGTCACATCTCTTATATAAGGAATGTTCCACCACGACATTCCTATATAAGGGATGATTGACCTATTGTATGTGTGACATTTTGCCACCACGAAAGTGCGTTCTGAATGAAATATTTGATTCGAAGAATTTCTTCTATAATCATTTGCTTTTATCATTGAATATCATTTGAGTTCTTGTGAGATTGCTAATTCAGTGTTTGATTTCCGCTGCTAACTCATCAAATCAATCAAACGTAGATCGCTCATCCTAACAATTGGTATCAGAGCTGGTAATCATTGATCGATCTAACAATTGATCATTGAAACTGCTAATTGATATCTATGTTTGATTGAATTAGCATATTTGCAAGAACTGGTTATAGATTAATGAATTTCTGATGCTTTCGTTCATTTATTTTGAGATCTCTCTTGGTTCAATTGGTTGTTGTGTTTTTGTTCTAAATCTGTTATAGCTTAATTGAATTTGATTGAATCTGAGATGACTACTCCTTCTAATGACCTCACAATACCGGTTCCTCAACCAAGCCTCCGATGCTGGTCAGGAGTGAGTATAACATATGGCAACGAAGGATGCTTCATCACCAGTCTGTTAACAGTTCAGGTTGTTGGACATCTGTGGTACACGGACCACATAAGCCTATGGTGAATAATCCGGAAACCAATCAAATGGTTCCGAAGAAGAAGGAGCAATACTCAGATGAAGATCGGAAACTGTTTGAGATTGATGCAAAAGCCCATGGAATTCTGGCCATGGCACTGCCTAATGAAATCTATTCAGGGCTTATGCATCATGAAACTGCTCATGACCTCTGGAATGCACTAAAGAACAATTCGGTGGCACAGATGAGGTCTTAGCAAACAACAGAGAAATCCTCGCCCAACAATATGAGACATTCTCTCATAGGAAGGGTGAGACACTGACTCAACAGTTTGAGCGTTTCTCCTGCTTGATCTCTGAGCTGAAAATGGTGAAACAAGAATACACCAACAGCCAGATGAATAACAGATTCCTCAGATCACTGCCCGAGAGATGGGACACATACACCATTGTCCTATGCTCCAGTGCAAATCTGAATAGCCTATCTCTCACCCAACTTCATGGGAAACTGCTTACATTTGAAAGAGAGATAGAGCAGAAAAGGAAACTGTCATCTTCAGGAAAGCTCACTGATGACTTTGTACCGGGCAACACTGCCTTGGTTGGTCATGAGTCAGAATATGCTTCATCTCAAATCAATTATGATGAGCATATAGACTTCTCTTCAAACAGTTCTGATCATTTATTTGTTGGTATTGATAGTCTATCTGGCTATAATAGTGACAATTTATGCTTCATCATGGATGATCTGAAGAGAATTGCTGATGATGATTTAGAAGAGATGGATATTCTAAGCCAAATGGCCTTAGTTAATATCAGATCTCAGAAATTCTACAAGAGAACTGGCAGGAAATTTCCTGGACTCTCTGGCAAAACCAAAGTTGGTTTTGACAAGAGTAAGTTGAGGTGTCACAAATGCCAAAGGCTTGGACACTTTGCAAGAGAGTGTAGATCAACTGTATCTAACTCCTCTGCACCCTTTGTGACTTTTCCAAGCAATAGTCAACAAAACAGAGGGCAACATCCTACTGGTTCCAGTCATCATTCACACCCTGTATCTCCTGCATATTTTGTTCCCTAGGGTCCAATGTCATATCCTTATCCCTGCTACTATATGCCTCAACCAAATCCTGTTCAATCTCCAATTGCACAACAACCACAAGCATTGCCCGAACCACAACCTTCCCAATCTCATCAACAAACTCAACCTCAACAACATAGCTTCTTCACCCCAGGAGTTGTTGACTGAGCAGTTTACCAGATGACTTGTCTAGTCATGAACAACTGTTCTCAGGTGCTGGTCAACATGGTGGTGAAAGTCCTTTTGGAAATCTAGCTCTTATGGCTTTGGAGTCTGCTGATACTTCATCCTCTAATGCCTCTACACCTCAGGTATCACAGGTATCCTCTGAGGCAAAAGCCAAATTATGTTCTGAAACATGCATAGGAGCATTTGCATCTATTAGAGAAGCAAATGTAGCTTTGATTAACAAGAACATTGAGCTAGAACAAACAATTTCCAAAAGAAAAGCTGAATTTGAGTCTTTGCTTAATGAAAAGAATGATGAGATTTACAAACTTAAATGCCAAATCACAGATTATAAGGCTAGGGAAGAGTACTTCTAGAGAAGTACAAAGATCTCAAAGAAACCCTTGCAGTCACCCAAGTAGAGTGTGATCGATGGGTACAATCATGCAAAGGTTTTGAAATGCTTCTTAGTAAGCAATCAGCTTCCAATGTGAAGTTTGGAATTGGTTATAATCACACTGCTCCTCCTACAGATTTTACTCCCAGAGCAGAAGTAGAATCTGATGGAGAAAGCAATAACCAATCCTTTTCATCATGTGATCAACTATCTTATACAACACCATCAGAGGTTGAAGTCAGCATTAAGTCCTCTCAGAACCTATCAGCTAATGTTATTGGTTCAAACGCTGACACTCACATGATCAAAAAGTTGATCACCCCAGGTGGTATTTCACAAAGTACTGAAAGTACTAAAGTGAATGTCATCACACCTGGTGGACAAACCCAATCTACTGCAGGTACTAAAGGGAAGAAAACTGCAAGTAGAAAGGGTGGGAATACTACTGAAAAAGATATCAGGAAAGAAGGTACTAAAGGGAAGAAAACTGCTAGTACTGATAGCAAATTGCTGAAGAACAAGTCTTCAGTAGTTTCATCGTCTTCAGCAGATGATCAACTTAAGATGAAGAAGAAACCATGTGAAATATTTGGTTTATTCAATCATCTTACTGATGATTGCTGGTATAAAAAGGGCTCAAAACTCAAACATAATGAAAAGATTAAAAAGAAAATGGATAAAATGAAAACTGAGTTTGATGCCACATTTGTATCAGCAACATCAAATCCTGTAACCCTTAAGTCCATAATGAAATCCAAAAAGGAAGGGGTTAAACAGGCAACAGCTGAGGTTGCTCAAAAGGAAATGGTGGATCACAGGAACTCATCAAACACAAGTACTGATATGTCACAGAGCTGAAAGCTTTGGCAACAAATCAGACACAACTTGTTATGACGGTTCAGCATTTGTTGGGGAGAATTACCCAACTAGATGCAAATGTGATCAAACCACTGAGAAGGAATTCCAAGTCCAAGTCCAAGGAATCCATCTCAGCACCATCTTCTTCTTCAGCTGTTAATCATGAGAAACAAGTTATGGTTAAATCTGTTGATAAAAAACAGACCCAAAACCGAAAAGGTTTGGGCTTCAAAACCTAACTAGTTCCTTATGATAAATTCAGGGTTCTTCTGCATGAGACTAAGACTTCATTATTAATGGATAGTGTTTCAGTTCTGTGCTTTATCAAGAATCCTGTCCAGCACTCTAGGACCAAACATATAGCGATCAGATTTTGAAAAAGGTCTGATTGATCCTAAGTTTGTGCCTAGTGCTGATGAGCTTGCAGACATTTTTACTAAGCCTTTGGATAGTTCAACTTTCCAAAAACCTAGTGTTAAGGCTTGGTATGCTGCAGCTAGAATAAGTGATAATTACTATTGATCTCAGTAAATAAATACCGATGATCATTAGTAACCATATCATAGATAGTACTGATTCTGTTAAAACAACTGATCTTGTTACAACTACTGATGTAGTTATAACTACTGATATCAGTAACTGATAAGTACTGATGTCCTATGAAACAACTGAAAACACCAAAAAGGCTGAAGAGTAAGTGTTGAGGACAGTATGAAACAGCTGAAAAGCTAAGAATTGACGAAAACAGCTGATGAGTAACTTCTCTTCAGTTGTTTCTACAACTACTGTTTCGAAAACAACTGATGACAAAAACATGTCTTCAGTAGTTTCACAACTACTGATGACTAAAACCAAGTCATCACCTGTTTTACAAACAACTGATGACAAAAACATGTCTTCAGTAGTTTCACAACTACTGATGACTAATACCAAGTCATCAGCTGTTTCCAATAACTGATGACAAAACCATGTCTTCAGTAGTTTCACAACTACTGATGACTATACCAAGTCATCAGCTGTTTCCAACAACTGATGACAAAACCATGTCTTGAGTAGTTTCACAACTACTGATGACTAATACCAAGTTATCAGTTGTTTTCAAACATCTGAAGTCAAAACCATGGTCTTCAGTAGTTTTATAACTGCTGATGCCTAAAACCACGACTTCAGCTGTTTCAACGTCTGAAAGGGTAATACCATGTCAACAGTCGTTTTAAAACTACTGATGACCAACACCAAACTCTTCAGTCATTTTCTAACCCGTACCCTATAAATATCCCCGACCTAATCCTTCAGAGCCTCATCTTCTTCAAACCTAACGTTCATATCTCCAAAACTTCTCTCTCAATAATGGCGACCATGCAGCTCAAACCACAACACAACTGTGTAGCTTACCTCACCAAATCGCCATTCTGGGCTAAGTTCGATAATGCTATTGATCTTATGGTCCAGTCACCCTACAAAACGGCCTTTCTTCTCAATCCAATCCTTCATGCCGAATCCCTTAACTAGTTTTGGATGAACGTCACCCTCACCACTGGGAAGAACAACACAGAGTCTCTCCGGTCGGTCGTCAACAACCACCAAGTGGTCATCACTCCCGATATACTTCGTCAAACCCTACACCTGGATGATGCCACTTTTCCTGCTGGATATCCAAAGGGCACAACTGGTTTATCCTTTGCCCACCATGGATATCAGGGAAACCTTAGTGCCTCCATCATACTGAAGAAACATTTCCATGATGCTGAACGTCTCATATTTCACATGGTAAATGTCTGTTTAGCTCCTAAGACTTCCTCTTGGGATCAAATGTCTACAAGGTGGCAGCAGGTACTATTCTCTATTCTTGAGCAACAGAACCTAAACTTCTCTGAAATCATTTTTCTGGAACTCAAGGACATGGCCTCAAAATCTATTTCTAACCACTGGATATTAATCCTCGGTTCATTATGGCCATAATAGAGAATCAGCTAAAAGCTGAGGGACTTGTTGCTCTCGGAGTCCCTGCAACGGCTGTATTGCCTGAAGTATACTCCAGGCACAACTCTGACCAAACGTTGAAACAGGCTACCAGGCTGCGAAAACCCACGCAGTTGGAACCCACAACCACCACCTCCAGAACCAAAGTCCCCACTGCACCCAAATCCAAAAAGCCAAAAAAGGCTACTTAGGGAGATGAGTCCCCTGAGGATGCCCCTGTACCACAAACACAGGGACCACACACTGGTCTTAACCCCCCAGTTGTGACACTGACTCAACCAGCCACAGCCGCACAGGTATCCTCTCAATAGGATCCTGTTGCAACCAACATTGGGGAACCTACACTACTGGAACCTATCTCCCTTGAGAGGGTTACCATTGAAGCGCACCATTCACCCCGGGTGCAATCTGCTTCCACCCAATCACCACATGCAACCGCCCCCCAAAGTCCTACATTACTTGTTGCACAAGTGCTGACTCAGTTGCACTCCTCACCCCCTCCCCAGATACCAATTACAACTGGGAATACTTCTACCATTGAAGGGGAGGACCAAAGTGCAGCAAAGAACCCACAGCATAGGGGTTACAATGTTCCTTCTCCTAGTGTAGCAATGGAGATTGGAACTTCTGGTGAGGCTGCCACTTCTCCTGCTTCAGCATATGATCAGGTTGTAGTTGGTACGATTACTAAGACCTTACCAGAGGCAACTGCTGATGAAGGACAACATCCTGAGGCAGGAAGTCCCCAGTTCCAAGACAAAGGGGCACATGCTACAACTGAGCTACACTCAGTGCATGTTCATCCTGATCCTATCAGGAGGTCAGGTGATTCAGTAACTACTGATGATGACCTGGGCTTCTTTTATGATGTAATCGCCCAAAACACCATCCTGGAAGAGGAGGTGAGCAGACTCAAAGAGCTGCTTGCTAAAACTTCTAAGGAACAAAGACCATCTGCCTCTACCACCTCACAGATGGCACCTTCATCTGAAGGTCTCACAAACACTGAGCCACTCCCAACAACTCAGCCACCTGCCTCTGCTTCTGGCACTATTTCTCAGGAACAGAACCCTCCTGAGCAAATAGTTGCTATCCTTCAAAATTCCCTCCCTCTCATCACAGCCATAATCACTAACATAGTGATCAAAGCCATTGATGAGAGACTTTCCTCAGTAATACAACCATTGATAGAGGAGGTTGTGGAAAACAACTTTCTAGCAATCAACCCCTTGCAACCAATGCAACCAAAAAGGGGGAGATTAAGTCAGTAAAAGCAAAAAGAAAGAGGAGTACAGAGGAGAAAGAAAAGGAGAAAGAAACAGAAGGGATAGTAGTGGAAAAGGAGTTGGAGTTGAATGTGGAGACCAATAAAGAGAAGGAAAAAGAGAAAGCCTTGGAGCTACTGATAAAAGAGGCTGATGCCGAACACAGCAGATCAATGGACAACATCATTGATCAGCTGTTTAGGCAAGGCCATGACACCGATAAACTTGACTCTGAGATTCGACGATTAGAGATTGAAAAAATCCAGAATAGATGGGCAAGTTATGAAGTGTTAGAAAGAGAAAGGCTTGAGATCATGATTAGATTTATTGCAAAATATCTTGGAAGATCAATGATCGAAATCAAAGCTTGGTCCAGGGACAGTATCTTGGCAATCACCACCAAGATCTGTTCGTCTGAAGCATATACTAAGGGACTTGTTATTGAAGCTTTGAATGAAGCGGGTGTTGGGAGCAGGACTGAGCTAGCCAAGCAATCAAAAGCCACACTCACCTCAAAAATGCTAGAACAGCCTGTCAACATTCCCACACCAAAACCACCCAAATCATAAACCACCAAACCAACTCCCTTACCCTCAAAACCCATAGCCGATGATATACCCTTGAAGAAGAAGAGAAGGGTATTGAGGCTAGAAGATGATGAAGATAGGCTGCCACTCTCAGCTGTGATTCAGTTGCCTATGGCCACAAGTCACTCCTCAGCAATTACTCCTGAATTCCAAAGACAAATGGTTAAAGTGAAGCTAGAAGAAGAAGAGCTTCATAAACAGCATGATGAGGAATTGCTGAAGAGAGTTGACAAAGCTTATGCAGCCACATATTCTATCATCAATATGAAGAAACAAGCCCTCAGACTTTACACTCTCAAGCATACCTTTCAATATCAAAAGGAAAGAGTGAGGATTTGGCCTGATCCCAGGGTCTCTCACAGAAAACATAAGAAAAACATACCTCAGAGATACATTGGCCAGGTGAAAAAGATCGTAGATGAAGTGATCTCTCTGGTCTTTGTAGTTTACCCTGGGAAATCCTAGAGGACTTCAAGAAAGCCTATAAAGCTAATCTAACCCCTCAGAAGATGCTGGAAAACAAAATAGTGAAAAAGGGGTTAGTTTACAAGAGGCTTGAGGAAGTTAGGAAAAATGAGCTCCAGTTGTTCCTAGAGGGTATCACCCGGATGAGTTTGCTTACAGAATAATAACAACTATGGAGCTAAAGAATGGGAAACAGGCCAAATACCTGTCTGAGTATTATGGGCCTGAATCATTGTTTGAAGGAGGTGCTAAAGAGCTAACCATGGAGGAACAAATCACCTTCCTTGAGGCCTACACAAGAGAGTCGTACAGACTCATCATGGGGAAGTGAGTCTCATGGATGGGGGAACAGCTCAGTGTCCAAGTCCCCAATACAGAGTTCCCATCCATACATTGCCAACCAAATCATCAGAGACTCATTTCTAGGCCAGTGCTTATATGGGTCATCTTCTCAACTGATCAAGAAGGAAAAAGACCAACCATTCTGCCAACAATAAGTGGGAAAATAAAACAATTAGAGGTTTTGGCTGTATTGGTTCAGGGGGAGTTTGTTGGACCAGAAGAACCAATGAGCCAAGATCAGAAAACCTCTAAGTCCCACATGATATCACAACAACTGCTAAAGGCTTCATCAGCAGTTCGACAAGTGCTGAAGACTTCAACAGCTGAAGATCAAGTACTGAAGACTTTAACAGCTGAAGACCAAAGTACTGAAGTACAACAGCTGAAGAGTCCACAAGTGCTGAAGATCAACAACTGATGTACAAAGTCTAAAGACAAAGACTGAAGGCATCAGCTGATGACATCTACTGAAGTCATCAGCTGATGAAACGTCTGAAGTTCAAGTCTGAAGACCAAGTGCTGAAGTTTCAGTAGTTTATCACAACAGCTGAAGAGTACTTCTTCAGTAGTTGTGATATCAGTAGTTTTATGTTTTTACTTTTAGTAGTTTTGTAAAATGACTGAAGAGCTTGTTCTTCAGTCGTTGTAGTTTCAGTAGTTTCTTTTCAGTAGTGGTAGTAACTGATAACACTTAGTATTTTTGTAAGAAGACGTCAGCTGTTTTGACATCTTCAGTAGTTGTGTTTCAGTTGCTTAATATTCTGTTAGATGTCACTATCAAGTGACATCAGCAGACGTCACATCTCCTATATAAGGAATGTTCCACCACGACATTCCTATATAAGGGATGATTGACCTGATTGTATGTGTGACATTTTGCCACCACGAAAGTGCGTTCTAAATGAAATATTCGATTCGCAGAATTTCTTCTATAATCGTTTGCTTTTATCATTGAATATCATTTGAGTTCTTGTGAGATTGCTAATTCAGTGTTTGATTTCCGCTGCTATACTCATCAAATCAATCAAAAGTAGATCGTTGATCCTAACAGTTTTAGACGACCCTATCCCCGATCAACCTACTAAGGATGATGAGGAGGCCTACAACGATTGGCTCAAGTACACTGACGACTTTGTCCAAGTGTCTTGTCTCATGCTAGCGAGCATGACTCCGGATCTCCAAAAGGAGTAGGAACATCACGGAGCATATGACATGATAACCCAGCTGAAAGAAACGTTCCAAACGCAAGCAAGGGTTGAGCGCTTCGAAACGGTTCGAGCACTCCATGCATGTCGTATGGACGACAACCAATCTGTTTCATCTTATGTACTTAAGATGAAAAGTCATATTGACCGCCTCGAGAGGCTTAATTGTCCTGTCTCGAAGGAATTGGCCACGGATTTGATCCTTAATGGCCTTACCAAAAAGTTCGAGAGATTCGTGTTGAACTACAACATGAATGCATGGGACAAAAGCATTGGTGAGCTTCACTCAATGCTGAAAACGGCCGAGGCGGCCATGGGTAAAAGGGTTTTACCCGTTCTCACCATCAATGAAGGTGGGAACAAGAAAAGGCCTCATCCCACACCCAAGGCAAAGGTTTCTAGGGGTAAGAGACCCGTATGGGAAAAGGGGAAAGGGGTGGCAAGGGTGCCACCTAAACCGTAAGAGAAGAAGCAAAAGGTTGCTACCAATGACCCATGCTTCAAGTGTGGGGAGATTGGACATTGGGCAAGAAATTGTCCTGTCCATCTCCAAGAGTTGAAAGCTAAGAGGGATGCAGGGCAGACCTCAGGTACAATATACATGATTCATATTGATCTTAATGTTACATCTTCAAACACATGGGTATTAGATACCGGATGTGGAACTCATATTTGCAATTTGTTGCAGGGGTTCAAAAGAAGTAGGGACTTCAATCAAGGGGATGTGAGCCTCTTCATGGGCAATGGAACCAAAGTCCAAGTTGAAGCTCGTGGGGACTACATCTTAAAACTTCCAAGTGGCTTGGATGTTATTTTGAAGAATGTTTTGTATGCTCCTAGTTTGACTAGGAACATTATTTATGTATCCCAATTAAGACTTTATGATGTATGTGGTCCTTTTAAACCAATGACTAGGAATGGTGAAAGATACTTCATTACCTTTACCGACGATTGTAGTCGCTATGGGTATGTGTACTTATTAAGGCACAAAGATGAAGCTTTTGAAATGTTCAAAATCTTCAAGAATGAAGTAGAAAATCAACTCAACAAGTCGATTAAAGTTCTCCGCACCGATAGAGGAGGTGAATACCTAAGTGATGCTTTTTAAGATCATCTTAGGAATTGTGGGATTGTCTCACAACTCACTCCACCTGGAACACCACAACACAATGGTGTGTCTGAGAGGAGGAATCGAACCTTATTGGATATGGTCCGATCTATGATGGCTAGAAGCACATTACCTCTATCATTTTGGGGTTTCGCTTTGCTCTCCGCGGCCCGTATTCTAAATATGGCCCCAACCAAAAGGTCGAAAGGAAACCTTTTGAGATATGGCATGGAAGAGTTCCATCCCTATCATACTTAAGGGTCTGGGGATGTGAGGCTTATGTTAAGACTCCCACCCCAAACAAATTGGAAGTCCGATCCACCAAGTGTATCTTTATTGGGTATCCTAGAGATTCTATGGGATATTATTTCTATGATCCACTGGAACAAAAGGTGTTTGTTGCCAGAAAGGGTGAGTTCTTAGAAGCAAAGTTCCTTATGGAAGGAACTAGCAGTAGAACAGTGGATCTTGAGGAGGATCAAGAACCACAACCCGATACACGTTTGTTTGAAACTAGCACTCAACATGAAGATGTTGAAGATGATCAAATGGTTGATCAATACACCCAAAACATTCGTAGAAGTGGTAGAACTAGTAATCCACCTGAAAGATATGGATTTTTCATGGATGGATGCTATGTGGTAGATTCAGATGAACCAACCACATACCATGATGCAATGTCCAATTTGGATTGTGACAAATGGCTTGAGGCCATGAACGTTGAGATGCAATCCATGTATGACAATCAAGTTTGGGAACTTGTTGTACCACCTCTTAATTCCAAGGTAGTTGGAAGTAAGTGGGTTTTCAAGAAGAAAACCGATATGCATGGAAACTTGGATACTTATAAAGCTAGACTTGTAGCAAAGGGTTTCACTCAAACTCAAGGGGTTGATTATGATGAAACCTTCTCACCTGTTGCGATGCTAAAGTCTATAAGGACATTGTTTGCCATAGCTGCTCATTATGATTATGAAATTTGGCAAATGGATGTCAAAACTGCTTTCCTAAATGGATATCTTGAGGAAGATGTCTATATGGTTCAGCCTGAAGGTTTTGTCAATCCAAAACATCCTAATAAAGTATGCAAGTTAAAGAAATCAATCTATGGATTGAAGCAAGCGTCGAGAAGCTGGAATCATCGTTTTGATGAGGAGGTAAATAAATTTGGCTTCATCAAAAATGCTGAAGAGGCTTGTGTGTATAAGAAGGCTAGTGGGAGCACAATAACTATGTTGATGACATACTACTATTTGGAAATGACATTCCACCTTGGAAGGTGTAAAAACCTGGCTTGGAAGTTGTTTTTCCATAAGGATCTTGGAGAAGCCGCCTATATTCTGGGAATAAAGATCTATAGGGATAGATCAAGGTGCTTGATTGGTTTAAATCAAAGTGCGTATATTGATAAAATCTTGAAAAGGTTCAAGATGGAGAACTCGAAGAAAGGTACCGTACCTATTCAAAGAGGAACGATATTGAGTGCGACTCAATGTCCTAACTCCAAGGATGAGCAAGATAAAATGAAGGCAATCCCATACGCATCTGCTATTGGATCCATCATGTATGCAATGATATGCACTTGACCGGACGTGTCATGCGCCTTAAGCATGACAAGCCGTTACCAGCAAAATCCTAGAAACAGTCATTGGATGGCTGTTAAGAACATACTTAAGTACCTGAGGAGGACAAGAGATATATTCTTAATCTATGGATCTGGGGATGAGGAACTCGTTGTAAAAGGTTACACGGATGCGAGTTTCCAAACCAATCGTGATGATTCTCTATCAACTACAGAATCAGAATATGTCACCGCCTCATTGGCAGCTCAAGAAGTTGCATGGTTAAAGAAATTCATTGCCGATCCGGGGGTTGTCCCTTCCATTCAGGACCCCCTAGAGATCTTTTGTGATAACGAGGGTGCGATTGCTCAAATCAAGGAACCTCGTGCTCATCAAAAGACTAGGCACATTGAGCGGAGATTCAACTACATACGAGATGAAGTTGAAAAAGGAAAGATATGTATTCGCAAAGTTCACACGGATCAGAACATTGTGGATCCTCTCACGAAGCTCCTTGAGAAGGCAAAGCATGAAGGTCATACTTGTGCCATGGGACTTCGATATTCTAGTGATTGGATTTGATCTTTAAATTTTGTATTTGGATATGTGGAACTCTCTATTATTTGAATAAAATTATTTGGTTATAATGCTTCAATTAATGTTCCAATTTAGCATGTTTAATCCATGAGTAAATTGTTTACTCTAAATGTCCATAGTCGTTCATACTTGTGGGAACAAGTGTGAGGGTAAGACTATTATGAACTTGGATTGGTTGATATTCATAAGGATGAATATAGAGCAATGGGTTGCTACCAAGGTTCATAGATATTTGTGGGATACAAATATTGGACTAACCCGCATCTCAAATTTTACTACATGGAATCTTATTGATTGATCATAAGTAAATTTGAGTAAAGGCGAATATCATTTGGTATCCTCCGACCTGAGATACATATTGAGTTTTGATATTCACCAAGTGTTATACCTTGAACTAATTCTTCACTATCCTAAAATAGTAGACAACACATAAGGGTATGTTCAGGTATGACACGAGGTGTTTGTGAGAAAGTATGTAGTCAAGATGGAATTTGTTCCTCTTATTCGTTGAGAGTTAGATGTCTAAGGCCTGATAAGTTAAATCAACAAGGAATGATCACTCTATGTTCTTGGATTTAACATGACATCTGTAACAAAAGGATAAATGATTAATTCACCTAAATCATTTCAAGTAGGATACTTGAATGGGATGATGTTATTGAATGGCTATATGTCATGCGTATTAAGGGTAGTAAACCGTTGTTAGGTGGTATTTACTACTTGCATCAATCTTCTATGAATCTTGTGCAAGTTGGAGATTGTTAGATTTTATATGCCCAAGACACATAGAACATTGATGTGGTTAGTATGTCATGATCCAAGTCGGGTTATACCCAATAACAAGCTTAGCAAACACCAATTAATATTTAATTGATGATATGATCATGCAGTTAAATATTTACACCAATTTAGAAAATGGGTTTTCTAAATAAGTTGCATATGAGAAGGAACAACTTATTAGAATATTTTGTTCAACAATATTATTTGAAGTGTATTTAAATTAGTTAAATAACACCAAATAATAATGAGAAATTATAACTTATAAGTTAATTGGTTAATTTATAAGTTATAAAACTTGTAGATACAATTAAATGGTAATTATATGTCTAGTTGCAAAACCATTTTAATGTGTGTGTATGTGTTTAATTTAAAGAGGGAAAACCCATTTTGATGAGTTTTGGCCGTCCCCCCCTCTATTTTCTCATTGGACCATTTTGTTTTGAGAATAACACACACATTAAGTGGTCTTGGGGTTCTCCTTTTCTCAATAATTCACAATACATGCAAACAAGAAAAAGCTCTCTATTCTCTCTCAAAAATCTCGGTTCTAGCAGCTGAAAGTTGAGGGTTTTTGGAGCTTTTATGGTGTTTGTTCCTAACAAGAAGGTGTGTTTGCAAGATAAGCTTGGGGTATACACACTTGAGGGTTCCTCCTCTTGGAACCTTGGTCGATTTCATCTTCCCACATCATCAAATTTGCTGCTGGAAGTTCACTATCTTGAAGGTCTTTTGGCAGCTTTCATTTTGGTGATTTTGGTGTCCAAATCCAAGCAAGAATGATGCTTACTTAGAGCTTTGTGGGAGTCAACATTTGAGGACATCCAACCTTGAAGCTTTGGCCATATTTCACCCTTCTAACTTCTTTCTTTGGTCGACTTCTAACTGTTGAAAGAGGTAGTTTGGCAGCCCCTTTGTGGCTGCCATATTGTGTTGTTTTTATGTACACATAGCATGTTTATTCCCATATTATGATCCTTTGATTTATGGTTTTGTTTTAAACACTTATATGGTCACCTAAAGAACATAATTTTCAGCTTATAAAATCGGTTTTAAAGTTGTTATTCCGCTGCGTTTTTTCTGAAAGTTTAAATGGTTAAACTTGCTTTTATGTTCTAACAAACCCTTCAGAACATATGTCTCCTTCCTTCCTGAATGTTTGATACCAGACCATTAAATACATATGAAGACATGTTGAATGGCCTGTTAGTGCATAAAGCACATATAGCAGATAATGTGATCACTAGAATGTCATTCCATCCAGTCTTCCTCTTTGACAAACAATGCTGGTACAAATGAGTCAGGAACCTCCATTGTAAGTCAACCAATCCTTTAACAATCTATTTGTCTTCATATCTTAACTCATATCCAATATTGGCAAAGAAAATAGTAATGTCATCATCTTCTAGTTCTAAGGGAGTGTTGGCATCATCTCTAAACTGTGGACACTGTCTCACAGTTTGTTCAGTGATGTTCAGAGTATGATGATCCGCTATTCTTCCAAACAGAGTCCTTACACTAGCTATCTTTATTATCTCAACAGTGCTCCAAAAAGACCTTAAGAATCTCTCATAGATGATTGGTCTAACAGTGATTGCATGAGAAACTCTAGTAATGGATATAAATCTGATCATGTCTCTCAGCCCTTCTACATCGGGAACATTAGGGTCAAGGTAACTAGTTACATTATGGAGCTTTCAAGGATCGCAATCAGGAGTTATCAGTGTTAATTCGGAGTCAAGTCAATGTTTGCGGAATCAACATTAACTTTGTTTAGTTGTTTTTAATAAATTCAATATCAACAATAATAATTAATGATTAATACGAATACAATGAGAAGAACACAATAAAAAGATTTAATTCAAATGTATTTCATTAAAACATGTTAATGATTAGAGATGAATAAACAATGAATGAATAATATTGGGTTTGAATGTATTGATGTTGATGTGACGGCTGCTAGGGTTTGTGTTTGTGTGATTTGATGTGATGTTTGGTTTGTTGTATTGATGCTTGGTTGTTTGTGATCGTGTGTCTTCTTGTTGTCATCACCATCTGCTTGATGTGAAACCTAGGATCCATATTTATAGGCCCGTGTGTTTCTATTAAGGAAACATCGGATCTCTTGGGATTCACACAACTATCTTGTTGACTTGTTGACTTCTAATACTTGTATTATTAAATACAAGTGTTTGGACCCCGCAGGAATATGGTCTTCCGTAGATGTTTGTTCTTCCGAAGGAGTCTTGTTCTTCCGAACATACTTTGTCCTTCCGAAGCTATCTTGTGCTTTCGAAGGGATCTTCACTTCCAACTTCAAGAGCTGGTTGTTCATCCGTAGAAGATCTTTGGATGATTGATTTTGTAAGAAACATATCTATGGAAGAACAAAAATGTTCATCCATAGATGTTTCTTACACTTATTCAGTTTCACTAATTGACTAAGTATTATGTTTGCACCTGCAATCATACACAGATCAATACACATATGGGTTAACCTATATATAATGCATATGACATAATAATGAATTACAATTGTTCATTACAAATATTGATTAAAGTTCTAAGCTTATACAAAATGATCTAGTCCTATAGTTCCTAGATCTAACAATTCTCCCCCTTAGGCTTAGACACTTGTAATCAGCTTTTCAAAATGAAAGCTCCTTCGTTCTAGACACCATCTTCCTTTTGAAGTATGACACTGCATCCTCTTGATCATCGTACTTGTACTTGATCTCCATTCTGCATATTCTTCGTAGTGTCGCAAAGTTCAGCCACAAAATGTCTTCTTCTATTGTGAGAGTTTCCACAACACTTTGATTATTGACAAGTTCAAGCTCATTTTGTTCTAACATCCTCAGTTCAGACACTTCCTTGATGTTAGCTCCTTTCAGCAATGCAACTTCATGTCTTCTTCTCTTATATGCCTTTGCATGCAGTTTATCAATTACTTGAATCATGTGCACATACAGGCATAGATCATGTTGGGCACTTTCATCAGTCAGCTTTGGAAAGAATTTGTCATGCAAATATGAAGTGTAGCTGGGGTGGAGTAGCTTGATTTTCACTAGATCAAAGAGTCTGATACTTTTAGCTTTCTTTGTTCTTCATTCCTTAACAGCACCAACTCTTTAGTTCTCTCAACATATCCCCATTCAATTATAGGAAATGTATATTGAGTACCTTCTATATGCTTGATTGTGGTTGTTGTTTTGTTTGAATATCTAACTCTCCTCTGGAATTCATCATCAATCAATGCAGAGGAGTTGGATTTTGATCTTCTTTTGCTTCTTTTCTTGTGCTCATCATCTTCTCCCTTGCTTCTTTCAGAACGTCATCCTTGAATTTTGTTTTTAACTTTCCAATAGCTACGGAGAAATCTCTTCCTCTTGCGCTTACTGGATAGTTTTAGATGATTAAGCTCTGTAGATCATGTATATCATCATCAGGAAGCAGTAATACAGATTCAATCAAATGATAGTATTCAACTCTTCTAGATATCCTCTTGATTAAAGCACAGTCCCACTTTGGATCAAATTTCCAGGCTATAATCCTGTTTTCTTCAACAGAAGTGGGAGTTGTAATATGATCAAACAACTAGATTAGAGATGAGTTTGTTTCAGTAATCTCTCTCACAGTTGTGCCCAATGGCCACACTTTTCCAGGGATAACAGCTCTTGGCTCTCTGATTAGATAGTATTTCCCTTTGTGCTGATCTTTAGGTTCAACAGTTATAGGATGAGCAGGGAGTTTGCTTTGTTGCTCATATGAAGGATTTGGAGCTTCTGTTCTGAATCTTACTCTAGTGTCAAGCTCAACGGCCGCGACATTATCCATCATTCTTCTCAGCTCACTAAATTTTCTTCCTTTAAGCTCATGTGCCTTGTAGTTGCCACCCTGTAGCCAACGAACCATATTGTACTTGCTAAGCTTAGCTGTATCACAGTGGCCTACATCTTTCTTGATTTTCTGAATGGCTTGAAAAGTTGTGAATGCTTCATAGTCACAATTTGGAATTATGAATATGGCAAGCTCAAACTCTTTCAGCAGATCCTTCATTTCATTCATGTTCAGCTTTTCCACCAAGTCATATGGGAATCCATGATTGATTAAGGTCATGAACATGGAAGATTCTGGCCTTTCTTCAAGTATGTCTTTAGTGGTCAGTAGGACATCAACCTTTTCTTCTTTCTGATCTTTGGCAGGTTCATCCTTTGTGAGCTCATTCCATTCAGCATCACTTACTGTTTCAACAGGAAACATAGGCTTTAAGGATGAAGATTCAACAGATTTTGACCTTTTGGGTGAATCTTGTATTTCAATCAATTCCTTCTTCACAAAACCCAAGTACTTCCTTTTTCTTTTGTATTGTATGATTTGCTTTGTGGTCTCAGAAGCTTCTTTTGTTTGATTTGTTGTAGGAGAATCATTTGATTCCAGCCCATAGATTTTCATTTTTAGCTCCTCAAGCTCTTCTGCTTTCCTTTTCAACAAAGCTGATTGCGCAGAGAGAGTCGGTTACTTGATCAATTTTCAACATCAGCTTCTCATTTTCATCCCTCTCAAACTTTACTGATTCTCTAAGCTCAGATTCTTGTTGAAGAGAGCATCAATCACTTCATTATTGCATTGAGCATCTTCTCTTAATCTTTTAATTCTTGCTTCTTGTTGCATCAACTGATTATCTTTTTCTTTTATCATCCCTTTAAACTCTTGAATTCTTTGCTTTCTACAGTTTGACTTGAGAACAAGCTTGTTGTCTTCAGCAACCAGATAACTTTTGCTCATTGGGATATCATCATCACTAAGATCATTGTCATCGTAAGCATTACATTCACATAGTTGGCTTCTTCTTCTTCTTTCTAATGTTGAGCAACAATCTCATCATCATTCATATCTTCAGGTGCTACACTAGCTAAGCTTGAACTTGACTCAGCTGCTTGTTCTTGATGTGGTTGTTGTTGTTACTGATGGACAATGACCGGAGAGACTGGTTTAGTATTGTTTGAATGGACAAGGGATTCAGTCTTGGTTAGTGACAATTGAACAATACTGGCTTATGAGGCTAAGACTGTCTCCCCTGTGTAAAGGCTCTCAGTGGATTGCTTTTCTATGGTTGGAGAATGATTTGAAGAGAGAGGGTTAAATAGGAGAGATTGATTGAGTGTCTTGGCTGGCTAGTCATTGTGATTGGGGTGTTTGAGGTTGATTTGGTGATTAAGGGTGGATTGGAGAGATTGGTTGAGTGTTTTGGTTGATTGTGATTAGGGTGTTTGTGGTTGTTGGTAAAAGGGTGATTGAGGAGGTGAAGATGAGGCTTGCACAGAGTTAGTAGATGAACTATTTTTAACTTTTTTCCATATCAATTCTTGAGGAATGTTTGCATTTGCATGTGCCACATGAGTAAACATGGGCATGTCTCCTCCTTCATACTTCCCGCTTATCTTATTCAGAACAAGTCTCCCTAGGTGTGCTTGAACAAATACATCACCATCTATAGTAGTCCTAGAATATCAGCATTGATGATCAGTTGCAGAAACCTTGGAAACATGTACATCTTGTTCTGGAGCAAATACATCACCATATTTTGCACTTTGATGTGATCACATAGAAAATTGAATATGTACTTGGAGTAGTTGTATGTTCTTCCCCCAAAGATACCAATGATCCCTGAAGAAATGTGCCTTCAAAATCTGTCAAGTCTAGATTTCCTGTTAGAGATGCACTTAAGATAAGTGTGACAGAGAAATCTATATGGCTTGCATAGTTTTCCTTTCTTGATCTCTCCCTTATCGAAGTCACCATCATATCCGATTAGATTGAATACTCTTTCTATGTATTCATTTTCAAACACATCAGGGTGACCAGCTTCTAGATCTCCCAACTCTAGAACCCTCCTTATTGTCTGCTCATTCATCCCCAGTCTTTAATTCTTCACTTATGCCACAATAACTCCTCCATCTTCTTCTATTTATGCGGAGTTCCAAGTCAGTACTGTGTGATTGATGTATCAACGGCTCCGCTGACAAGGCATAAAATAGTCTAGATCTTCTCAGATAGCGTATAATGTCTTGACATCCTTCTGAAACAGATCGTCGGTTTAAGAAAGCACACACATTGTGCTCTCTTGCAAATCGATTAGCCATCTGTTCATAAGAATAAAGAAGATTATGATAGAATCAAAATTATTGACATAAGAATGTGAATAGTTGTGAGGATAACCAAGAATCAAACAGTTCATTATTCATCATTACGACATGTTTTACCTTGAACACAATGATCTGAGATCCGGATTATGTGTTTGTTTGATGTTTTGACTCGGTGATTTTGAATGTTTGTGAAAGATAGAAAAAAAAATGTTTGTTGAGTGCGTTTTTCTAGGTCTGAAAAAGTGTTCTGAAAAAGTGAATAATGAATATTGAAGTCAAAGACATCATTTATACTCTCTCAGATCATTAATTTCATTTATTTAATAATGTGGGACCATTTATCCTATTTAACTTACCCGCAGTTTTTAGCTCTTCCGGAGATCATCTACGGACTCCGTATATCATTTGTCGATGACTTAAAAACTTCTTCTAATGACTTAAATTTTCATAGGTTACAAATCTATGAAATTAGATTATACTTTTGAGTATTGACTCATCCATAGTTTACCAATCTAAACAAAAGTATTGTTGTAAGCTAACTACTAAAAAGGCAGATTTTGATTCCTCCCCTAAGCAAAAGAATGTGACTCAGTTGAAAATGGTAAAATCAACTAAGTCTAATAAAGCAAAATCAGATTCAAGAAACAAACATATGTAGTGTGACATATGTGACATGTTTAATCACAAAACAGAAGAGTGCCTTTTCATTCAATACTGCTCTATCTGTGACATTAACAACCATTCCACTAAAAACTGCTATTTTAACAAATATTGTTCAGTCTGTGATATAAACAGTCACAACACATCTGATTGTTACTTCAATCAAAAGGGAGTGAGAATTGCTCAAAACAAACCCATCTCAATAACATCATCTGTGAAGCCCAATGTCAAGAGTCATTTTCACAAAAATCAATCTGGGATGTTTAGATCAAATAATGATAGGAGTAACATGAAAGAATTATGGAAGATTCAAAGAAACAAACATCACAACATTAAAAAGAAGTTTGATCTTCCCAAAACAAAATTGATATTTTACAATAAAAAATAAATCAAATTTCTTCAAAAGAATAGAGATCAAAGGTTTCATTACTCTTCTGACTCCTCGGTTGATGTTGATGAGATGACTGAATCAAAGTATCACAAGAAATCTCCCAGGTCACCTCTAATAGATCACAATTTAGAGGAAAGTATCAAGAGGTCACCATCATGGATAGGAACGGGAAACCCAAAACCATTATGGCTTGGGTTCCATATTCTAATTAGTTATTTTATGCTTACAGGGTCATCCATATATGTCTAATAGCCTATGGTACGTGGATAGTGGGTGTTCCCGACACATGAGTGGAGATTGTTCCCTTCTTCATGATTTCAAGCAAATACAAGGAACTAATGTGGCATTCGGAGGAGATTCATAAGGTGGGAGAATTACTAGTGAAGGATCTGTGACAAATGGGATGCTAAGCTTTGATAGAGTGAACTACTGTGAACAACTAAACTTCAATCTTATAAGCGTGTCTCAATCAACTCACTTTACCAACACTCATTGCTACATTTTGAAGCCAGATTTCAGATCTCAGAAGAATAGGCTGTCCTAAAGACTCCGAGGAATAATAACACCTATGTCTTAAATCTGAATTCTATAACACCAATTGAAGAAGCATGTCTTTTGTCTAAAGAATCATTTGATGAGTCACAGCTTTGGCATAGACGTCTGGGGCACACAAACTTTAAAAACATGAACAGATTGGTCAAAGGAAACCATGTCATTGGTCTTCCCCAAAAAGAATTTCACTTTGTTGATCATTGTTCAGCGTGACTTAAAGAAAAACAACATAAATCTTCTCACAAACCAAAGCTCTTGAACACAAACAATACTCCATTGAAGCTACTTCATATGGATCTGTTTGGACCAACTCATGTTATGAGTATTGGAACGAAACACTATTGTTTGGTGATAATTGATGACTTTTCAAGATTCACATGGGTTTCCTTCTTATTTCATAAAAATGACGCATCTTGAATAAAAAAAGACTTTATCACAAAAATTGAAAACCAACTTGATCATAAGGTCAAAACAATAAGAAGTGATAATGGAACTGAGTTTAAAAATGAAGACATGTGTTCATTTTGTGCAACCAAAGTCATTGTTCATCAATTCAGTGCAGCTAGAGCTCCTCAACAAAATAGGATAGCTAAAAGGAGAAATAGAACGCTGATTGAAGCAGCAAGAACAATGCCAGCTGATGCTAAACTGCCTATCACCTTTTGGGAAGAGGCAGTTAACACATCGTGCTTTGTACAAAATCGAACTCTGATTGTAAAAGAAAGTAACATGACTCCATATGAACTGTTTTTTCACAGAAAACCATTTATTGGATTTTTAAGTCATTTGGTAGTCATGTCTCAATATTAAACACTCGAGACTATTTGGGGAAATTTTCATCTAAGTCTGATGAAGGATTCTTTGTAGGTTATTCTTCTGTTTTAAAGGCTTAGAGAATGTTTAATCCTAGATTAAACATTATTGATGAATCAACAAATGTTCAATTCAAGGAACACTTGTTTCCCAAATTTACAAATGGTCCCGACTGGTTGTTTGATATTGACTCATTTACAAAATTGTTTGATCGATTTCACTTGTCTGATGCAGTAAATCTACATTCAGCTGAACCTTCTTCAGGGATAGAAAGAAGAGATTACTTTCCATTGATTCCTCCTACATATATAAGCAAATGAATGACGATGTTCCTCTCCAAGCTGATCCTGTCAGACAACCATCTCAAAATCAAAGTGTTTCAACTGAAGTAGGTCCCAGCTTGCTACCAACAACCATCACATTCAGAAGATCTATTAACTGAGATCAAAAATCAAAAGCAAGCAACTCCTCCAGCTGAAACATAAAGAACATCAAATGATGGAAGTAATCAAAGTGTTGCTGATGTTGAAGCAGTCACTGAAATAGAATCTGATTATCTTCATAACTCCCCAACAGTACAAGATGAAGGTGCCTCTTATCATAATGATCTGAATGTTTCCAATCTTGATGTAACCATTACTGGTGACACAATTCCAACCACCAGAATACACAAGAATCATCCAGTAGAAAGCATTATTGGTGAACTTAATGAAAGGGTGACAAGAAGCAAGTCAAGTATTGCAAACATCTATTTGTTCTCATGCTTTCTTTGTCAAATAGTACTCAAAAACATCAAAGAGGCTCTTCCAGACAATAGCTAGAATGAAGCATTGCACGAAGAATTGCTACAATTCAAAAAGGAAGAAGTATGGCAACTGGTAGATCTTCCCGAAGGACAATACCCTATGGGCACCAGATGGCTATACAAAAATAAAACTGATGATAGAGGGATTGTCATCAGAAATAAAGCAACACCAGTGGCACAAGGTTACACACAAGAAGCAATTGATTATAATGAAGTGTTTGCACCTGTTGCCAGATTAGAAGCAATAAGAACCTTTCTTGCATATTCAGCATCCATGAAGTTTGTTGTTTTTCAAATGGATGTGAACTGTGTTTTCTTTTATGCAAAGATTACTGAAGAAGTCTATGTGAGTCAACTGCTTCGCTTTGAAGATCCTGATTTCCCTCGCAGGGTGTACAAGCTTGACAAAGCACTGTATGGTCTTCATCAAGCTCCAAGAAAGTGGTATGAGATTCTATCATCTTTCCTTCTTGAACAGGGATATGAAAGAGGAAAGATTGATCAGACTCTCTTCAGAAAGAGAAGAGGAAGAGACATGTTGCTAGTCTAGATTTATGTGGATGATATCATATTTGACTCAACAAACAAGCAACTCTGTAAACACTTTGAAGACCTTATGCATTCAAAATTTCAAAGGAGTGCAATGGGGGCACTCACATTCTTTCTAGGGGTGCAAGTCCAACAACCAGCAGATGGAATCTTTATAAATCAATCAATATATGTGGAAAAAATGTTGAAGAAATTTCACTTTGCTGACTGTCAATCTATAAGAACTCCTGTGGATACTAAAGTGAAGATTAGACCTGATCCAGAAGGCAAATCAGTAGATCAGACTCACTATCAATCTATGATCGGTTCACTTATGTATCTAACAGCCAGTAGGCCTGACATTATGTTTAGTGTTTGTGTGTGTGCCAGATATCAAGCTGATCCTAAGGAATCTCATGTAAATGTTGTCAAGAGGATATTCAGATATCTTAAGGGCAAACCAGCTCTTGGTTTATGGTTTCAATCTCTTTGCCTTCACAAATAGTGATTATGGAGGATTCAACTTTAATAGGAAGTCCACTTTTGGAGGTTGTCAATTTCTTTGTCCCAGACTGGTCTCCTGGTAGTGCAATAAGCAAACAAACGTATGTCTCAACAGTAGAAGCTAAGTATTGTAGTATCAACTTGTTGCTCCCAAGTTCTCTGGATTCAAAACCAGATGCTTGATTATGGTTAACTTCTTGCATACACCAATTCACACTGACAACATTACATCCGTTTTCATTACAATTAATCCAGTTCAGCACTCAAAAACAAAACACATTAAAATTAGATATCACTTTTTGAGAGACTGTGCTGAAAAGGGGTTAATCAAATTGATTCAAGTTCCACTAAAAATAAATTGGTGATTTATTCACCAAGGCATTTGAACCTAATAGGTTTAAATTCCTAGTTCAATCAATTGGCATAATTAACCTTGAGTAAAACAATCCAAACATAAAAATAGAACAAGTTAAAAACATTAGAAAATCACAAAAGAAGTCACTTTAATGAAAAAATTGGGAAATGATATAACTACAGTCGTATATATTCACCGTGCTTAATTTAAAATTTGAAAGAATATCATGACTTACCAGATATGTTGGTAGGCTCACTTGGAGAGAAGATACATGTTGTGATGATATAAAGTCTTATTCAATGGTGAAACTCTCATCTCAGAATACTAGTACGTATTAGCTTATCTAAGTGTACGTATGTGTAGTAACCTAAACACACTAGGGAATGATACTTTATGAATCTCTTTCACCTACATTAAGATTCTTCTCTGTTTTGCTAAGCAAAGACCTGATTAAACAAGCACATAGTGCATATGTGCTGATCCAAATGATTCCCAATGAGGAACACATCCAAATTGGATGAATCTACAAAAATAATATATTCCATGTGAATGAACAAAAGCATCCAATCATGGATCACCTTCCAAAGTAAAGTGAAAAGAATCCCAATGTGGATCATCATGAAAAGGATCAAAGTAAAAGAATCCCAATGAGGATCAGTGAAAATAAGATCTCATAACTTAAGTAACCTTGTCAAGAAAGTTGTGAAAAAGTTCTACCATGCATTATATAAGGATGGTTGATCATTTCATGCTTTTGTGTGTGATGTACATATTGAATAATTAAATCAACCAAAACATGATAAATATCACATGCATTAAAATATCAACCTGGTATGAGTTTAAGAGGACAAACATACCTTCAATCAAAAAGTTCATAAACATGTCCATTTTGTCATAAAGGATGCACATGTGTAATGTAAGATTCATATGATCCGAACAAAAGATATACTTCTTTCATTATTAATAATCAAATATAATTTATATTCAAAAATTTTTAAATCTTTGTAGTTTCTATCCAGATGTGGATATAAACTCTAGGGGGAGTAATTAAAAATTTTGATTAAGTTTGTATAGATATCTACTACCTTAAATTACTTTCTTAAAACTTTAAAACAAATCAAAAAGAAAATGTATGTGTTGGTGCAGAAGTATACCATAGTATCTCAGTTTATGCAGATTCTTGGAAGCATAAGAAGTCCAAGATCAGTCAAACAGTGGGAAACTTGTATCACTTCTGACATACAAGTCAATCCAAGCAAGAATTGATAACCCCAACAACAGTCAACAACTTCATAAGATAATTCAACCAAAGACAATTCTTCATAACAAGAAAAAACCAAAATAGAAACATTAAGTTTTGATTAGTTCAAAAGTTTATACGGGGAACTGCATTGGTTAATGCCGGTGAAGGTAACCCATGCATATAACCAATGCAGGTAATTGTTTATGTCAAAGTCAAACTAATGCGGACAAAGAGTTTAATCTACCATATTGGTGTCTAACAAGTATACATGAAAAGTTTGAGTAGTATTAAAAAACTATGCGGAACAAAAGTGTTCTACCGCATATTATTTAATGCAGATGATATTTTCATTTTACTCATCCGTACTTGTGGATATGTGTAATATCAACACTTTACATGTACTTCATAAATGAAAAACAAGTGCTTAATCTCTTCTATCACCATGGATGATGATCAAGTGGAAATTTTACTCTACCACATTTGCTATAGTGAACAAATGCTGATCAACTTTGATCAACCACATTTGCTACAGTGAGCAAATGCTGAACAACTTCGATCAACTGCATTTGCTACAGTGCACAAATGCTGATTAACATTGTTCTTCCACATTTGCAACAGTACACAAATGCGGCTAGCCAAAATCTTAAGTATTCGACTTCCATATTTACTATAGTACACAAATGCGCATGAACAAATTCTTAAGTTTTCCACTTCCGCATTTGCAACAGTAAACAAATATGGATGTCTAAAACCTTTCCGCATTTGCTACAGTGTTAATAAAAATCTAACCTCATTTGTTCTGAAACATGTAAAAACTTGTAAAAGCTATTATTTGACTATTTAAAGCAAGTTCAAAAGGTAATTTAATAATTTCCAAATTGAGAGACTCTAAAGTGCGACGAGCGAAAAATACACTGTTCATCTTCATCAATCATCATCATCTTTAATAATCAGTTATCTTAGTTTCATTTCATCTAATTTGTCCTCATCATCGATTCTACAAAACATTAGTATCGAACAAAATGTGAAATTCTTAATATTTGTAACCTAAAATGTCGGATATTTGAACTAATAATGAGCTTAGAACCCTAGGTTAATAAAGAACACTCAAAATCATATTTGTTCTAAGAAAAGATGATCATTTTCGACTTCAATAAGCATGTAAACTAAGAAGAATACCACTCAACAAGGAAACTTCAAAGTCATGTTCATCGTATGAACAGAGCATGATGAAATTGGAAATGTTGAAATCAAATCTTGAAATAAAATCTGATTAAAGATTAACAACATCAAAAATCGTCTCTTCAAGCATGAAAACAAAATAACAGTGATTATTCTTGATAACATTACAATTTGAAGTGATTCCTATAAAATAGTACCTTCAAACATTCATCCTTGACCATCAAAAGTCAAACTGATGAATCTTGCATAATGTATAACTTATATGCTCATAAATATTTTCATCAACCTAACTCATAGCCTCTAATGTAGGGTACATGGCTAATCTTACCTCGAGAATACTCCATAATGTCAGTGGTTATCTTGACCCTGATGTACCTGAGGCAGAAGGTCTTAGAGATATGATCAGATTCATTTCTACTACAAGAGTAGCTCATGCCATCACAGTTAGACCTGTTACTTATGAGAGATTCATAAGGTCTTTCGGAGTACTACTGTAGTGACAGATGTAGATAGTGAGAAGACTCTATCAGGAAGAATCAATGATGACCATTCTTTGACCATCATTGAACAAATGTGAGATAGTGTCTACAGTTTGGTGATGATGCAAACACACCACTTGAGCTTGAAGATGATGAAATCACTACCTTCTTTTCCAACATTGGTTATGAAGGAGGATATGAAGGCAAGCAGATAGTAAAGGGACTGGTTGACTTATAATGGAGGTTCCTGATTCACCTCTATCAACATTGTTTGTCAAAGAGGAAGACAAGATGGAATGGTATTCCTATGATCACATCATCATCCATATGTGCTTTATGCACCAATAGGCCATTTAACATGCCTGCCTATGTGTTCAATGGTCTAGTCTCTAACATTCAAGAAGGAAGAAGACACATGTTCCTGATGTACCCAAGGTTCCTACAATGTCTTATCAACATAGTTTACCTGACATTATACCTGAAGGACCTATTTTGGATATCCCTTATTATGATGCCAAGTCCTACAAGTACATCAAAAAGAGCGATCCAAGGAACTTCTATAGTGGTGCCCATTCTCCTTTGTTACCCTAGATGCTTTAATAGATCATTATTGAAGAACAAGTTGAAGAACAAGAGGCTCCAGCTAATAAGCAAATTCAAGAAGAAGAACCAGCTGCTCATGATCAGCAAACTGCTAATGAGCATGTTAAAGAAAGATATGAAGGTCAAAGGTCAGTGTCACCCCAAGTGGATGTAGGGGTGATCTTCACACATGTTCATGATTTTGATATGGCATCACCATTTGTACCCTCACCAATACCATCTCCCCAAAAAGCACTATTACTATCACCTCACAGAACACCAATCCCATCACCTCAAGCACAAACCATCACTTCTCTCCATATTTATCTCCAATCCATCATTCACCCATAGTACCTGCTCAAACATCTCCCATTACTATCGAGCCTGTTGAGTTTGGTGATATCACCAGCTCTTTAAAAAATCCAATCATCACCGAATGAGGAGGATCTTCCAAGCCAAGTGCCTGTAAAGAGAGTTACTTCTGAGCCTGCTCCTTCAGAAAGTTATGCAGAATCTAGAGTCAAAAAGCTAATGAGAAGGATGAGTTAATTTCAGAACTAATGCAAAAGGTAGCCAAGATGGAAAGACTACTCAATAGAAGATCTTGTATTATTCAAGACAAACTTCTGGAGCTGGATGAGAAGGAGAATAAGTTAAAAGAGATGAAAGATAAATATGAGGTAGAAAAGAAAAGAAAAGAGAAAGAGATTAAGAAGTTAAAGGCTGCTCTTTAACAATCCAGAGATGAAATAAGTGGTCATGTGTACACTTTATCTATTCAGACAATTGCTATGAAAGAACAAGAAGGATTAATTGAAGAACAAGTCGAAATCATTATTTACTTGCAAAACCAAATTGAAAGCCTAAACAAGAGAGTAATCAAACTGGAACTGCTTGTTGAAATCAAAAAGAAAAGCTGAAGCTGAATTAAGAAAAGATGATGAGAAAAGAAAGGGTGTTAGTGAAAAAGAAAAACTTCTGAGATTAGTGATGACTCTCCTTTTGCTAAAAGGATGAGATTCTCTGAGACTAAGAAGGGAAAAAAAACAAGCAAGACAAAGCATGATGTGTCTAGTTTCGAAATGGTAGTTTATTGAGAGAAAACAACTTATATGCACATTGAAGAGGTAGAATTTGGTGATATTATTAAAGCTCTGGATAGCTTCACAGCTGAAGAATTTATTATTGGTGATGACTTTTGGGACTTCATAGTTGAGTAGAGGACTATTGTTGAACCTATAGTTGTTATTCCTTAATCTCTAGTTCCTCTTGAGAAGGAGTTGAGCATGAAACTAGTGCCTGTTGTATCACTAACTGAAAAACAAAAGGAACTGATTAAAAGACTATGTGAAGAGCAACAAGAGAAAGAAGAATCAGCTGCTACTATTCATGAACCATCTAAGGTTGAAATATTGCCTCAAGAAGCTGAACAGCCTAAAACCTCTTCTGGTCCATCAATGCAAACATATACCAGGAGGAGGAAGTACTTAACAGAGAAGGATAAGGGAAAAAGGCCAATAGTAGAAGAAGAAAAGCAAGAAAAGTAAAAAAGATGATCCTAGAAGCCTTGCAGCTATTGCTGAATTTTTAGAAGAACATGAACAGGCTGAAGCTCAACTGAAAAAGAAGGCTGACTTTGTAGACCTTGAAGAACGAGAAATTGAGGGTGGTGATGTGGTTGATGAACCAATAGCAGTTGATAGCCCTATGCAGGAGGAAAATCAGTTCAAGAAATGGTTGAAAAGGCACAAACTAATGATCTAATGGTGAAAGCCATGTTCCTAATCAATCATGGATATGACCCAGATGATGTGTTTGGTATGACCTATGAGGGAATGAAGCAGAAGAAGAGAAACTAAACAAGCTGCTGGGCCCCATGTTTGAGCTGAGTATGAGAAAACTCGGTCTCCAAAGCTTCATTGCCAAAATTATCATCCATGAAAAAGAACATATCTACTCCTCATTCATATATCCTGATCCCTACAACATGTCTGATAGGGAAACGAAGGATTATCTCTCCAGTTAAGGGTCACAAAGAGAAAGCTTGGAAACATGAAGACCAATTCCTAAGGGCTGCCATCCTTAGGTTGAATAATAAGAAGAAAGAAAGGCTTAAGACACTAGAAGAAGAGATTATCAGCAAGAAGCCTAGAACCAGAGTATCAGCTCAAGATATGTAGCTCACCCATAGAGATCATGACTCTTTGGAACCTATATTACATAGATATCCTGAATGGTTTGCAGAGTCTTCATAATTGAAACTTGTTGATACATATATGTACCTAGATCCTCATCTGAATGTAATATGTATTACACTTGTGTAATTGTAATTGTAGGGTACTTAATGAATACAAATGTTTGGTTGTGTTTATAATTTTTTAATATTTCATTAATGAGTTGTTTAACGCATATTGACTTGATTATATAGGTTTGTGATTGTTTGAAGTGTTATGCATAATGTTATAATATTGAATACACTCAAACTTGGTGAAGTGAAGTTCTCATGCGTCCGACTGGACCATGCGCCCCAACAGTGGTCATGCGTCCGAATGGCCATGCGACTGAGTGTCCATGCGCCTAAATAGTTCATACGCCTGAACAACTTCATGCGTCTGACTCAGTCGCACGACTGAACACTCAGTTGTGCGAGTAGATCAAACGCATGGCTCAATCACACGAATGAACCATGCAAATGGTTCAGTCGCCCGAATGAGCAACCCTAACCTATAAGTACCACCTAATTCATGGAAAAACATAAGCATTGAATCCACTTCGACTCCAGACGTACCTAGCCGTCCAGAAGCCTCTAAGTTCGTACTCCAAGTTCATAGAACGCTGCAGATCGATTCTCAATCGATTCTTGACGTTAGATTCATTTGTTATTGTGTCTACATGCGTTCTCACTGATGGATCGCCAATCAAATAGGATTCGCACTATTTGGTTTGGTCTAACACGTTAATCAGTTGGTGTTTGGTCAAATACCAGATCCTGACAAGTGGTATCAGAGCTATAGGCTCTTGATTATGTGTTAATTCAATCGTTTTGATACAAAATTGTGTTTTTGCATCAAAAACGCAATCGTTTTGTGTCTAACGGAGTCTTGGAAGTTTCCTGATCGAAAAGTGTAGTTTTTCTGGCATACGGCTATTAGGGTTTGATAAAATTCAAGTTTTTACGGCCAAAACAAGTTTAACCTACGAATTATCAAACTTCAACAAGTTCAGTCGCACGATTGGCTCAATCACACGACTGAGTTCATACGCATCCTTCAATAGCACTATTGGACTCATTCGTACCCTTATTCGTACGACTGAGATCTTCATTCGGACCGCTCAACCGCATTAGTTTATTCGGACGACAGACTCATCCACATTTGTTTAGTCGCATGATTAACCCTTCCGCACATGTTCAATCACCCGAATAAGCCCAATCGCATACCTTCATTTGTAGCCATCAGCAGTTTGTCAAATAGTAAAGTTAAGTGAAATGGACGACCAGTTTACAGCATACACAGGAAGTAGAGATACACGTATTCAGAATCTACTGCTTGGAGAACGAAGTGGGAATTCATAATAAACCCCCGAAGCTTATCACGTTAGACGACTATCCACAATGGAAGCAACGTTTTGAAATCTACTTGAATGGAGTAGATACAAATTTGTGGGAGGCAATAGAGTCGGGGTACAGCATGCCAGTTGGAGTTGACGGAGTAAAACTTACTCTAAGTGGCATGTCGGATGCACAGAAGGTAAAACACAACGCTGAGAAGAAAGTCTACGCCATGCTTACTCAGTCTCTTCCGAAGGATATTTTCCATCAGTATTCGGAGTATACTCAAGCCAAGAAACTTTGGGATGCATTGGAGAAGAGGTATGACGGGAATGCCTCTCTGAAGGCTATCAAGGCAAAAGCATTGAAGAAGGAGTTTGATAACTTCTCTTCAATGGGAAAAGAAGGCCTTGATGATGTGATCGATAGATTCTACCACTTGATGAGTGAGATGCACACTCATGGAGTGGTTACTTCGATGGAAGATAAGGTATCCAACTTTGCGGATGGATTACCAGAAAAATGGGGTTCGTTTGTTTCTAATCTCAGACATAATGGAATGCTCTCGAAGTTAGATATAAATGACTTAATTCTGAAATTGAGAGAAGAGGAGCTGAGAATGAAATATCAGCCCAAAAGGCCAACTACGATTAGAATCCTGCACTCTACAATGCTACTCCTTCAGTCAAGACATCTGGAGCACCACTGCAAACCGCCTTCATCTCAAGCGTAGGAGTTCTAGCACAACCCTCAACTTCAGGATCAGAAATGTCAGGGTCATCTAGCACCAATATAATAACTGAAGCTAATGCAGCAAAGCTGAAAACCGACAACCTCGGGAATGTAACTGTGGAGGTGGCCAGAGAACATATGGACCTTTTAGCTGCAGTGGTTCAATCCTACGATGGATTAATTGCTGGAAAGATAGGTAACTGCCACCTGGTAGATGAAGATTATGAGCAAGTGGATGAAATGGAGTTGGAACGTATGGACATAATGTGGGCTCTGGCAAGTGCTGTCCGACGAGCTAAAAAGTTTGTCAAAAAGACCGGACAGAACCTGGTTGCAACAAAAGACACAACCTTGGGTTTGATAAGTCAAAGGTTACATGTTTCAACTGCGGTGAGAAGGGACACTTCAAGAGGGAGTGTATAAAACCAAAGAAGACAGGTAATGGAAATCCCTTCTCGTCATTTAACCGTCAAGATAAGTCCACAGCTAGTAATGGACTCATCAAGTAAGGATCCAAAAGCCTTAACTGCTAATGAAGATGAAGGATAGGACTGGAGCTTTCCGTTCGTCTCACCAGGAGAGTCAAATATAGCTAATGTGGAGGATATTGATGACGATTCTGCAAGTGAAGGAGATATAGCAGCAGAGCTCACATTGTCAAATTCTGAAGATATTGCAAATGTGGTCAACTACCTACCTGAAGAAGAAAAATCGGCATCATCATCTGAATCGCCAGAACCAAAGACAACCGAGCCAGCACTCATGGCTGATTCTTCTTCAACATCCAAGGTAAGTACTACTGACCAACTTTTAATAATCATGCTTGCTTAAAATGTAATAAATTTAGAGAAGTTATAGATTCAAAATTTGTGAGGCTACTAGATCATAATGATAGCTTAGTGAAGGATCTGGAACTGTGCACAAAATAGAGTATTGAAACAAAACGAGCACAGTGACAAGGAAAAGATAGACCTAATAAAAATAGCTTAGGGAAACTGAGGTAGTTGCCTTTAACCAAGAAAATGACATTAGGTACTATCTGAACTCTCTTGAGGACACCAGAAGCAAAAAGCAGTTTTAGAAGTAGAAGTCAATTCATTAAAACAATGCATAGTTGGACAAGCTCATCACACATTGTCCAACACTTAGTAAGAGAAGAAATAATGGGGAAGGACTGGGATACAAAGTGGTTCCACCACCACCTGAGACCTTGATGAACACCAAAAGTAAACCAATTAACAAACCCCATCAAGGATCATGTGGTGTCTACTCCCTTGTTAGCGATCCGGATTCCGTAAGTAAATCAAGTGAATATGACCCTAAACAAAAGGAGGCCACTTTAAAGGCAATAGGAAAGATGCCTTGTGTTAACCTAGAAAAAGAATTCGAAAGGGTGAGTTAAAGTCAAGGTCAAACAAAGTCAAACAAGAACCTAAAAGGAATATAAAATCTACTCAATCATGTGCATCATGTCACAGTCCAGGGAAACAAGAGATTAATGATGTAACACCAGGTAAAACAATAAATTTTGTAAAACCAACTCATACATCTCACAAAGTAGTGCCTCAGTCCAAACACACTAAGTTGACTGTGTGACAAGTATATATCACCAAAACAAATAAACCGTAAAGTTGAAAGGAGATCCTGCTATAATGTGAAGAGTATGGTCACATAGCGTCTCACTGTCCTTATTACAGACATCGAGGAAAAAAGTTGAACTTTCTGCATCTACATCTAGATCTTTTAAGAGGAACTCAGTGACGCCTCCTAAAAGGGATTGTGAACCCAAAGTTCAATCCATCAGCCAGTCGTCTGTTTATCATAAACAGACCTTACACAAATCTGGATTATGGAAAGAAAAAACCTCCTCAGTGCCTGAAAATAAGAACACATAGAATTCTATCAATCCTTAACCTCAAACGGTCAGTGGGTTGAGTTTGTGATATGTGATGCCTCAGGGAAACCCAAGCCGGTTAAGGCTTGGGTTCCTAACATGAACTAATGTTTTCATTAATGTGCAGGGTGTTCGCTATAGTTCTGAGACTAACACGTGGATTGTCGATAGCGGAGCATCCAAGCACATGACAGGGAACAGAGCTCTCTTATCGAATGTCAGACAAATTAAAGGAGGGCATGTTTCATTTGCTGGAAACAAAGGCGGGTACATCACAGCCCAAGGAGAAGTGGGAAATGAGAAAGTTAAGTTTGATAAGGTAAACTATGTCCAATAATTACAAAATAACTTACTTTCAGTTTCTCAAATCTGTGATAAAGGATTCAAGGTAGTTTTTGACAACAAGAAGTGTTACGTTCTAAAGAAGAACTACTGATTCTGGAGGATCAGATCTTAATGTCAGCTTCAAGATATAATGATCTTTATGTCTTGGATCTCTCAAAGGCCTCCACAACGGATTATGAAGTCCAATGCTTTTGTCCAAAGCTACTGAGAAGGAATCCATCCTCCTGGCATAGGAGAATGGGACACATAAATCCAAGGAAAATGAATCACTTGATCCAGAGTGATCTTATGAGAGGAGTAAATGTCAAAAACTTCCAACTCCCGGATTTTTGTGTTGCGTGCAAAAAGGGAAAACAGACGAAGAAATCTCATAAGGAAAAGAAAGTTCATTCTATAGAATTGCCACTTGAGCTTCTTCACATGGATCTGTTTGGTCCAGTCGGTACAAGAAGCATCGCAGGCAATTGTATTGCTATGTAGTTACTGATGACTACTCAAGGTTCTTGGGTAATGTTCTGAAATCCAAATCAGAAACATTTGAATCCTTCAAGGAATTAGTAACTACACTGGAATCCCTATACAAGCTGAAGGTAAGACAGGTGTGCTCAGACAACAGAACCGAGTTCAAGAATCAGAGGATGGAGGACTTTTGCAAGGAAAATGGAATTGTGTATCAATTTACCTCGCTTATACCCCTCAGATGAACGGCGTTGCTGAATGGAAGAACCGCAGCTTGATAGAGACGGCACGGACAATGCTTGCAGACTCGAAACTGCCTATACAATTTTGGAATGAAGCAGTGGCAAATGCATGTTATACTCTCAATCGAGTTCTGGTAGTAAAACGCCATGAAAAAACGTGCTACGAGTTATTACAGCGACGTAAACCTAACTTGGAATATCTCGAGCCGTTTGGCGCTCCGTGCACCCTGCTGAAAAAGACTCGGGAGGGAAAATTCAGTGTGAAGGTTGATGAAGGGATCTTCTTAGGATACAACATACCAAACAAGAGAGTTTACAACAACTCAATGGGTCAAGTAGAGGTGTGGTGTAATGTTGATGTTCAGAGATATATCACACCACCTGCTAGAAAAGGGCCTGCTTACTTCTTCAACTATGATGGATTCTTCAAGTCCTTCAACATATCTCTTTCTTCTTCAGAAGACGAGTTGGCAAACAAGATGATGTACGATGTCTTGAACACACGTCTCAAGATTCAACAAGTCATGATCCTACCAACTCAGGGGGAGCAGTTGATATGAGTGACTCCTCCTCTAATGAAGAAAATGAAGAAAATGATCAATCAAACACGATGTACAGGTTTCGACTACCACAAATTCACAAGCATCGGCTAGTGATGCTTCTGAATTTTCTGAACCTCAGACTCCTATCGCCTCAGATCCAGAACCAAATGGTCATAATCTTGACTCTGAGGTGGTTGTTCCGACAACCCCCGGCTCATGTCTAAATGTCTATCCCTTTGGATAATATATAGGAGATGTGAGATCAGGGGTTAGACTAGAAATCAGCTGCACTCAGCAGATTATGCCTCCGTGATGGAAAAAGGATATCTTCACGACGGTGCATACCGCTGCTTTGTGTCTCAGTTTGAGCCAAAGTATGTTAGTGAAGCACTAAATGATGAGGCTTGGGTTAGTGCCATGCAGGAAGAACTTCTTTAGTTTAAGAAGTTAGGTGTATGGACACTAGTGGATAGACCTAAAGGTGCTAAAGTCATTGGTACAAAATGGGTCTTGAAATGTAAGAAAGATGATCAGGGAGTGATCATCAGAAACAAGGCTCGGCTTCTTGTTCAAGGTTTTCAACAAGTTGAAGGTATCGACTACAATGAAGTGTTTGCACCAGTGGCAAGGATGGAAGCCATCCGTATCTTCCTTGCCTATGCATCTTATATGAAAATCAAAGTCTATCAGCTAGATGTTAAGAGTGCATTCCTTCACGGTGAAATCAAAGAAATAGTGTATGTCAGCCAAACAGAGGGATTTGAAGATCCATATCATCGGGATAGAGTTTACAAACTCGACAAGGCTCTATACGGGCTTCATCAAGCTCCACGGGCTTGGTATGAGAAATTCTCGACACATCTTATGAAACACGGATTTCGCAGGGGAGTCATTGACTGCACACTGTTTATCAAAGAAAAAGATGGAGACTTACTGCTAGTACAGATCTATGTAGATGACATAATTTTCGGTTCAAAGAATGAAGAATTATGCAAAGAATTCGAAGCAGTAATGAAGGCTGAGTTTGAGATGAGTGACATGGGGGAGATGAAGTTCTTTCTCGGGTTACAAGTAGATCAGACACCAAATGGAATCTTCTTACATCAGACCAAGTATGTAGGAGATATTCTCAGTCGGTTTGACATGGAGAATGCTTCCATAGTTGGCACTCCACTGGCTACAAACCATGATGTAGCACCCGATGAGAATGGTGATCTGGTAGATGCCACTATGTACCGAGGGATGATTGGATCTCTCATGTATCTCAATGCCTCAAGACCAGATATCATGTATGCTACATGTTTATGCTCACGATATCAGGCAAAGCCTAAGGTGAACCATCTAATTGGGGTCAAAAGGATATTTCGTTATCTGAAGGGCACACCCATACTTGGGTTGTGGTATCCTCATGATGATGACTTTGAACTTACAGCGTATAGTGACTCGGATTACAACGGCTGCAAGATGAACTACAAATCTACATCAGCAGGGTGTCAGTTCTTTGGGAGAAGATTAGTAACCTGGCAAAGTAAGAAGCAGACCTTGGTTGCTTTGTCAACCTGTGAAGCCGAATACATTGCTGCTGCAAGCTACTGTTCCCAAATCATATGGATTCAACAGCAAATGCGGGATTACGGTTTCCATTTCACTTCCACTCCTATATTTGTTAATAACTCTGTTGCGATTGCAGTCACTAAGAAACCGTCCAACATCCTAAGACCAAACACATCGGAATCAAATATCACTTCATACGTGACTGTTTTGAAAAGAACTTTATCGATGTGATAAAAATAAACACTGATTTTCAACGCGCTGACCTCTATACAAAGGCTTTTGATAAACCACGTTTTCTATATCTGTTAGAGGTCAATGGTGTTAAAAAGAAAAGTGAGGTCATTCCTGAAGATGACCATGTATAGTCCGATGTGTCGCGTCTAGTTTCTCTTAAAATTTCTTAAATTATAGTGTTCTTTACGTTTAATTCTCTTGTTCCGTTTAATGTTATTTCATTAATTACACTTAGTGTCGGTTCGGTTCTTGCTCATTAAAATTCTAAAACGCAAATCGTTAGAGGTTTTAGTATTTTAGGGGGAGAATAGGTATGAAAAAAATAAATAATAATAAAATAAAAAGCGAGGAAAAGGAGAGGCAAGCCGATAATAAATAAGATCGTACGTGTGATACCGACTTAACGTGTGGAATATGATAGTACACAGGTACAAACCATTTGGGACTTTAAAAATCAAAATTAAAAAAGATGCAAAGTCCAAAGTCTTAGTAGTCTGAGCAATATAAAAGGAAATATGATAGTTAAGCTAGCTACTACTAAGGTAACACAAAGAAAGTAAACCTAAGGTTGCTAGACCATAGCTGATATGTTGGTAGATTCAACACAATAGATGACTAGACCTTTTGGTGAGCTCAAGATTAAACTAAAATGTTTGACTAGCTATGGGAAACACCTTATCCCTGGTTAACACAATCAACAGGATTCCAATAAGGGGTGACGAGCAAAATAAATGCAACAAAAGTGTGCGTAAGACCAAAGCATGAGCTAAAGCACATGATTGCTAAAAGAAGAAAAATTGCTCAAACAAGAAGATAGATTATGTGCCTCTCTGTTGTGCGGTGGCACTGACCTGAGGATAAGCATAACCTATATATCTAGAATTCATTGTTGTTTGCCGCCTCTCTGCTGTGCGATGGCACTGACCTGAGGATTGGCTTCTCTTTGAAACTTCTAAGAATAATCTCTTCTTGAATTCTACCCTAAGACCGCTCAAAAATCTCTTGAGGAATGTTGATTACCATGTGAGTGTGGGATCCACAAATGCTTGTTGAAATAAACAAACCTTAAAACGATCACCAAAACTGTGTTGAAAGTCTGTGTATGGATTTAAGATGATAAGTATACTGACAATCACTGTGGCTATAATTCTTGAAAGTTCAAATCAGTGTGGAGACCTAAGTGTATAATATGATTTCCTAAATTTGCTAAATGACTCCAGATGAAAAACAAGGAAAGAGCATCAAAGTTGTTTTTTTAATAACTTTTCCTGA
>CM046441.1:41447125-41710300 GCA_025506515.1 Flaveria trinervia
AAGGCATTAATTATTATAATAGCAATATCGAAAATACTAAAATAGATCTTTGTTAAATTTTCTATATGGCCACCGACAATGAAAATCACGATAACTCATCCGCGTCCAACCAATCATTACGAGCGATCCTCCAAAAGGAACGTCTAAATCATAACAACTTTATTGATTGGTATCGAAACTTGAGAATCGTTCTCAAGCAAGAGAGAAGATCATATGTTTTTGTTGGACCAAAAGAACCAATGGGCCAAGATCAGAAAACCTCTAAGTCCCACATAATATCACAAAAATGCTGAAGGCTTCATCAGCAGTTCGACAAGTGCTGAAGACTTCAACAGCTAAAGATCAAGTACTAAAGACTTCAACAGCTGAAGACCAAAGTACTGAAGTACAACAGCTGAAGAGTCCACAAGTGCTGAAGATCAACAACTGATGTACAAAGTCTGAAGACAAAGACTGAAGGCATCAGCTGATGACATCTACTGAAGTCATCAGCTGATGAAACGTCTGAAGTTCAAGTCTGAAGACCAAGTGCTGAAGTTTCAGTAGTTTGTCACAACAGCTGAAGAGTACTTCTTCAGTACTTGTGATATCAGTAGTTTTATGTTTTTACTTTCAGTAGTTTTGTAAAACGATTGAAGAGCTTGTTCTTCAGTCGTTGAAGTTTCAGTAGTTTCTTTTCAGTAGTTGTAGTAACTGATAACACTTAGTATTTTTGTAAGAAGATGTCAGCTGTTTTGACATCTTCAGTAGTTGTGTTTCAGTTGCTTAATAATTATGTTAGATGTCACTATCAAGTGACATCAGCAGACGTCACATCTCTTATATAAGGAATGTTCCACCACGACATTCCTATATAAGGGATGATTGACCTATTGTATGTGTGACATTTTGCCACCACGAAAGTGCGTTCTGAATGAAATATTTGATTCGAAGAATTTCTTCTATAATCATTTGCTTTTATCATTGAATATCATTTGAGTTCTTGTGAGATTGCTAATTCAGTGTTTGATTTCCGCTGCTAACTCATCAAATCAATCAAACGTAGATCGCTCATCCTAACAATTGGTATCAGAGCTGGTTAATCATTGATCGATCTAACAATTGATCATTGAAACTGCTAATTGATATCTATGTTTGATTGAATTAGCATATTTGCAAGAACTGGTTATAGATTAATGAATTTCTGATGCTTTCGTTCATTTATTTTGAGATCTCTCTTGGTTCAATTGGTTGTTGTGTTTTTGTTCTAAATCTGTTATAGCTTAATTGAATTTGATTGAATCTGAGATGACTACTCCTTCTAATGACCTCACAATACCGGTTCCTCAACCAAGCCTCCGATGCTGGTCAGGAGTGAGTATAACATATGGCAACGAAGGATGCTTCATCACCAGTCTGTTAACAGTTCAGGTTGTTGGACATCTGTGGTACACGGACCACATAAGCCTATGGTGAATAATCCGGAAACCAATCAAATGGTTCCGAAGAAGAAGGAGCAATACTCAGATGAAGATCGGAAACTGTTTGAGATTGATGCAAAAGCCCATGGAATTCTGGCCATGGCACTGCCTAATGAAATCTATTCAGGGCTTATGCATCATGAAACTGCTCATGACCTCTGGAATGCACTAAAGGAACAATTCGGTGGCACAGATGAGGTCTTAGCAAACAACAGAGAAATCCTCGCCCAACAATATGAGACATTCTCTCATAGGAAGGGTGAGACACTGACTCAACAGTTTGAGCGTTTCTCCTGCTTGATCTCTGAGCTGAAAATGGTGAAACAAGAATACACCAACAGCCAGATGAATAACAGATTCCTCAGATCACTGCCCGAGAGATGGGACACATACACCATTGTCCTATGCTCCAGTGCAAATCTGAATAGCCTATCTCTCACCCAACTTCATGGGAAACTGCTTACATTTGAAAGAGAGATAGAGCAGAAAAGGAAACTGTCATCTTCAGGAAAGCTCACTGATGACTTTGTACCGGGCAACACTGCCTTGGTTGGTCATGAGTCAGAATATGCTTCATCTCAAATCAATTATGATGAGCATATAGACTTCTCTTCAAACAGTTCTGATCATTTATTTGTTGGTATTGATAGTCTATCTGGCTATAATAGTGACAATTTATGCTTCATCATGGATGATCTGAAGAGAATTGCTGATGATGATTTAGAAGAGATGGATATTCTAAGCCAAATGGCCTTAGTTAATATCAGATCTCAGAAATTCTACAAGAGAACTGGCAGGAAATTTCCTGGACTCTCTGGCAAAACCAAAGTTGGTTTTGACAAGAGTAAGTTGAGGTGTCACAAATGCCAAAGGCTTGGACACTTTGCAAGAGAGTGTAGATCAACTGTATCTAACTCCTCTGCACCCTTTGTGACTTTTCCAAGCAATAGTCAACAAAACAGAGGGCAACATCCTACTGGTTCCAGTCATCATTCACACCCTGTATCTCCTGCATATTTTGTTCCCTAGGGTCCAATGTCATATCCTTATCCCTGCTACTATATGCCTCAACCAAATCCTGTTCAATCTCCAATTGCACAACAACCACAAGCATTGCCCGAACCACAACCTTCCCAATCTCATCAACAAACTCAACCTCAACAACATAGCTTCTTCACCCCAGGAGTTGTTGACTGAGCAGTTTACCAGATGACTTGTCTAGTCATGAACAACTGTTCTCAGGTGCTGGTCAACATGGTGGTGAAAGTCCTTTTGGAAATCTAGCTCTTATGGCTTTGGAGTCTGCTGATACTTCATCCTCTAATGCCTCTACACCTCAGGTATCACAGGTATCCTCTGAGGCAAAAGCCAAATTATGTTCTGAAACATGCATAGGAGCATTTGCATCTATTAGAGAAGCAAATGTAGCTTTGATTAACAAGAACATTGAGCTAGAACAAACAATTTCCAAAAGAAAAGCTGAATTTGAGTCTTTGCTTAATGAAAAGAATGATGAGATTTACAAACTTAAATGCCAAATCACAGATTATAAGGCTAGGGAAGAGTACTTCTAGAGAAGTACAAAGATCTCAAAGAAACCCTTGCAGTCACCCAAGTAGAGTGTGATCGATGGGTACAATCATGCAAAGGTTTTGAAATGCTTCTTAGTAAGCAATCAGCTTCCAATGTGAAGTTTGGAATTGGTTATAATCACACTGCTCCTCCTACAGATTTTACTCCCAGAGCAGAAGTAGAATCTGATGGAGAAAGCAATAACCAATCCTTTTCATCATGTGATCAACTATCTTATACAACACCATCAGAGGTTGAAGTCAGCATTAAGTCCTCTCAGAACCTATCAGCTAATGTTATTGGTTCAAACGCTGACACTCACATGATCAAAAAGTTGATCACCCCAGGTGGTATTTCACAAAGTACTGAAAGTACTAAAGTGAATGTCATCACACCTGGTGGACAAACCCAATCTACTGCAGGTACTAAAGGGAAGAAAACTGCAAGTAGAAAGGGTGGGAATACTACTGAAAAAGATATCAGGAAAGAAGGTACTAAAGGGAAGAAAACTGCTAGTACTGATAGCAAATTGCTGAAGAACAAGTCTTCAGTAGTTTCATCGTCTTCAGCAGATGATCAACTTAAGATGAAGAAGAAACCATGTGAAATATTTGGTTTATTCAATCATCTTACTGATGATTGCTGGTATAAAAAGGGCTCAAAACTCAAACATAATGAAAAGATTAAAAAGAAAATGGATAAAATGAAAACTGAGTTTGATGCCACATTTGTATCAGCAACATCAAATCCTGTAACCCTTAAGTCCATAATGAAATCCAAAAAGGAAGGGGTTAAACAGGCAACAGCTGAGGTTGCTCAAAAGGAAATGGTGGATCACAGGAACTCATCAAACACAAGTACTGATATGTCACAGAGCTGAAAGCTTTGGCAACAAATCAGACACAACTTGTTATGACGGTTCAGCATTTGTTGGGGAGAATTACCCAACTAGATGCAAATGTGATCAAACCACTGAGAAGGAATTCCAAGTCCAAGTCCAAGGAATCCATCTCAGCACCATCTTCTTCTTCAGCTGTTAATCATGAGAAACAAGTTATGGTTAAATCTGTTGATAAAAAACAGACCCAAAACCGAAAAGGTTTGGGCTTCAAAACCTAACTAGTTCCTTATGATAAATTCAGGGTTCTTCTGCATGAGACTAAGACTTCATTATTAATGGATAGTGTTTCAGTTCTGTGCTTTATCAAGAATCCTGTCCAGCACTCTAGGACCAAACATATAGCGATCAGATTTTGAAAAAGGTCTGATTGATCCTAAGTTTGTGCCTAGTGCTGATGAGCTTGCAGACATTTTTACTAAGCCTTTGGATAGTTCAACTTTCCAAAAACCTAGTGTTAAGGCTTGGTATGCTGCAGCTAGAATAAGTGATAATTACTATTGATCTCAGTAAATAAATACCGATGATCATTAGTAACCATATCATAGATAGTACTGATTCTGTTAAAACAACTGATCTTGTTACAACTACTGATGTAGTTATAACTACTGATATCAGTAACTGATAAGTACTGATGTCCTATGAAACAACTGAAAACACCAAAAAGGCTGAAGAGTAAGTGTTGAGGACAGTATGAAACAGCTGAAAAGCTAAGAATTGACGAAAACAGCTGATGAGTAACTTCTCTTCAGTTGTTTCTACAACTACTGTTTCGAAAACAACTGATGACAAAAACATGTCTTCAGTAGTTTCACAACTACTGATGACTAAAACCAAGTCATCACCTGTTTTACAAACAACTGATGACAAAAACATGTCTTCAGTAGTTTCACAACTACTGATGACTAATACCAAGTCATCAGCTGTTTCCAATAACTGATGACAAAACCATGTCTTCAGTAGTTTCACAACTACTGATGACTATACCAAGTCATCAGCTGTTTCCAACAACTGATGACAAAACCATGTCTTGAGTAGTTTCACAACTACTGATGACTAATACCAAGTTATCAGTTGTTTTCAAACATCTGAAGTCAAAACCATGGTCTTCAGTAGTTTTATAACTGCTGATGCCTAAAACCACGACTTCAGCTGTTTCAACGTCTGAAAGGGTAATACCATGTCAACAGTCGTTTTAAAACTACTGATGACCAACACCAAACTCTTCAGTCATTTTCTAACCCGTACCCTATAAATATCCCCGACCTAATCCTTCAGAGCCTCATCTTCTTCAAACCTAACGTTCATATCTCCAAAACTTCTCTCTCAATAATGGCGACCATGCAGCTCAAACCACAACACAACTGTGTAGCTTACCTCACCAAATCGCCATTCTGGGCTAAGTTCGATAATGCTATTGATCTTATGGTCCAGTCACCCTACAAAACGGCCTTTCTTCTCAATCCAATCCTTCATGCCGAATCCCTTAACTAGTTTTGGATGAACGTCACCCTCACCACTGGGAAGAACAACACAGAGTCTCTCCGGTCGGTCGTCAACAACCACCAAGTGGTCATCACTCCCGATATACTTCGTCAAACCCTACACCTGGATGATGCCACTTTTCCTGCTGGATATCCAAAGGGCACAACTGGTTTATCCTTTGCCCACCATGGATATCAGGGAAACCTTAGTGCCTCCATCATACTGAAGAAACATTTCCATGATGCTGAACGTCTCATATTTCACATGGTAAATGTCTGTTTAGCTCCTAAGACTTCCTCTTGGGATCAAATGTCTACAAGGTGGCAGCAGGTACTATTCTCTATTCTTGAGCAACAGAACCTAAACTTCTCTGAAATCATTTTTCTGGAACTCAAGGACATGGCCTCAAAATCTATTTCTAACCACTGGATATTAATCCTCGGTTCATTATGGCCATAATAGAGAATCAGCTAAAAGCTGAGGGACTTGTTGCTCTCGGAGTCCCTGCAACGGCTGTATTGCCTGAAGTATACTCCAGGCACAACTCTGACCAAACGTTGAAACAGGCTACCAGGCTGCGAAAACCCACGCAGTTGGAACCCACAACCACCACCTCCAGAACCAAAGTCCCCACTGCACCCAAATCCAAAAAGCCAAAAAAGGCTACTTAGGGAGATGAGTCCCCTGAGGATGCCCCTGTACCACAAACACAGGGACCACACACTGGTCTTAACCCCCCAGTTGTGACACTGACTCAACCAGCCACAGCCGCACAGGTATCCTCTCAATAGGATCCTGTTGCAACCAACATTGGGGAACCTACACTACTGGAACCTATCTCCCTTGAGAGGGTTACCATTGAAGCGCACCATTCACCCCGGGTGCAATCTGCTTCCACCCAATCACCACATGCAACCGCCCCCCAAAGTCCTACATTACTTGTTGCACAAGTGCTGACTCAGTTGCACTCCTCACCCCCTCCCCAGATACCAATTACAACTGGGAATACTTCTACCATTGAAGGGGAGGACCAAAGTGCAGCAAAGAACCCACAGCATAGGGGTTACAATGTTCCTTCTCCTAGTGTAGCAATGGAGATTGGAACTTCTGGTGAGGCTGCCACTTCTCCTGCTTCAGCATATGATCAGGTTGTAGTTGGTACGATTACTAAGACCTTACCAGAGGCAACTGCTGATGAAGGACAACATCCTGAGGCAGGAAGTCCCCAGTTCCAAGACAAAGGGGCACATGCTACAACTGAGCTACACTCAGTGCATGTTCATCCTGATCCTATCAGGAGGTCAGGTGATTCAGTAACTACTGATGATGACCTGGGCTTCTTTTATGATGTAATCGCCCAAAACACCATCCTGGAAGAGGAGGTGAGCAGACTCAAAGAGCTGCTTGCTAAAACTTCTAAGGAACAAAGACCATCTGCCTCTACCACCTCACAGATGGCACCTTCATCTGAAGGTCTCACAAACACTGAGCCACTCCCAACAACTCAGCCACCTGCCTCTGCTTCTGGCACTATTTCTCAGGAACAGAACCCTCCTGAGCAAATAGTTGCTATCCTTCAAAATTCCCTCCCTCTCATCACAGCCATAATCACTAACATAGTGATCAAAGCCATTGATGAGAGACTTTCCTCAGTAATACAACCATTGATAGAGGAGGTTGTGGAAAACAACTTTCTAGCAATCAACCCCTTGCAACCAATGCAACCAAAAAGGGGGAGATTAAGTCAGTAAAAGCAAAAAGAAAGAGGAGTACAGAGGAGAAAGAAAAGGAGAAAGAAACAGAAGGGATAGTAGTGGAAAAGGAGTTGGAGTTGAATGTGGAGACCAATAAAGAGAAGGAAAAAGAGAAAGCCTTGGAGCTACTGATAAAAGAGGCTGATGCCGAACACAGCAGATCAATGGACAACATCATTGATCAGCTGTTTAGGCAAGGCCATGACACCGATAAACTTGACTCTGAGATTCGACGATTAGAGATTGAAAAAATCCAGAATAGATGGGCAAGTTATGAAGTGTTAGAAAGAGAAAGGCTTGAGATCATGATTAGATTTATTGCAAAATATCTTGGAAGATCAATGATCGAAATCAAAGCTTGGTCCAGGGACAGTATCTTGGCAATCACCACCAAGATCTGTTCGTCTGAAGCATATACTAAGGGACTTGTTATTGAAGCTTTGAATGAAGCGGGTGTTGGGAGCAGGACTGAGCTAGCCAAGCAATCAAAAGCCACACTCACCTCAAAAATGCTAGAACAGCCTGTCAACATTCCCACACCAAAACCACCCAAATCATAAACCACCAAACCAACTCCCTTACCCTCAAAACCCATAGCCGATGATATACCCTTGAAGAAGAAGAGAAGGGTATTGAGGCTAGAAGATGATGAAGATAGGCTGCCACTCTCAGCTGTGATTCAGTTGCCTATGGCCACAAGTCACTCCTCAGCAATTACTCCTGAATTCCAAAGACAAATGGTTAAAGTGAAGCTAGAAGAAGAAGAGCTTCATAAACAGCATGATGAGGAATTGCTGAAGAGAGTTGACAAAGCTTATGCAGCCACATATTCTATCATCAATATGAAGAAACAAGCCCTCAGACTTTACACTCTCAAGCATACCTTTCAATATCAAAAGGAAAGAGTGAGGATTTGGCCTGATCCCAGGGTCTCTCACAGAAAACATAAGAAAAACATACCTCAGAGATACATTGGCCAGGTGAAAAAGATCGTAGATGAAGTGATCTCTCTGGTCTTTGTAGTTTACCCTGGGAAATCCTAGAGGACTTCAAGAAAGCCTATAAAGCTAATCTAACCCCTCAGAAGATGCTGGAAAACAAAATAGTGAAAAAGGGGTTAGTTTACAAGAGGCTTGAGGAAGTTAGGAAAAATGAGCTCCAGTTGTTCCTAGAGGGTATCACCCGGATGAGTTTGCTTACAGAATAATAACAACTATGGAGCTAAAGAATGGGAAACAGGCCAAATACCTGTCTGAGTATTATGGGCCTGAATCATTGTTTGAAGGAGGTGCTAAAGAGCTAACCATGGAGGAACAAATCACCTTCCTTGAGGCCTACACAAGAGAGTCGTACAGACTCATCATGGGGAAGTGAGTCTCATGGATGGGGGAACAGCTCAGTGTCCAAGTCCCCAATACAGAGTTCCCATCCATACATTGCCAACCAAATCATCAGAGACTCATTTCTAGGCCAGTGCTTATATGGGTCATCTTCTCAACTGATCAAGAAGGAAAAAGACCAACCATTCTGCCAACAATAAGTGGGAAAATAAAACAATTAGAGGTTTTGGCTGTATTGGTTCAGGGGGAGTTTGTTGGACCAGAAGAACCAATGAGCCAAGATCAGAAAACCTCTAAGTCCCACATGATATCACAACAACTGCTAAAGGCTTCATCAGCAGTTCGACAAGTGCTGAAGACTTCAACAGCTGAAGATCAAGTACTGAAGACTTTAACAGCTGAAGACCAAAGTACTGAAGTACAACAGCTGAAGAGTCCACAAGTGCTGAAGATCAACAACTGATGTACAAAGTCTAAAGACAAAGACTGAAGGCATCAGCTGATGACATCTACTGAAGTCATCAGCTGATGAAACGTCTGAAGTTCAAGTCTGAAGACCAAGTGCTGAAGTTTCAGTAGTTTATCACAACAGCTGAAGAGTACTTCTTCAGTAGTTGTGATATCAGTAGTTTTATGTTTTTACTTTTAGTAGTTTTGTAAAATGACTGAAGAGCTTGTTCTTCAGTCGTTGTAGTTTCAGTAGTTTCTTTTCAGTAGTGGTAGTAACTGATAACACTTAGTATTTTTGTAAGAAGACGTCAGCTGTTTTGACATCTTCAGTAGTTGTGTTTCAGTTGCTTAATATTCTGTTAGATGTCACTATCAAGTGACATCAGCAGACGTCACATCTCCTATATAAGGAATGTTCCACCACGACATTCCTATATAAGGGATGATTGACCTGATTGTATGTGTGACATTTTGCCACCACGAAAGTGCGTTCTAAATGAAATATTCGATTCGCAGAATTTCTTCTATAATCGTTTGCTTTTATCATTGAATATCATTTGAGTTCTTGTGAGATTGCTAATTCAGTGTTTGATTTCCGCTGCTATACTCATCAAATCAATCAAAAGTAGATCGTTGATCCTAACATTTTAGACGACCCTATCCCCGATCAACCTACTAAGGATGATGAGGAGGCCTACAACGATTGGCTCAAGTACACTGACGACTTTGTCCAAGTGTCTTGTCTCATGCTAGCGAGCATGACTCCGGATCTCCAAAAGGAGTAGGAACATCACGGAGCATATGACATGATAACCCAGCTGAAAGAAACGTTCCAAACGCAAGCAAGGGTTGAGCGCTTCGAAACGGTTCGAGCACTCCATGCATGTCGTATGGACGACAACCAATCTGTTTCATCTTATGTACTTAAGATGAAAAGTCATATTGACCGCCTCGAGAGGCTTAATTGTCCTGTCTCGAAGGAATTGGCCACGGATTTGATCCTTAATGGCCTTACCAAAAAGTTCGAGAGATTCGTGTTGAACTACAACATGAATGCATGGGACAAAAGCATTGGTGAGCTTCACTCAATGCTGAAAACGGCCGAGGCGGCCATGGGTAAAAGGGTTTTACCCGTTCTCACCATCAATGAAGGTGGGAACAAGAAAAGGCCTCATCCCACACCCAAGGCAAAGGTTTCTAGGGGTAAGAGACCCGTATGGGAAAAGGGGAAAGGGGTGGCAAGGGTGCCACCTAAACCGTAAGAGAAGAAGCAAAAGGTTGCTACCAATGACCCATGCTTCAAGTGTGGGGAGATTGGACATTGGGCAAGAAATTGTCCTGTCCATCTCCAAGAGTTGAAAGCTAAGAGGGATGCAGGGCAGACCTCAGGTACAATATACATGATTCATATTGATCTTAATGTTACATCTTCAAACACATGGGTATTAGATACCGGATGTGGAACTCATATTTGCAATTTGTTGCAGGGGTTCAAAAGAAGTAGGGACTTCAATCAAGGGGATGTGAGCCTCTTCATGGGCAATGGAACCAAAGTCCAAGTTGAAGCTCGTGGGGACTACATCTTAAAACTTCCAAGTGGCTTGGATGTTATTTTGAAGAATGTTTTGTATGCTCCTAGTTTGACTAGGAACATTATTTATGTATCCCAATTAAGACTTTATGATGTATGTGGTCCTTTTAAACCAATGACTAGGAATGGTGAAAGATACTTCATTACCTTTACCGACGATTGTAGTCGCTATGGGTATGTGTACTTATTAAGGCACAAAGATGAAGCTTTTGAAATGTTCAAAATCTTCAAGAATGAAGTAGAAAATCAACTCAACAAGTCGATTAAAGTTCTCCGCACCGATAGAGGAGGTGAATACCTAAGTGATGCTTTTTAAGATCATCTTAGGAATTGTGGGATTGTCTCACAACTCACTCCACCTGGAACACCACAACACAATGGTGTGTCTGAGAGGAGGAATCGAACCTTATTGGATATGGTCCGATCTATGATGGCTAGAAGCACATTACCTCTATCATTTTGGGGTTTCGCTTTGCTCTCCGCGGCCCGTATTCTAAATATGGCCCCAACCAAAAGGTCGAAAGGAAACCTTTTGAGATATGGCATGGAAGAGTTCCATCCCTATCATACTTAAGGGTCTGGGGATGTGAGGCTTATGTTAAGACTCCCACCCCAAACAAATTGGAAGTCCGATCCACCAAGTGTATCTTTATTGGGTATCCTAGAGATTCTATGGGATATTATTTCTATGATCCACTGGAACAAAAGGTGTTTGTTGCCAGAAAGGGTGAGTTCTTAGAAGCAAAGTTCCTTATGGAAGGAACTAGCAGTAGAACAGTGGATCTTGAGGAGGATCAAGAACCACAACCCGATACACGTTTGTTTGAAACTAGCACTCAACATGAAGATGTTGAAGATGATCAAATGGTTGATCAATACACCCAAAACATTCGTAGAAGTGGTAGAACTAGTAATCCACCTGAAAGATATGGATTTTTCATGGATGGATGCTATGTGGTAGATTCAGATGAACCAACCACATACCATGATGCAATGTCCAATTTGGATTGTGACAAATGGCTTGAGGCCATGAACGTTGAGATGCAATCCATGTATGACAATCAAGTTTGGGAACTTGTTGTACCACCTCTTAATTCCAAGGTAGTTGGAAGTAAGTGGGTTTTCAAGAAGAAAACCGATATGCATGGAAACTTGGATACTTATAAAGCTAGACTTGTAGCAAAGGGTTTCACTCAAACTCAAGGGGTTGATTATGATGAAACCTTCTCACCTGTTGCGATGCTAAAGTCTATAAGGACATTGTTTGCCATAGCTGCTCATTATGATTATGAAATTTGGCAAATGGATGTCAAAACTGCTTTCCTAAATGGATATCTTGAGGAAGATGTCTATATGGTTCAGCCTGAAGGTTTTGTCAATCCAAAACATCCTAATAAAGTATGCAAGTTAAAGAAATCAATCTATGGATTGAAGCAAGCGTCGAGAAGCTGGAATCATCGTTTTGATGAGGAGGTAAATAAATTTGGCTTCATCAAAAATGCTGAAGAGGCTTGTGTGTATAAGAAGGCTAGTGGGAGCACAATAACTATGTTGATGACATACTACTATTTGGAAATGACATTCCACCTTGGAAGGTGTAAAAACCTGGCTTGGAAGTTGTTTTTCCATAAGGATCTTGGAGAAGCCGCCTATATTCTGGGAATAAAGATCTATAGGGATAGATCAAGGTGCTTGATTGGTTTAAATCAAAGTGCGTATATTGATAAAATCTTGAAAAGGTTCAAGATGGAGAACTCGAAGAAAGGTACCGTACCTATTCAAAGAGGAACGATATTGAGTGCGACTCAATGTCCTAACTCCAAGGATGAGCAAGATAAAATGAAGGCAATCCCATACGCATCTGCTATTGGATCCATCATGTATGCAATGATATGCACTTGACCGGACGTGTCATGCGCCTTAAGCATGACAAGCCGTTACCAGCAAAATCCTAGAAACAGTCATTGGATGGCTGTTAAGAACATACTTAAGTACCTGAGGAGGACAAGAGATATATTCTTATCTATGGATCTGGGGATGAGGAACTCGTTGTAAAAGGTTACACGGATGCGAGTTTCCAAACCAATCGTGATGATTCTCTATCAACTACAGAATCAGAATATGTCACCGCCTCATTGGCAGCTCAAGAAGTTGCATGGTTAAAGAAATTCATTGCCGATCCGGGGGTTGTCCCTTCCATTCAGGACCCCCTAGAGATCTTTTGTGATAACGAGGGTGCGATTGCTCAAATCAAGGAACCTCGTGCTCATCAAAAGACTAGGCACATTGAGCGGAGATTCAACTACATACGAGATGAAGTTGAAAAAGGAAAGATATGTATTCGCAAAGTTCACACGGATCAGAACATTGTGGATCCTCTCACGAAGCTCCTTGAGAAGGCAAAGCATGAAGGTCATACTTGTGCCATGGGACTTCGATATTCTAGTGATTGGATTTGATCTTTAATTTTGTATTTGGATATGTGGAACTCTCTATTATTTGAATAAAATTATTTGGTTATAATGCTTCAATTAATGTTCCAATTTAGCATGTTTAATCCATGAGTAAATTGTTTACTCTAAATGTCCATAGTCGTTCATACTTGTGGGAACAAGTGTGAGGGTAAGACTATTATGAACTTGGATTGGTTGATATTCATAAGGATGAATATAGAGCAATGGGTTGCTACCAAGGTTCATAGATATTTGTGGGATACAAATATTGGACTAACCCGCATCTCAAATTTTACTACATGGAATCTTATTGATTGATCATAAGTAAATTTGAGTAAAGGCGAATATCATTTGGTATCCTCCGACCTGAGATACATATTGAGTTTTGATATTCACCAAGTGTTATACCTTGAACTAATTCTTCACTATCCTAAAATAGTAGACAACACATAAGGGTATGTTCAGGTATGACACGAGGTGTTTGTGAGAAAGTATGTAGTCAAGATGGAATTTGTTCCTCTTATTCGTTGAGAGTTAGATGTCTAAGGCCTGATAAGTTAAATCAACAAGGAATGATCACTCTATGTTCTTGGATTTAACATGACATCTGTAACAAAAGGATAAATGATTAATTCACCTAAATCATTTCAAGTAGGATACTTGAATGGGATGATGTTATTGAATGGCTATATGTCATGCGTATTAAGGGTAGTAAACCGTTGTTAGGTGGTATTTACTACTTGCATCAATCTTCTATGAATCTTGTGCAAGTTGGAGATTGTTAGATTTTATATGCCCAAGACACATAGAACATTGATGTGGTTAGTATGTCATGATCCAAGTCGGGTTATACCCAATAACAAGCTTAGCAAACACCAATTAATATTTAATTGATGATATGATCATGCAGTTAAATATTTACACCAATTTAGAAAATGGGTTTTCTAAATAAGTTGCATATGAGAAGGAACAACTTATTAGAATATTTTGTTCAACAATATTATTTGAAGTGTATTTAAATTAGTTAAATAACACCAAATAATAATGAGAAATTATAACTTATAAGTTAATTGGTTAATTTATAAGTTATAAAACTTGTAGATACAATTAAATGGTAATTATATGTCTAGTTGCAAAACCATTTTAATGTGTGTGTATGTGTTTAATTTAAAGAGGGAAAACCCATTTTGATGAGTTTTGGCCGTCCCCCCCTCTATTTTCTCATTGGACCATTTTGTTTTGAGAATAACACACACATTAAGTGGTCTTGGGGTTCTCCTTTTCTCAATAATTCACAATACATGCAAACAAGAAAAAGCTCTCTATTCTCTCTCAAAAATCTCGGTTCTAGCAGCTGAAAGTTGAGGGTTTTTGGAGCTTTTATGGTGTTTGTTCCTAACAAGAAGGTGTGTTTGCAAGATAAGCTTGGGGTATACACACTTGAGGGTTCCTCCTCTTGGAACCTTGGTCGATTTCATCTTCCCACATCATCAAATTTGCTGCTGGAAGTTCACTATCTTGAAGGTCTTTTGGCAGCTTTCATTTTGGTGATTTTGGTGTCCAAATCCAAGCAAGAATGATGCTTACTTAGAGCTTTGTGGGAGTCAACATTTGAGGACATCCAACCTTGAAGCTTTGGCCATATTTCACCCTTCTAACTTCTTTCTTTGGTCGACTTCTAACTGTTGAAAGAGGTAGTTTGGCAGCCCCTTTGTGGCTGCCATATTGTGTTGTTTTTATGTACACATAGCATGTTTATTCCCATATTATGATCCTTTGATTTATGGTTTTGTTTTAAACACTTATATGGTCACCTAAAGAACATAATTTTCAGCTTATAAAATCGGTTTTAAAGTTGTTATTCCGCTGCGTTTTTTCTGAAAGTTTAAATGGTTAAACTTGCTTTTATGTTCTAACAAACCCTTCAGAACATATGTCTCCTTCCTTCCTGAATGTTTGATACCAGACCATTAAATACATATGAAGACATGTTGAATGGCCTGTTAGTGCATAAAGCACATATAGCAGATAATGTGATCACTAGAATGTCATTCCATCCAGTCTTCCTCTTTGACAAACAATGCTGGTACAAATGAGTCAGGAACCTCCATTGTAAGTCAACCAATCCTTTAACAATCTATTTGTCTTCATATCTTAACTCATATCCAATATTGGCAAAGAAAATAGTAATGTCATCATCTTCTAGTTCTAAGGGAGTGTTGGCATCATCTCTAAACTGTGGACACTGTCTCACAGTTTGTTCAGTGATGTTCAGAGTATGATGATCCGCTATTCTTCCAAACAGAGTCCTTACACTAGCTATCTTTATTATCTCAACAGTGCTCCAAAAAGACCTTAAGAATCTCTCATAGATGATTGGTCTAACAGTGATTGCATGAGAAACTCTAGTAATGGATATAAATCTGATCATGTCTCTCAGCCCTTCTACATCGGGAACATTAGGGTCAAGGTAACTAGTTACATTATGGAGCTTTCAAGGATCGCAATCAGGAGTTATCAGTGTTAATTCGGAGTCAAGTCAATGTTTGCGGAATCAACATTAACTTTGTTTAGTTGTTTTTAATAAATTCAATATCAACAATAATAATTAATGATTAATACGAATACAATGAGAAGAACACAATAAAAAGATTTAATTCAAATGTATTTCATTAAAACATGTTAATGATTAGAGATGAATAAACAATGAATGAATAATATTGGGTTTGAATGTATTGATGTTGATGTGACGGCTGCTAGGGTTTGTGTTTGTGTGATTTGATGTGATGTTTGGTTTGTTGTATTGATGCTTGGTTGTTTGTGATCGTGTGTCTTCTTGTTGTCATCACCATCTGCTTGATGTGAAACCTAGGATCCATATTTATAGGCCCGTGTGTTTCTATTAAGGAAACATCGGATCTCTTGGGATTCACACAACTATCTTGTTGACTTGTTGACTTCTAATACTTGTATTATTAAATACAAGTGTTTGGACCCCGCAGGAATATGGTCTTCCGTAGATGTTTGTTCTTCCGAAGGAGTCTTGTTCTTCCGAACATACTTTGTCCTTCCGAAGCTATCTTGTGCTTTCGAAGGGATCTTCACTTCCAACTTCAAGAGCTGGTTGTTCATCCGTAGAAGATCTTTGGATGATTGATTTTGTAAGAAACATATCTATGGAAGAACAAAAATGTTCATCCATAGATGTTTCTTACACTTATTCAGTTTCACTAATTGACTAAGTATTATGTTTGCACCTGCAATCATACACAGATCAATACACATATGGGTTAACCTATATATAATGCATATGACATAATAATGAATTACAATTGTTCATTACAAATATTGATTAAAGTTCTAAGCTTATACAAAATGATCTAGTCCTATAGTTCCTAGATCTAACAATTCTCCCCCTTAGGCTTAGACACTTGTAATCAGCTTTTCAAAATGAAAGCTCCTTCGTTCTAGACACCATCTTCCTTTTGAAGTATGACACTGCATCCTCTTGATCATCGTACTTGTACTTGATCTCCATTCTGCATATTCTTCGTAGTGTCGCAAAGTTCAGCCACAAAATGTCTTCTTCTATTGTGAGAGTTTCCACAACACTTTGATTATTGACAAGTTCAAGCTCATTTTGTTCTAACATCCTCAGTTCAGACACTTCCTTGATGTTAGCTCCTTTCAGCAATGCAACTTCATGTCTTCTTCTCTTATATGCCTTTGCATGCAGTTTATCAATTACTTGAATCATGTGCACATACAGGCATAGATCATGTTGGGCACTTTCATCAGTCAGCTTTGGAAAGAATTTGTCATGCAAATATGAAGTGTAGCTGGGGTGGAGTAGCTTGATTTTCACTAGATCAAAGAGTCTGATACTTTTAGCTTTCTTTGTTCTTCATTCCTTAACAGCACCAACTCTTTAGTTCTCTCAACATATCCCCATTCAATTATAGGAAATGTATATTGAGTACCTTCTATATGCTTGATTGTGGTTGTTGTTTTGTTTGAATATCTAACTCTCCTCTGGAATTCATCATCAATCAATGCAGAGGAGTTGGATTTTGATCTTCTTTTGCTTCTTTTCTTGTGCTCATCATCTTCTCCCTTGCTTCTTTCAGAACGTCATCCTTGAATTTTGTTTTTAACTTTCCAATAGCTACGGAGAAATCTCTTCCTCTTGCGCTTACTGGATAGTTTTAGATGATTAAGCTCTGTAGATCATGTATATCATCATCAGGAAGCAGTAATACAGATTCAATCAAATGATAGTATTCAACTCTTCTAGATATCCTCTTGATTAAAGCACAGTCCCACTTTGGATCAAATTTCCAGGCTATAATCCTGTTTTCTTCAACAGAAGTGGGAGTTGTAATATGATCAAACAACTAGATTAGAGATGAGTTTGTTTCAGTAATCTCTCTCACAGTTGTGCCCAATGGCCACACTTTTCCAGGGATAACAGCTCTTGGCTCTCTGATTAGATAGTATTTCCCTTTGTGCTGATCTTTAGGTTCAACAGTTATAGGATGAGCAGGGAGTTTGCTTTGTTGCTCATATGAAGGATTTGGAGCTTCTGTTCTGAATCTTACTCTAGTGTCAAGCTCAACGGCCGCGACATTATCCATCATTCTTCTCAGCTCACTAAATTTTCTTCCTTTAAGCTCATGTGCCTTGTAGTTGCCACCCTGTAGCCAACGAACCATATTGTACTTGCTAAGCTTAGCTGTATCACAGTGGCCTACATCTTTCTTGATTTTCTGAATGGCTTGAAAAGTTGTGAATGCTTCATAGTCACAATTTGGAATTATGAATATGGCAAGCTCAAACTCTTTCAGCAGATCCTTCATTTCATTCATGTTCAGCTTTTCACCAAGTCATATGGGAATCCATGATTGATTAAGGTCATGAACATGGAAGATTCTGGCCTTTCTTCAAGTATGTCTTTAGTGGTCAGTAGGACATCAACCTTTTCTTCTTTCTGATCTTTGGCAGGTTCATCCTTTGTGAGCTCATTCCATTCAGCATCACTTACTGTTTCAACAGGAAACATAGGCTTTAAGGATGAAGATTCAACAGATTTTGACCTTTTGGGTGAATCTTGTATTTCAATCAATTCCTTCTTCACAAAACCCAAGTACTTCCTTTTTCTTTTGTATTGTATGATTTGCTTTGTGGTCTCAGAAGCTTCTTTTGTTTGATTTGTTGTAGGAGAATCATTTGATTCCAGCCCATAGATTTTCATTTTTAGCTCCTCAAGCTCTTCTGCTTTCCTTTTCAACAAAGCTGATTGCGCAGAGAGAGTCGGTTACTTGATCAATTTTCAACATCAGCTTCTCATTTTCATCCCTCTCAAACTTTACTGATTCTCTAAGCTCAGATTCTTGTTGAAGAGAGCATCAATCACTTCATTATTGCATTGAGCATCTTCTCTTAATCTTTTAATTCTTGCTTCTTGTTGCATCAACTGATTATCTTTTTCTTTTATCATCCCTTTAAACTCTTGAATTCTTTGCTTTCTACAGTTTGACTTGAGAACAAGCTTGTTGTCTTCAGCAACCAGATAACTTTTGCTCATTGGGATATCATCATCACTAAGATCATTGTCATCGTAAGCATTACATTCACATAGTTGGCTTCTTCTTCTTCTTTCTAATGTTGAGCAACAATCTCATCATCATTCATATCTTCAGGTGCTACACTAGCTAAGCTTGAACTTGACTCAGCTGCTTGTTCTTGATGTGGTTGTTGTTGTTACTGATGGACAATGACCGGAGAGACTGGTTTAGTATTGTTTGAATGGACAAGGGATTCAGTCTTGGTTAGTGACAATTGAACAATACTGGCTTATGAGGCTAAGACTGTCTCCCCTGTGTAAAGGCTCTCAGTGGATTGCTTTTCTATGGTTGGAGAATGATTTGAAGAGAGAGGGTTAAATAGGAGAGATTGATTGAGTGTCTTGGCTGGCTAGTCATTGTGATTGGGGTGTTTGAGGTTGATTTGGTGATTAAGGGTGGATTGGAGAGATTGGTTGAGTGTTTTTGTTGATTGTGATTAGGGTGTTTGTGGTTGTTGGTAAAAGGGTGATTGAGGAGGTGAAGATGAGGCTTGCACAGAGTTAGTAGATGAACTATTTTTAACTTTTTTCCATATCAATTCTTGAGGAATGTTTGCATTTGCATGTGCCACATGAGTAAACATGGGCATGTCTCCTCCTTCATACTTCCCGCTTATCTTATTCAGAACAAGTCTCCCTAGGTGTGCTTGAACAAATACATCACCATCTATAGTAGTCCTAGAATATCAGCATTGATGATCAGTTGCAGAAACCTTGGAAACATGTACATCTTGTTCTGGAGCAAATACATCACCATATTTTGCACTTTGATGTGATCACATAGAAAATTGAATATGTACTTGGAGTAGTTGTATGTTCTTCCCCCAAAGATACCAATGATCCCTGAAGAAATGTGCCTTCAAAATCTGTCAAGTCTAGATTTCCTGTTAGAGATGCACTTAAGATAAGTGTGACAGAGAAATCTATATGGCTTGCATAGTTTTCCTTTCTTGATCTCTCCCTTATCGAAGTCACCATCATATCCGATTAGATTGAATACTCTTTCTATGTATTCATTTTCAAACACATCAGGGTGACCAGCTTCTAGATCTCCCAACTCTAGAACCCTCCTTATTGTCTGCTCATTCATCCCCAGTCTTTAATTCTTCACTTATGCCACAATAACTCCTCCATCTTCTTCTATTTATGCGGAGTTCCAAGTCAGTACTGTGTGATTGATGTATCAACGGCTCCGCTGACAAGGCATAAAATAGTCTAGATCTTCTCAGATAGCGTATAATGTCTTGACATCCTTCTGAAACAGATCGTCGGTTTAAGAAAGCACACACATTGTGCTCTCTTGCAAATCGATTAGCCATCTGTTCATAAGAATAAAGAAGATTATGATAGAATCAAAATTATTGACATAAGAATGTGAATAGTTGTGAGGATAACCAAGAATCAAACAGTTCATTATTCATCATTACGACATGTTTTACCTTGAACACAATGATCTGAGATCCGGATTATGTGTTTGTTTGATGTTTTGACTCGGTGATTTGAATGTTTGTGAAAGATAGAAAAAAAAATGTTTGTTGAGTGCGTTTTTCTAGGTCTGAAAAAGTGTTCTGAAAAAGTGAATAATGAATATTGAAGTCAAAGACATCATTTATACTCTCTCAGATCATTAATTTCATTTATTTAATAATGTGGGACCATTTATCCTATTTAACTTACCCGCAGTTTTTAGCTCTTCCGGAGATCATCTACGGACTCCGTATATCATTTGTCGATGACTTAAAAACTTCTTCTAATGACTTAAATTTTCATAGGTTACAAATCTATGAAATTAGATTATACTTTTGAGTATTGACTCATCCATAGTTTACCAATCTAAACAAAAGTATTGTTGTAAGCTAACTACTAAAAAGGCAGATTTTGATTCCTCCCCTAAGCAAAAGAATGTGACTCAGTTGAAAATGGTAAAATCAACTAAGTCTAATAAAGCAAAATCAGATTCAAGAAACAAACATATGTAGTGTGACATATGTGACATGTTTAATCACAAAACAGAAGAGTGCCTTTTCATTCAATACTGCTCTATCTGTGACATTAACAACCATTCCACTAAAAACTGCTATTTTAACAAATATTGTTCAGTCTGTGATATAAACAGTCACAACACATCTGATTGTTACTTCAATCAAAAGGGAGTGAGAATTGCTCAAAACAAACCCATCTCAATAACATCATCTGTGAAGCCCAATGTCAAGAGTCATTTTCACAAAAATCAATCTGGGATGTTTAGATCAAATAATGATAGGAGTAACATGAAAGAATTATGGAAGATTCAAAGAAACAAACATCACAACATTAAAAAGAAGTTTGATCTTCCCAAAACAAAATTGATATTTTACAATAAAAAATAAATCAAATTTCTTCAAAAGAATAGAGATCAAAGGTTTCATTACTCTTCTGACTCCTCGGTTGATGTTGATGAGATGACTGAATCAAAGTATCACAAGAAATCTCCCAGGTCACCTCTAATAGATCACAATTTAGAGGAAAGTATCAAGAGGTCACCATCATGGATAGGAACGGGAAACCCAAAACCATTATGGCTTGGGTTCCATATTCTAATTAGTTATTTTATGCTTACAGGGTCATCCATATATGTCTAATAGCCTATGGTACGTGGATAGTGGGTGTTCCCGACACATGAGTGGAGATTGTTCCCTTCTTCATGATTTCAAGCAAATACAAGGAACTAATGTGGCATTCGGAGGAGATTCATAAGGTGGGAGAATTACTAGTGAAGGATCTGTGACAAATGGGATGCTAAGCTTTGATAGAGTGAACTACTGTGAACAACTAAACTTCAATCTTATAAGCGTGTCTCAATCAACTCACTTTACCAACACTCATTGCTACATTTTGAAGCCAGATTTCAGATCTCAGAAGAATAGGCTGTCCTAAAGACTCCGAGGAATAATAACACCTATGTCTTAAATCTGAATTCTATAACACCAATTGAAGAAGCATGTCTTTTGTCTAAAGAATCATTTGATGAGTCACAGCTTTGGCATAGACGTCTGGGGCACACAAACTTTAAAAACATGAACAGATTGGTCAAAGGAAACCATGTCATTGGTCTTCCCCAAAAAGAATTTCACTTTGTTGATCATTGTTCAGCGTGACTTAAAGAAAAACAACATAAATCTTCTCACAAACCAAAGCTCTTGAACACAAACAATACTCCATTGAAGCTACTTCATATGGATCTGTTTGGACCAACTCATGTTATGAGTATTGGAACGAAACACTATTGTTTGGTGATAATTGATGACTTTTCAAGATTCACATGGGTTTCCTTCTTATTTCATAAAAATGACGCATCTTGAATAAAAAAAGACTTTATCACAAAAATTGAAAACCAACTTGATCATAAGGTCAAAACAATAAGAAGTGATAATGGAACTGAGTTTAAAAATGAAGACATGTGTTCATTTTGTGCAACCAAAGTCATTGTTCATCAATTCAGTGCAGCTAGAGCTCCTCAACAAAATAGGATAGCTAAAAGGAGAAATAGAACGCTGATTGAAGCAGCAAGAACAATGCCAGCTGATGCTAAACTGCCTATCACCTTTTGGGAAGAGGCAGTTAACACATCGTGCTTTGTACAAAATCGAACTCTGATTGTAAAAGAAAGTAACATGACTCCATATGAACTGTTTTTTCACAGAAAACCATTTATTGGATTTTTAAGTCATTTGGTAGTCATGTCTCAATATTAAACACTCGAGACTATTTGGGGAAATTTTCATCTAAGTCTGATGAAGGATTCTTTGTAGGTTATTCTTCTGTTTTAAAGGCTTAGAGAATGTTTAATCCTAGATTAAACATTATTGATGAATCAACAAATGTTCAATTCAAGGAACACTTGTTTCCCAAATTTACAAATGGTCCCGACTGGTTGTTTGATATTGACTCATTTACAAAATTGTTTGATCGATTTCACTTGTCTGATGCAGTAAATCTACATTCAGCTGAACCTTCTTCAGGGATAGAAAGAAGAGATTACTTTCCATTGATTCCTCCTACATATATAAGCAAATGAATGACGATGTTCCTCTCCAAGCTGATCCTGTCAGACAACCATCTCAAAATCAAAGTGTTTCAACTGAAGTAGGTCCCAGCTTGCTACCAACAACCATCACATTCAGAAGATCTATTAACTGAGATCAAAATCAAAAGCAAGCAACTCCTCCAGCTGAAACATAAAGAACATCAAATGATGGAAGTAATCAAAGTGTTGCTGATGTTGAAGCAGTCACTGAAATAGAATCTGATTATCTTCATAACTCCCCAACAGTACAAGATGAAGGTGCCTCTTATCATAATGATCTGAATGTTTCCAATCTTGATGTAACCATTACTGGTGACACAATTCCAACCACCAGAATACACAAGAATCATCCAGTAGAAAGCATTATTGGTGAACTTAATGAAAGGGTGACAAGAAGCAAGTCAAGTATTGCAAACATCTATTTGTTCTCATGCTTTCTTTGTCAAATAGTACTCAAAAACATCAAAGAGGCTCTTCCAGACAATAGCTAGAATGAAGCATTGCACGAAGAATTGCTACAATTCAAAAAGGAAGAAGTATGGCAACTGGTAGATCTTCCCGAAGGACAATACCCTATGGGCACCAGATGGCTATACAAAAATAAAACTGATGATAGAGGGATTGTCATCAGAAATAAAGCAACACCAGTGGCACAAGGTTACACACAAGAAGCAATTGATTATAATGAAGTGTTTGCACCTGTTGCCAGATTAGAAGCAATAAGAACCTTTCTTGCATATTCAGCATCCATGAAGTTTGTTGTTTTTCAAATGGATGTGAACTGTGTTTTCTTTTATGCAAAGATTACTGAAGAAGTCTATGTGAGTCAACTGCTTCGCTTTGAAGATCCTGATTTCCCTCGCAGGGTGTACAAGCTTGACAAAGCACTGTATGGTCTTCATCAAGCTCCAAGAAAGTGGTATGAGATTCTATCATCTTTCCTTCTTGAACAGGGATATGAAAGAGGAAAGATTGATCAGACTCTCTTCAGAAAGAGAAGAGGAAGAGACATGTTGCTAGTCTAGATTTATGTGGATGATATCATATTTGACTCAACAAACAAGCAACTCTGTAAACACTTTGAAGACCTTATGCATTCAAAATTTCAAAGGAGTGCAATGGGGGCACTCACATTCTTTCTAGGGGTGCAAGTCCAACAACCAGCAGATGGAATCTTTATAAATCAATCAATATATGTGGAAAAAATGTTGAAGAAATTTCACTTTGCTGACTGTCAATCTATAAGAACTCCTGTGGATACTAAAGTGAAGATTAGACCTGATCCAGAAGGCAAATCAGTAGATCAGACTCACTATCAATCTATGATCGGTTCACTTATGTATCTAACAGCCAGTAGGCCTGACATTATGTTTAGTGTTTGTGTGTGTGCCAGATATCAAGCTGATCCTAAGGAATCTCATGTAAATGTTGTCAAGAGGATATTCAGATATCTTAAGGGCAAACCAGCTCTTGGTTTATGGTTTCAATCTCTTTGCCTTCACAAATAGTGATTATGGAGGATTCAACTTTAATAGGAAGTCCACTTTTGGAGGTTGTCAATTTCTTTGTCCCAGACTGGTCTCCTGGTAGTGCAATAAGCAAACAAACGTATGTCTCAACAGTAGAAGCTAAGTATTGTAGTATCAACTTGTTGCTCCCAAGTTCTCTGGATTCAAAACCAGATGCTTGATTATGGTTAACTTCTTGCATACACCAATTCACACTGACAACATTACATCCGTTTTCATTACAATTAATCCAGTTCAGCACTCAAAAACAAAACACATTAAAATTAGATATCACTTTTTGAGAGACTGTGCTGAAAAGGGGTTAATCAAATTGATTCAAGTTCCACTAAAAATAAATTGGTGATTTATTCACCAAGGCATTTGAACCTAATAGGTTTAAATTCCTAGTTCAATCAATTGGCATAATTAACCTTGAGTAAAACAATCCAAACATAAAAATAGAACAAGTTAAAAACATTAGAAAATCACAAAAGAAGTCACTTTAATGAAAAAATTGGGAAATGATATAACTACAGTCGTATATATTCACCGTGCTTAATTTAAAATTTGAAAGAATATCATGACTTACCAGATATGTTGGTAGGCTCACTTGGAGAGAAGATACATGTTGTGATGATATAAAGTCTTATTCAATGGTGAAACTCTCATCTCAGAATACTAGTACGTATTAGCTTATCTAAGTGTACGTATGTGTAGTAACCTAAACACACTAGGGAATGATACTTTATGAATCTCTTTCACCTACATTAAGATTCTTCTCTGTTTTGCTAAGCAAAGACCTGATTAAACAAGCACATAGTGCATATGTGCTGATCCAAATGATTCCCAATGAGGAACACATCCAAATTGGATGAATCTACAAAAATAATATATTCCATGTGAATGAACAAAAGCATCCAATCATGGATCACCTTCCAAAGTAAAGTGAAAAGAATCCCAATGTGGATCATCATGAAAAGGATCAAAGTAAAAGAATCCCAATGAGGATCAGTGAAAATAAGATCTCATAACTTAAGTAACCTTGTCAAGAAAGTTGTGAAAAAGTTCTACCATGCATTATATAAGGATGGTTGATCATTTCATGCTTTTGTGTGTGATGTACATATTGAATAATTAAATCAACCAAAACATGATAAATATCACATGCATTAAAATATCAACCTGGTATGAGTTTAAGAGGACAAACATACCTTCAATCAAAAAGTTCATAAACATGTCCATTTTGTCATAAAGGATGCACATGTGTAATGTAAGATTCATATGATCCGAACAAAAGATATACTTCTTTCATTATTAATAATCAAATATAATTTATATTCAAAAATTTTTAAATCTTTGTAGTTTCTATCCAGATGTGGATATAAACTCTAGGGGGAGTAATTAAAAATTTTGATTAAGTTTGTATAGATATCTACTACCTTAAATTACTTTCTTAAAACTTTAAAACAAATCAAAAAGAAAATGTATGTGTTGGTGCAGAAGTTATACCATAGTATCTCAGTTTATGCAGATTCTTGGAAGCATAAGAAGTCCAAGATCAGTCAAACAGTGGGAAACTTGTATCACTTCTGACATACAAGTCAATCCAAGCAAGAATTGATAACCCCAACAACAGTCAACAACTTCATAAGATAATTCAACCAAAGACAATTCTTCATAACAAGAAAAAACCAAAATAGAAACATTAAGTTTTGATTAGTTCAAAAGTTTATACGGGGAACTGCATTGGTTAATGCCGGTGAAGGTAACCCATGCATATAACCAATGCAGGTAATTGTTTATGTCAAAGTCAAACTAATGCGGACAAAGAGTTTAATCTACCATATTGGTGTCTAACAAGTATACATGAAAAGTTTGAGTAGTATTAAAAAACTATGCGGAACAAAAGTGTTCTACCGCATATTATTTAATGCAGATGATATTTTCATTTTACTCATCCGTACTTGTGGATATGTGTAATATCAACACTTTACATGTACTTCATAAATGAAAAACAAGTGCTTAATCTCTTCTATCACCATGGATGATGATCAAGTGGAAATTTTACTCTACCACATTTGCTATAGTGAACAAATGCTGATCAACTTTGATCAACCACATTTGCTACAGTGAGCAAATGCTGAACAACTTCGATCAACTGCATTTGCTACAGTGCACAAATGCTGATTAACATTGTTCTTCCACATTTGCAACAGTACACAAATGCGGCTAGCCAAAATCTTAAGTATTCGACTTCCATATTTACTATAGTACACAAATGCGCATGAACAAATTCTTAAGTTTTCCACTTCCGCATTTGCAACAGTAAACAAATATGGATGTCTAAAACCTTTCCGCATTTGCTACAGTGTTAATAAAAATCTAACCTCATTTGTTCTGAAACATGTAAAAACTTGTAAAAGCTATTATTTGACTATTTAAAGCAAGTTCAAAAGGTAATTTAATAATTTCCAAATTGAGAGACTCTAAAGTGCGACGAGCGAAAAATACACTGTTCATCTTCATCAATCATCATCATCTTTAATAATCAGTTATCTTAGTTTCATTTCATCTAATTTGTCCTCATCATCGATTCTACAAAACATTAGTATCGAACAAAATGTGAAATTCTTAATATTTGTAACCTAAAATGTCGGATATTTGAACTAATAATGAGCTTAGAACCCTAGGTTAATAAAGAACACTCAAAATCATATTTGTTCTAAGAAAAGATGATCATTTTCGACTTCAATAAGCATGTAAACTAAGAAGAATACCACTCAACAAGGAAACTTCAAAGTCATGTTCATCGTATGAACAGAGCATGATGAAATTGGAAATGTTGAAATCAAATCTTGAAATAAAATCTGATTAAAGATTAACAACATCAAAAATCGTCTCTTCAAGCATGAAAACAAAATAACAGTGATTATTCTTGATAACATTACAATTTGAAGTGATTCCTATAAAATAGTACCTTCAAACATTCATCCTTGACCATCAAAAGTCAAACTGATGAATCTTGCATAATGTATAACTTATATGCTCATAAATATTTTCATCAACCTAACTCATAGCCTCTAATGTAGGGTACATGGCTAATCTTACCTCGAGAATACTCCATAATGTCAGTGGTTATCTTGACCCTGATGTACCTGAGGCAGAAGGTCTTAGAGATATGATCAGATTCATTTCTACTACAAGAGTAGCTCATGCCATCACAGTTAGACCTGTTACTTATGAGAGATTCATAAGGTCTTTCGGAGTACTACTGTAGTGACAGATGTAGATAGTGAGAAGACTCTATCAGGAAGAATCAATGATGACCATTCTTTGACCATCATTGAACAAATGTGAGATAGTGTCTACAGTTTGGTGATGATGCAAACACACCACTTGAGCTTGAAGATGATGAAATCACTACCTTCTTTTCCAACATTGGTTATGAAGGAGGATATGAAGGCAAGCAGATAGTAAAGGGACTGGTTGACTTATAATGGAGGTTCCTGATTCACCTCTATCAACATTGTTTGTCAAAGAGGAAGACAAGATGGAATGGTATTCCTATGATCACATCATCATCCATATGTGCTTTATGCACCAATAGGCCATTTAACATGCCTGCCTATGTGTTCAATGGTCTAGTCTCTAACATTCAAGAAGGAAGAAGACACATGTTCCTGATGTACCCAAGGTTCCTACAATGTCTTATCAACATAGTTTACCTGACATTATACCTGAAGGACCTATTTTGGATATCCCTTATTATGATGCCAAGTCCTACAAGTACATCAAAAAGAGCGATCCAAGGAACTTCTATAGTGGTGCCCATTCTCCTTTGTTACCCTAGATGCTTTAATAGATCATTATTGAAGAACAAGTTGAAGAACAAGAGGCTCCAGCTAATAAGCAAATTCAAGAAGAAGAACCAGCTGCTCATGATCAGCAAACTGCTAATGAGCATGTTAAAGAAAGATATGAAGGTCAAAGGTCAGTGTCACCCCAAGTGGATGTAGGGGTGATCTTCACACATGTTCATGATTTTGATATGGCATCACCATTTGTACCCTCACCAATACCATCTCCCCAAAAAGCACTATTACTATCACCTCACAGAACACCAATCCCATCACCTCAAGCACAAACCATCACTTCTCTCCATATTTATCTCCAATCCATCATTCACCCATAGTACCTGCTCAAACATCTCCCATTACTATCGAGCCTGTTGAGTTTGGTGATATCACCAGCTCTTTAAAAAATCCAATCATCACCGAATGAGGAGGATCTTCCAAGCCAAGTGCCTGTAAAGAGAGTTACTTCTGAGCCTGCTCCTTCAGAAAGTTATGCAGAATCTAGAGTCAAAAAGCTAATGAGAAGGATGAGTTAATTTCAGAACTAATGCAAAAGGTAGCCAAGATGGAAAGACTACTCAATAGAAGATCTTGTATTATTCAAGACAAACTTCTGGAGCTGGATGAGAAGGAGAATAAGTTAAAAGAGATGAAAGATAAATATGAGGTAGAAAAGAAAGAAAAGAGAAAGAGATTAAGAAGTTAAAGGCTGCTCTTTAACAATCCAGAGATGAAATAAGTGGTCATGTGTACACTTTATCTATTCAGACAATTGCTATGAAAGAACAAGAAGGATTAATTGAAGAACAAGTCGAAATCATTATTTACTTGCAAAACCAAATTGAAAGCCTAAACAAGAGAGTAATCAAACTGGAACTGCTTGTTGAAATCAAAAGAAAAGCTGAAGCTGAATTAAGAAAAGATGATGAGAAAAGAAAGGGTGTTAGTGAAAAAGAAAAACTTCTGAGATTAGTGATGACTCTCCTTTTGCTAAAAGGATGAGATTCTCTGAGACTAAGAAGGGAAAAAAAACAAGCAAGACAAAGCATGATGTGTCTAGTTTCGAAATGGTAGTTTATTGAGAGAAAACAACTTATATGCACATTGAAGAGGTAGAATTTGGTGATATTATTAAAGCTCTGGATAGCTTCACAGCTGAAGAATTTATTATTGGTGATGACTTTTGGGACTTCATAGTTGAGTAGAGGACTATTGTTGAACCTATAGTTGTTATTCCTTAATCTCTAGTTCCTCTTGAGAAGGAGTTGAGCATGAAACTAGTGCCTGTTGTATCACTAACTGAAAAACAAAAGGAACTGATTAAAAGACTATGTGAAGAGCAACAAGAGAAAGAAGAATCAGCTGCTACTATTCATGAACCATCTAAGGTTGAAATATTGCCTCAAGAAGCTGAACAGCCTAAAACCTCTTCTGGTCCATCAATGCAAACATATACCAGGAGGAGGAAGTACTTAACAGAGAAGGATAAGGGAAAAAGGCCAATAGTAGAAGAAGAAAAGCAAGAAAAGTAAAAAAGATGATCCTAGAAGCCTTGCAGCTATTGCTGAATTTTTAGAAGAACATGAACAGGCTGAAGCTCAACTGAAAAAGAAGGCTGACTTTGTAGACCTTGAAGAACGAGAAATTGAGGGTGGTGATGTGGTTGATGAACCAATAGCAGTTGATAGCCCTATGCAGGAGGAAAATCAGTTCAAGAAATGGTTGAAAAGGCACAAACTAATGATCTAATGGTGAAAGCCATGTTCCTAATCAATCATGGATATGACCCAGATGATGTGTTTGGTATGACCTATGAGGGAATGAAGCAGAAGAAGAGAAACTAAACAAGCTGCTGGGCCCCATGTTTGAGCTGAGTATGAGAAAACTCGGTCTCCAAAGCTTCATTGCCAAAATTATCATCCATGAAAAAGAACATATCTACTCCTCATTCATATATCCTGATCCCTACAACATGTCTGATAGGGAAACGAAGGATTATCTCTCCAGTTAAGGGTCACAAAGAGAAAGCTTGGAAACATGAAGACCAATTCCCTAAGGGCTGCCATCCTTAGGTTGAATAATAAGAAGAAAGAAAGGCTTAAGACACTAGAAGAAGAGATTATCAGCAAGAAGCCTAGAACCAGAGTATCAGCTCAAGATATGTAGCTCACCCATAGAGATCATGACTCTTTGGAACCTATATTACATAGATATCCTGAATGGTTTGCAGAGTCTTCATAATTGAAACTTGTTGATACATATATGTACCTAGATCCTCATCTGAATGTAATATGTATTACACTTGTGTAATTGTAATTGTACGGGTACTTAATGAAATACAAATGTTTGGTTGTGTTTATAATTTTTTAATATTTCATTAATGAGTTGTTTAACGCATATTGACTTGATTATATAGGTTTGTGATTGTTTGAAGTGTTATGCATAATGTTATAATATTGAATACACTCAAACTTGGTGAAGTGAAGTTCTCATGCGTCCGACTGGACCATGCGCCCCAACAGTGGTCATGCGTCCGAATGGCCATGCGACTGAGTGTCCATGCGCCTAAATAGTTCATACGCCTGAACAACTTCATGCGTCTGACTCAGTCGCACGACTGAACACTCAGTTGTGCGAGTAGATCAAACGCATGGCTCAATCACACGAATGAACCATGCAAATGGTTCAGTCGCCCGAATGAGCAACCCTAACCTATAAGTACCACCTAATTCATGGAAAAACATAAGCATTGAATCCACTTCGACTCCAGACGTACCTAGCCGTCCAGAAGCCTCTAAGTTCGTACTCCAAGTTCATAGAACGCTGCAGATCGATTCTCAATCGATTCTTGACGTTAGATTCATTTGTTATTGTGTCTACATGCGTTCTCACTGATGGATCGCCAATCAAATAGGATTCGCACTATTTGGTTTGGTCTAACACGTTAATCAGTTGGTGTTTGGTCAAATACCAGATCCTGACAAGTGGTATCAGAGCTATAGGCTCTTGATTATGTGTTAATTCAATCGTTTTGATACAAAATTGTGTTTTTGCATCAAAACGCAATCGTTTTGTGTCTAACGGAGTCTTGGAAGTTTCCTGATCGAAAAGTGTAGTTTTTCTGGCATACGGCTATTAGGGTTTGAAAAATTCAAGTTTTTACGGCCAAAACAAGTTTAACCTACGAATTATCAAACTTCAACAGTTCAGTCGCACGATTGGCTCAATCACACGACTGAGTTCATACGCATCCTTCAATAGCACTATTGGACTCATTCGTACCCTTATTCGTACGACTGAGATCTTCATTCGGACCGCTCAACCGCATTAGTTTATTCGGACGACAGACTCATCCACATTTGTTTAGTCGCATGATTAACCCTTCGCACATGTTCAATCACCCGAATAAGCCCAATCGCATACCTTCATTTGTAGCCATCAGCAGTTTGTCAAATAGTAAAGTTAAGTGAATGGACGACCAGTTTACAGCATACACAGGAAGTAGAGATACACGTATTCAGAATCTACTGCTTGGAGAACGAAGTGGGAATTCATAATAAACCCCCGAAGCTTATCACGTTAGACGACTATCCACAATGGAAGCAACGTTTTGAAATCTACTTGAATGGAGTAGATACAAATTTGTGGGAGGCAATAGAGTCGGGGTACAGCATGCCAGTTGGAGTTGACGGAGTAAAACTTACTCTAAGTGGCATGTCGGATGCACAGAAGGTAAAACACAACGCTGAGAAGAAAGTCTACGCCATGCTTACTCAGTCTCTTCCGAAGGATATTTTCCATCAGTATTCGGAGTATACTCAAGCCAAGAAACTTTGGGATGCATTGGAGAAGAGGTATGACGGGAATGCCTCTCTGAAGGCTATCAAGGCAAAAGCATTGAAGAAGGAGTTTGATAACTTCTCTTCAATGGGAAAAGAAGGCCTTGATGATGTGATCGATAGATTCTACCACTTGATGAGTGAGATGCACACTCATGGAGTGGTTACTTCGATGGAAGATAAGGTATCCAACTTTGCGGATGGATTACCAGAAAAATGGGGTTCGTTTGTTTCTAATCTCAGACATAATGGAATGCTCTCGAAGTTAGATATAAATGACTTAATTCTGAAATTGAGAGAAGAGGAGCTGAGAATGAAATATCAGCCCAAAAGGCCAACTACGATTAGAATCCTGCACTCTACAATGCTACTCCTTCAGTCAAGACATCTGGAGCACCACTGCAAACCGCCTTCATCTCAAGCGTAGGAGTTCTAGCACAACCCTCAACTTCAGGATCAGAAATGTCAGGGTCATCTAGCACCAATATAATAACTGAAGCTAATGCAGCAAAGCTGAAAACCGACAACCTCGGGAATGTAACTGTGGAGGTGGCCAGAGAACATATGGACCTTTTAGCTGCAGTGGTTCAATCCTACGATGGATTAATTGCTGGAAAGATAGGTAACTGCCACCTGGTAGATGAAGATTATGAGCAAGTGGATGAAATGGAGTTGGAACGTATGGACATAATGTGGGCTCTGGCAAGTGCTGTCCGACGAGCTAAAAAGTTTGTCAAAAAGACCGGACAGAACCTGGTTGCAACAAAAGACACAACCTTGGGTTTGATAAGTCAAAGGTTACATGTTTCAACTGCGGTGAGAAGGGACACTTCAAGAGGGAGTGTATAAAACCAAAGAAGACAGGTAATGGAAATCCCTTCTCGTCATTTAACCGTCAAGATAAGTCCACAGCTAGTAATGCTGACTCATCAAGTAAGGATCCAAAAGCCTTAACTGCTAATGAAGATGAAGGATAGGACTGGAGCTTTCCGTTCGTCTCACCAGGAGAGTCAAATATAGCTAATGTGGAGGATATTGATGACGATTCTGCAAGTGAAGGAGATATAGCAGCAGAGCTCACATTGTCAAATTCTGAAGATATTGCAAATGTGGTCAACTACCTACCTGAAGAAGAAAAATCGGCATCATCATCTGAATCGCCAGAACCAAAGACAACCGAGCCAGCACTCATGGCTGATTCTTCTTCAACATCCAAGGTAAGTACTACTGACCAACTTTTAATAATCATGCTTGCTTAAAATGTAATAAATTTAGAGAAGTTATAGATTCAAAATTTGTGAGGCTACTAGATCATAATGATAGCTTAGTGAAGGATCTGGAACTGTGCACAAAATAGAGTATTGAAACAAAACGAGCACAGTGACAAGGAAAAGATAGACCTAATAAAAATAGCTTAGGGAAACTGAGGTAGTTGCCTTTAACCAAGAAAATGACATTAGGTACTATCTGAACTCTCTTGAGGACACCAGAAGCAAAAAGCAGTTTTAGAAGTAGAAGTCAATTCATTAAAACAATGCATAGTTGGACAAGCTCATCACACATTGTCCAACACTTAGTAAGAGAAGAAATAATGGGGAAGGACTGGGATACAAAGTGGTTCCACCACCACCTGAGACCTTGATGAACACCAAAAGTAAACCAATTAACAAACCCCATCAAGGATCATGTGGTGTCTACTCCCTTGTTAGCGATCCGGATTCCGTAAGTAAATCAAGTGAATATGACCCTAAACAAAAGGAGGCCACTTTAAAGGCAATAGGAAAGATGCCTTGTGTTAACCTAGAAAAAGAATTCGAAAGGGTGAGTTAAAGTCAAGGTCAAACAAAGTCAAACAAGAACCTAAAAGGAATATAAAATCTACTCAATCATGTGCATCATGTCACAGTCCAGGGAAACAAGAGATTAATGATGTAACAACCAGGTAAAACAATAATTTTGTAAAACCAACTCATACATCTCACAAAGTAGTGCCTCAGTCCAAACACACTAAGTTGACTGTGTGACAAGTATATATCACCAAAACAAATAAACCGTAAAGTTGAAAGGAGATCCTGCTATAATGTGAAGAGTATGGTCACATAGCGTCTCACTGTCCTTATTACAGACATCGAGGAAAAAAGTTGAACTTTCTGCATCTACATCTAGATCTTTTAAGAGGAACTCAGTGACGCCTCCTAAAAGGGATTGTGAACCCAAAGTTCAATCCATCAGCCAGTCGTCTGTTTATCATAAACAGACCTTACACAAATCTGGATTATGGAAAGAAAAAACCTCCTCAGTGCCTGAAAATAAGAACACATAGAATTCTATCAATCCTTAACCTCAAACGGTCAGTGGGTTGAGTTTGTGATATGTGATGCCTCAGGGAAACCCAAGCCGGTTAAGGCTTGGGTTCCTAACATGAACTAATGTTTTCATTAATGTGCAGGGTGTTCGCTATAGTTCTGAGACTAACACGTGGATTGTCGATAGCGGAGCATCCAAGCACATGACAGGGAACAGAGCTCTCTTATCGAATGTCAGACAAATTAAAGGAGGGCATGTTTCATTTGCTGGAAACAAAGGCGGGTACATCACAGCCCAAGGAGAAGTGGGAAATGAGAAAGTTAAGTTTGATAAGGTAAACTATGTCCAATAATTACAAAATAACTTACTTTCAGTTTCTCAAATCTGTGATAAAGGATTCAAGGTAGTTTTTGACAACAAGAAGTGTTACGTTCTAAAGAAGAACTACCTGATTCTGGAGGATCAGATCTTAATGTCAGCTTCAAGATATAATGATCTTTATGTCTTGGATCTCTCAAAGGCCTCCACAACGGATTATGAAGTCCAATGCTTTTGTCCAAAGCTACTGAGAAGGAATCCATCCTCCTGGCATAGGAGAATGGGACACATAAATCCAAGGAAAATGAATCACTTGATCCAGAGTGATCTTATGAGAGGAGTAAATGTCAAAAACTTCCAACTCCCGGATTTTTGTGTTGCGTGCAAAAAGGGAAAACAGACGAAGAAATCTCATAAGGAAAAGAAAGTTCATTCTATAGAATTGCCACTTGAGCTTCTTCACATGGATCTGTTTGGTCCAGTCGGTACAAGAAGCATCGCAGGCAATTGTATTGCTATGTAGTTACTGATGACTACTCAAGGTTCTTGGGTAATGTTCTGAAATCCAAATCAGAAACATTTGAATCCTTCAAGGAATTAGTAACTACACTGGAATCCCTATACAAGCTGAAGGTAAGACAGGTGTGCTCAGACAACAGAACCGAGTTCAAGAATCAGAGGATGGAGGACTTTTGCAAGGAAAATGGAATTGTGTATCAATTTACCTCGCTTATACCCCTCAGATGAACGGCGTTGCTGAATGGAAGAACCGCAGCTTGATAGAGACGGCACGGACAATGCTTGCAGACTCGAAACTGCCTATACAATTTTGGAATGAAGCAGTGGCAAATGCATGTTATACTCTCAATCGAGTTCTGGTAGTAAAACGCCATGAAAAAACGTGCTACGAGTTATTACAGCGACGTAAACCTAACTTGGAATATCTCGAGCCGTTTGGCGCTCCGTGCACCCTGCTGAAAAAGACTCGGGAGGGAAAATTCAGTGTGAAGGTTGATGAAGGGATCTTCTTAGGATACAACATACCAAACAAGAGAGTTTACAACAACTCAATGGGTCAAGTAGAGGTGTGGTGTAATGTTGATGTTCAGAGATATATCACACCACCTGCTAGAAAAGGGCCTGCTTACTTCTTCAACTATGATGGATTCTTCAAGTCCTTCAACATATCTCTTTCTTCTTCAGAAGACGAGTTGGCAAACAAGATGATGTACGATGTCTTGAACACACGTCTCAAGATTCAACAAGTCATGATCCTACCAACTCAGGGGGAGCAGTTGATATGAGTGACTCCTCCTCTAATGAAGAAAATGAAGAAAATGATCAATCAAACACGATGTACAGGTTTCGACTACCACAAATTCACAAGCATCGGCTAGTGATGCTTCTGAATTTTCTGAACCTCAGACTCCTATCGCCTCAGATCCAGAACCAAATGGTCATAATCTTGACTCTGAGGTGGTTGTTCCGACAACCCCCGGCTCATGTCTAAATGTCTATCCCTTTGGATAATATATAGGAGATGTGAGATCAGGGGTTAGACTAGAAATCAGCTGCACTCAGCAGATTATGCCTCCGTGATGGAAAAAGGATATCTTCACGACGGTGCATACCGCTGCTTTGTGTCTCAGTTTGAGCCAAAGTATGTTAGTGAAGCACTAAATGATGAGGCTTGGGTTAGTGCCATGCAGGAAGAACTTCTTTAGTTTAAGAAGTTAGGTGTATGGACACTAGTGGATAGACCTAAAGGTGCTAAAGTCATTGGTACAAAATGGGTCTTGAAATGTAAGAAAGATGATCAGGGAGTGATCATCAGAAACAAGGCTCGGCTTCTTGTTCAAGGTTTTCAACAAGTTGAAGGTATCGACTACAATGAAGTGTTTGCACCAGTGGCAAGGATGGAAGCCATCCGTATCTTCCTTGCCTATGCATCTTATATGAAAATCAAAGTCTATCAGCTAGATGTTAAGAGTGCATTCCTTCACGGTGAAATCAAAGAAATAGTGTATGTCAGCCAAACAGAGGGATTTGAAGATCCATATCATCGGGATAGAGTTTACAAACTCGACAAGGCTCTATACGGGCTTCATCAAGCTCCACGGGCTTGGTATGAGAAATTCTCGACACATCTTATGAAACACGGATTTTGCAGGGGAGTCATTGACTGCACACTGTTTATCAAAGAAAAAGATGGAGACTTACTGCTAGTACAGATCTATGTAGATGACATAATTTTCGGTTCAAAGAATGAAGAATTATGCAAAGAATTCGAAGCAGTAATGAAGGCTGAGTTTGAGATGAGTGACATGGGGGAGATGAAGTTCTTTCTCGGGTTACAAGTAGATCAGACACCAAATGGAATCTTCTTACATCAGACCAAGTATGTAGGAGATATTCTCAGTCGGTTTGACATGGAGAATGCTTCCATAGTTGGCACTCCACTGGCTACAAACCATGATGTAGCACCCGATGAGAATGGTGATCTGGTAGATGCCACTATGTACCGAGGGATGATTGGATCTCTCATGTATCTCAATGCCTCAAGACCAGATATCATGTATGCTACATGTTTATGCTCACGATATCAGGCAAAGCCTAAGGTGAACCATCTAATTGGGGTCAAAAGGATATTTCGTTATCTGAAGGGCACACCCATACTTGGGTTGTGGTATCCTCATGATGATGACTTTGAACTTACAGCGTATAGTGACTCGGATTACAACGGCTGCAAGATGAACTACAAATCTACATCAGCAGGGTGTCAGTTCTTTGGGAGAAGATTAGTAACCTGGCAAAGTAAGAAGCAGACCTTGGTTGCTTTGTCAACCTGTGAAGCCGAATACATTGCTGCTGCAAGCTACTGTTCCCAAATCATATGGATTCAACAGCAAATGCGGGATTACGGTTTCCATTTCACTTCCACTCCTATATTTGTTAATAACTCTGTTGCGATTGCAGTCACTAAGAAACCGTCCAACATCCTAAGACCAAACACATCGGAATCAAATATCACTTCATACGTGACTGTTTTGAAAAGAACTTTATCGATGTGATAAAAATAAACACTGATTTTCAACGCGCTGACCTCTATACAAAGGCTTTTGATAAACCACGTTTTCTATATCTGTTAGAGGTCAATGGTGTTAAAAAGAAAAGTGAGGTCATTCCTGAAGATGACCATGTATAGTCCGATGTGTCGCGTCTAGTTTCTCTTAAAATTTCTTAAATTATAGTGTTCTTTACGTTTAATTCTCTTGTTCCGTTTAATGTTATTTCATTAATTACACTTAGTGTCGGTTCGGTTCTTGCTCATTAAAATTCTAAAACGCAAATCGTTAGAGGTTTTAGTATTTTAGGGGGAGAATAGGTATGAAAAAAATAAATAATAATAAAATAAAAAGCGAGGGAAAAGGAGAGGCAAGCCGATAATAAATAAGATCGTACGTGTGATACCGACTTAACGTGTGGAATATGATAGTACACAGGTACAAACCATTTGGGACTTTAAAAATCAAAATTAAAAAAGATGCAAAGTCCAAAGTCTTAGTAGTCTGAGCAATATAAAAGGAAATATGATAGTTAAGCTAGCTACTACTAAGGTAACACAAAGAAAGTAAACCTAAGGTTGCTAGACCATAGCTGATATGTTGGTAGATTCAACACAATAGATGACTAGACCTTTTGGTGAGCTCAAGATTAAACTAAAATGTTTGACTAGCTATGGGAAACACCTTATCCCTGGTTAACACAATCAACAGGATTCCAATAAGGGGTGACGAGCAAAATAAATGCAACAAAAGTGTGCGTAAGACCAAAGCATGAGCTAAAGCACATGATTGCTAAAAGAAGAAAAATTGCTCAAACAAGAAGATAGATTATGTGCCTCTCTGTTGTGCGGTGGCACTGACCTGAGGATAAGCATAACCTATATATCTAGAATTCATTGTTGTTTGCCGCCTCTCTGCTGTGCGATGGCACTGACCTGAGGATTGGCTTCTCTTTGAAACTTCTAAGAATAATCTCTTCTTGAATTCTACCCTAAGACCGCTCAAAAATCTCTTGAGGAATGTTGATTACCATGTGAGTGTGGGATCCACAAATGCTTGTTGAAATAAACAAACCTTAAAACGATCACCAAAACTGTGTTGAAAGTCTGTGTATGGATTTAAGATGATAAGTATACTGACAATCACTGTGGCTATAATTCTTGAAAGTTCAAATCAGTGTGGAGACCTAAGTGTAATAATATGATTTCCTAAATTTGCTAAATGACTCCAGATGAAAAACAAGGAAAGAGCATCAAAGTTGTTTTTTTAATAACTTTTCCTGAATGATTTGAATATCCTGTATGATTCCAACTTAAATTGATCCGTGTATGGTTTAAATGATTGAGGCTGCTCTCTTAGAATATTTATTCCTTAGAACTACATCTTAGAAATTATCTCTCACAAAAAAAACACACAAAAACATGTCTTAATTTGTATAAGTTTTTAGTATTATTTCTTTTATTTCTGTACAAAGTTGTCATATTTAGTATGTTAGTATCAGACTATGTCATGGAAGTTGATAAGGAACCTTATCATCTAAAAGGTCATGTCTGAGATGACCACAAGTGCTTTCAAACAACAATGGGTCACATCTGAGGCGACAAATTGTTTAAAAGGATCACGTCTGAGGTGATTAAAAGTGTTTCAAGTTAAAATGATCATGTTTGAGATGATCAAGTGTTCATAATGTTAAATCAAAAGTTTAAAAGGGTATAAATGTCAACTGGTCATAAAGTCAGAAAAATCTCAAGAGTATGACCCATTCGCACGACTGGACCATGAGTATGGACCAACCGTACGAATGGATCATACTCATGCCTTTTATAGCCGAATGGACAAGCGTATGGACCATGCAACCAATGGCTGATACGAATGAGCCATTCGGCCACGTGACAGGAGGCGAATGACCAAGTCACATGACTCAACTCTAGTCGCACGACTGAAGGTGACTGATTGTGCCAGTCGCACGACTGATACTCAGTCGCACGAATAACTTGTGCAACTGGACTCAGTCTCATGACTGTAGGAAACCCTAGTATATATAGTGGGATAGTCGGTCGCAGTCACTCACCACCCTCAAAATCGCCCCGAGACGCACGAACTATTGTTATGCTGCCAAAATTTTCATTAGATCTTTATATACCACAAATTCTTGTGCACTGACGATTTCTACTGACTATACAGGTACAATGCGGTTCAATCCAACCATATGTCATTCAATTTGACTGCCAAATCAACACGTTCGGTCCAAACCAAGAACCGAGACTTGTTTCACAAAATAATCCAATTCATTCAAGCAATAAACTGAAATTAATGTTATTATGTGCTAAGAATAATGATTGCAAGTCCAATGAACCTATACACAATGCCTGATCATAAGAATTGGTCAAAACTTGAATTTGAATTGAATAGCAGTCTGTCATGCGAATGGACAGGCTGATGAACTTCAATCGCACGACTGAGTAGTGCGAACAGCTAAGTCGCACGACTGAATCATGCGTGTGAGTCCTGGCGCACGACTGGTATACACGACTGAGTATACATACGAGTGAGCTCAGTCGCATGACCAGTCGTACGTATGGAATAATTCGCACGACTAGAACTAAGTCGCACTACTCATTCGCACGACTAGCTCTCAGTCGCACTACTCATTAACACGACTAGATCTCAGTTGCACAGTCTCATTCGCACGACAGTTCAAAGGGAAAATATTTTCAAGTCCAAGTGATTCATGATATTCTTAATCAAAGGATATTAACATTTTCTTTTGTAACAGAAGACGAGTCGGTGGACAATGAGCACAAAGCACAATATCTGTGCTCAACTGGATCAGTCATCCAGACATGCACCTGACTTTGCTGGAATCATCTCGTTTCTTAGGCGCTCAAGGATCTCTCACGCAATCTTAACTCCATGCACACCGTACCGGTCTATTCAGCAGGCCTTCTGGGAAGATGTTGTAGTTGATAGAACATCAGAGCCTCATCAAATCCGTAGTTTGATATTTAGAGAGGCCATTGAGATCTCTGAGGAAGATCTCAGGACAGTGCTGCAGCTTGGGGACGATGCTGAATGTCCCACACGACTACACCCCCTGACTGTCAGAGGCTGTTTCCTGCGGGCCAAGTATGCTGGGGACATCAATGCAGGGGTGCTCAACAAGAGCAACATTTGTCCCCAGTTCAAGTACCTTGCGCACGTTTTACTTAAATGTATAGCTTCTCGGAAGGGAGGTTTTGATGAGTTGTTCGATCAAATCCAGAAGGCATATGCTGCACTGGTGCTGAACCATTCGTTTAGCTTCTCCAGGATGATCTTCACCTACTGGTGGAGAACATTGAGGGGAAAGGGAAGGAGGGCTTCTGCATGTACCCTCGCTTTATGCAGATGATTATAGACCAGAAGCTCCCTTCCTTGCCAAAGGAGAAGGAGGACGCGGTGGTACTCGAGGTGATGGACGATACCACTTTGGGCAGGATGAAGGTTTACAGGGGGAAGCAGGTAAAGCCCCCTGTGAGGAGATTATTTGGGCATCTGGCCCGGGAAGACTACGTGGCGCCGGCTAGGCGTAAATGGCGTCACGTTGATAGTGACTCTGAAGAAGAGCAGATACAGCTCCCTGATGATGACTCCGATGATGATAGCGGAGATACTGGAGATGAAGGACCCACTCAACAAAGGGGTCCCACTACTAATATTCCATCTTCAGCATCTACCCCCACTGGAGACGGAGCGGAGACTGCTGGGTTCCACCAGGATTTCATGCCTGGTGAGGAAGAAGATGAGTCAGATGAGGAGCCACTGACTCGGACTATGGGAAGTAAAGTCGTTCCCACAAAACGAGGGCTCTGGGCGTTGGTGAACGCCCAGGCGGATTGAGAGAGACCACTGATGATCCTACTTATACTCCTGATCTGCCAGGCCGCACTATAGGGGGAGCATCCACCTCGACTGGATCGAGGAAGAAGAGGATGGCTCAGCCCCATGGCTTGAAAAGGAAGAAATGCAGAATCACCTTTATCACCACCACAGATACCAGCATTCCACCTACCACAACTACCACCATCCACTACCACCTCTACCACCATTCCCCCTCATACCACAACCACCCTTCCATCCACCACCACATCATTCACACCTACACCCCCACCATCATCATATATACCTCCTCCAATCTTCACCACAGTCACCACCACCACTAGCCATCCAACAACACCATCTTCTTTCTCTCCATATCCATCAGGATTGCCTCTGCCTCCCAGTGGGGTAGAGGAACAGCTCTCAGCACTTAATCGAATGGTGCTGAGACTGTTAGCAGCAGATGAAGAGAAGAAAAATCAGATAAGACAGCTGGTAGACCTGACCACTATCCATTCTCAGCAGCTCACTCATCAGGCTCGATTGATCGATGAGCAGGCACATCGGATGTCTCAGCTCCAGGAGCAACACGCCAAAAGGATTGAGGAGCTGGAGGCTGCAAACAAATCTCTGTAGCTAAAACTCAAATGGTCCAAAGAAGAGCCCTTAAAGATAAGAGAAGGTGATGGGGATGATGATGCTGATGATGATAGTGATGATGATGATGATGATGGTGATGATCATTATGGTCATACTGATGTTAGTGAGAATGTTGATGACGACTCTTCAGCTGCAGGTGCCATATCAGTGAGCGAAAGGAGGACTAAACGTACTCAAGATCCGAGTGCCTCCTCATCCAACCCGGTAGCAGAAGAACCTATGATCCAGGACAAGAGTAATGCTTAGTTAGTTTATTGTTATTTAATATCTTTTGTATTCAGATTATGTATGAAATTAATGAAATACATGTTTATATGTAATGTAAAAAGTTATTTTCAATTATTATGGTTATGTCTTGATTGTTAACTAATGATTGATATATTGAATGTTTAAATCAAGCAGATCCAAATTATCAAGGGATGAACATGATATTTCTCCCCTTCAACAGATCAAGACTCAACTAACCATGATTCTTGATCTGCAGGGGATTGCCAGAAGATCAATGAGTTACACCCCTGAAGAAGGGGAAATAATTCATGATCTTACTGATGAGCAACTGGCAGAAATGTTCAAGCTCAATCCTGATAAGATTGTAAAGATGCTCCAACTGTACAAACAGAGAGTGACGATGAGCTTCAGGATGTCGATGAGATTGAGATAGAAGATGTCACTGCTCAACACTATCCTGAGTACACTGACAAGGAGGGAACTGCCATTCCCAATCTAGGAGACACTCTTGTCAGTGACACTTTTGAGACTCTGGACAGGATGGAGAAAGAGTCAGAAAAGGATAAAGAGAAGGCCCAAGCCTCAGACGCCGAAGTCAAAACCAAAAAGGCTGAATGAGCAGCATGTTTTGAAGAAATCAAACCCAACGCAGAGCTACTACATAAACTGCCTACACCAAACTGTATAAGGTCAAGAAACATTAAAAGGTGGCAGGCAGGATCATAGTGTGGGCACATTTTGCAGACCTCAATGTTTACGCGGTTAAACATGAGAAGGGAATAGAGTACTTCAGATTTCCACATGATCTGAAGACTCTTCCAAGTTTTGAGCTCAACCAGTTAGCAAAGTTAAATTTGCTATACGCTGACCCTTGTAAGATGTCAAGCTGGTTTGAAGCTGCTCTAAAGAGGTAGTACCATACCAGATGGGTCAACTTCAAACCTCAACAACCAATGAGGTACATCAAAAGATCTGAAGTTGATACTATAACTGGTAAACCTAGAGTAGTGCTTAAGTGGAGTCCACAACGTACAATGTCTATGATCCTACTACGTGAGATGCCACAAGACTTCACTCCACACTTCAAATGGTGGTACTATGATTGGAGAACGGAAGAGGTCGTAATAGTCTTGAACAGGAATGGCTCAATAGAAACCATAGGGTGTTTGATCCGATGTGGCTCACCAACTTGTCAGCACAAGATGTTTATACTTTATACAAGTGGCCACTATTCTACGACCCACAGGATATTGTACAAGCTTTACAGTTCCAGAAAGTGATAAGACTCTGTTTTGTTTTTGAGATAAACACAGGAGTCACCAAAGAAGCTAAGTACAAAAAGTTTGAGGAAATCATGAAAGATGTTAGACAATAGATAGATCTAGGTCCAAGGGGGAGTTTATTGATACATATATGTACCTAGATCCTGATTTGAATGTAATATGTCTTACACTTGTGTAATTGTAATTGTACGAGTACTTAATGAAATACAAATGTTTGGTTGTGTTTATAATGTTTAATATTTCATTAATGAGTTGTTTAACGCATATTGACTTGATTATATAGGTTTGTGATTGTTTGAAGTGTTATGCATAATGTTATAATATTGAATACACTCAAACTTGGTGAAGTGAAGTTCTCATGCGTCCGACTGGACCATGCGCCCCAACAGTGGTCATGCGTCCGAATGGCCATGCGACTGAGTGTCCATGCGCCTAAATAGTTCATACGCCTGAACAACTTCATGCGTCTGACTCAGTCGCACGACTGAACACTCAGTTGTGCGAATGGATCAAACACATGGCTCAATCGCACGAATAAACCATGCTAATGGTTCAGTCGCCCGAGTGAGCACCCTAACCTATAAATACCACCTAATTCGTGGAAAACATAAGCATTGAATCCACTTCGACTCTAGACGTACCCTAGCCATCCCGAAGCCTCTAAGTTCATACTCCAAGTTCATAGAACGCTGCGATCGATTCTTTACGTTAGATTCAATTTGTTATTGTGTCTACGTGCATTCTCACTGATTGGATCGCCAATCAAATAGGATTCCGCACTATTTGGTTTGGTCTAACATGTTAATCAGTTGGTGTTTGGTCAAATACCAGATCCTGACAAAACTTCAAGAAGGTCTGACCATTGCATAGATGATTAAAGGTGTGTCTACTCCCAAAGGCAAGATTGATAAGAAGATTGCTTGGTAGTATGACAGTGACCGGAATATGTTTATGGTCAAAAGGATCTTAGGGTTGGTGTAATTCCTTACAGAGTACTCTGCTCTTGTAAATGCCTTGGAGATTCATGACTTGAAGGAACTAGCCAATTTGGAATTGATAAATCGTAAGGCTGTGTTTAGGGGGTATGAGTTTGAAGGGATACTCAGTATGGTTAAAAGAATTGACCACTTCAAATCTCCAAAGGCTATTTGTATATGGAAAGATAGATCCTTCATCAACCCACTTGAAAAGAAAAGGACTAAACAAGCAGAAGAAGTTGTGTTTCCAGAGTTAAAAGTGAAACCAACTGAGCCATTAATGAGAAAGATGGTGTATGGCACTCATTCATCCACTATAATTTATAATGTTTATTATGATGAAAAGACTTATGAGCTAGTAATTGAGAGAAAATGGGGGAAAAGGAAGGTGTTGAGATTAGACTGTTAAGTGTATATAAGGTGAGGCTACTTGATGAATCATACATCCACTACATCTACACCAGACACTTTAGAGAACTAACAAACAAGTTGGGAGAAGAAGACATGCACTTCTTCTTAAAGTTTATTAAAATATCAAAATGGCATATGATCAAATCATTGCCATAAGAGAAAAGAGAAAGAAGAAAAAGACTCCTCCGCAACTGGGAACATTGTGAAGCCGAGGTTGATATGGATGGAGATTTGCAGATACATAGGGATGGGTTGTCTACTGTATCCATATGGGAACCAGATTCTTTTAAGAAACTACCTTTAGAAGCCATCTACACTATGAGTCAGATGAAGATACATGTGCTGAATAGAAGAATATGTCAGATGCAAATGACTTTGTCAACATGATAAAGGCCATTTTGAATCCATCTCAAGAAAAACCTCAAGTGCCTCCACAAGACCCAGCAGAATCCTCACAACCTCAACCACCACCAAACCATTAAAGAACATAGGTTGTATAATCCTTTGGGGATATTGTTGGACCCTGAAAGGATCATACATGCCAATTCAATTAGTGAGTTGATGGTTGTTCTGCTGGAAATCCCACAAGTCCAAGAACCAATGCGGATGAAGAATCTACTAAGAGGAACAAGTATTATCTAACCGCATTTTTGTACATGCAGAAGACATAGAACAAACTCTGACAAGTGTTTGTCCTTCTACATTAACAAATACGGATAGCCAAAAAAGATATGCGGACAAGTTTTGCTCGTTCGCATTTGCAAATGCGGATAGTCGGACAACAAATGCGCATAAGTATTTGTTCATCCGCTTTACTCAATGCGGATGACCAACTACTAATGCGGATGACACAAAAAATGTTGATCAAGTCCAACTCATCCGCATTTGTCAATGTGGATGAACAAAAGAAATATGGATGAACAAAAATAAATGCTGATGAAGACTTAGACTAGTTCTGATTTAAAGGTTAGGGGTAGTTTAGTAATTTTGAAAAAAGGCATCTTGTCAGCCTATAAATAGAATAGAAAACCTCGTACATGAAGTGACTGTTGATAGACAACTAGAATATTTTGTGTCTTATATAGTATTACTACTGTTTAATGCTCAAACCCTAGCATTTATTGTAATCAATCGCCTTCATCAATAAAAACAAGAATTTATGAGTATTTCTTGCATTGAATGTTTCTTGATTGTTTGATTCCGCCATACAATCATTAACTCGATCATCGTATTCGATCTTGGTGAGATTTTAAATCTCACTACCTAGTCAATTGTTGATGATTTCATTAGATTCACATGTGTCTTTTTTCTTAAAACAAAAGAGTGAAACATTAGAAACATTAATGGAGTATGTCACTAAGATTGAGAATCAACTTGATTTAAAAGTTAAAATTTCCAAGTGTGACAATAGGACTGAATTTGTTAATACTGTCTTAGACTGTTTGTAGGAATAAAGGCATTTCAAGACAATTCAGTTCACCAAGAACTCCATAACAAAATGGAGTTGCTGAAAGAAGAAACAGAACTCTCATTGAAGCAGTAAGGACAATGCTAGCTGATTCACAATTCCTAATCACCTTTTAGGCTAAAGCAGTGAACACAACATGCAATGTTCAAAATAGGAAATTAATTGTTAAAGAACATAATAAAACACCTTATGAACTTTTATTTAAAAAGAAACCTTACATAGGCTATCCTAGAGCTTTTGGGTGTCATGTATCTGTTTTAAACATAAAGGAACAATTGAGAATTCTCAGACAAAGCCTATGATGGTTTCTTTGTTGGATACTCTTCAACATCTAAATCATATAGGACTTACATTCCCCAACAAAAATTATGGAAGAAACTCCTAATGTGTCATTGATGAATCCATGTTTCCTAAATATGTAAAAGGATCATTTTGTTGTTTGATATAGATGCACTCACAGACTCATTTAACTCTGGTTATTGAATAATTCAGGTTTGATGATACATGCTATACATTTGTTCCTCCAAACATGAATGAAGTGTCATTATCTACTGATCCTTCAAGAATACAAACATCAAGTATCATGGATCAAGAAATAGCAGATAATACCAATAATTTTGCACAAGAACAGCCAAATGGATCTACATCCTCAGATGCAAACACTTCATCAGCAGTTGCTCACTCTGCATCCGCAGATTAGTGTGCAAAATCGGATATATGAATATTGCATTAGTAGATGTTCCATTCACATCTATAGATATTCCACACATTGGAGATGTCCATTGCATTCCATAGAGTTAATGCCAGCAACTCAACAAATACCATCCGTAGATGTTATTGTAACTCATACGAAAGCACAAACTACATACGTAGAATTTCCTGTGGAAGATATTCATAATGCAGCTGATGTGAAAACTCATGAAGAAACTCATACAACTTCGAATGATCAACATGATGATCAATTTGATTACTTCCTAAATTCATCATCTCAGCTGCATCCATCTACATCAATGAATATGACTAACTTGGAATCATCTATTCCAGTTGACTGTATTCCAACAACAAGAATTCATAAGACTTATCCAATAAACAACCTAATTGGAGACCTTAATAAAAGAACAATAAGAAGCCAAGGGGGAGCTGCAAACATTTGTCTGTACACTTGTTTTCTTTCACAAGTTGTTACTCCAACATCATAGCTGCACTAAAAGATAATAACTGGATTAAAGCTATGCAGGAAGAGCTTCAACAATTCAGAAAGCAGAATGTCTAGAATCTAGTTGATCTACCTGAAGATCACATCCAATTAGAACAAGGTGGCTCTTCAAAAATAAACTAGATGATAGATGTATCATTATGAGAAACAAAGCTAGGCTAATTGCACAAGGTTATATTCAAGAAGAAAGGATAGACTATGATGAAGCTTTTGCACCGGTTGCAAAAATTGAAGCCATAAGAGTATCCTAGCCAATGTATCACATAAGAAGTTCATTGTCTATCAAATGGATGTGAAATGTGCCTTCTTATATGGGAAAATTGATAAAGAAGTCTATGTAGCTCAACCTTCTGGTTTTGAAGATCTTGACTACCCACATAAGGTATACAAGCTTGATAAAGCTTTGCATGGTCTTTATCAAGCACCAAGAAAGTGGTATGAAACATTATCATCTTTCTTGATTAAACATGGATAAAAAAGTGGAACTATTGACCAGACTCTCTTTCTCAAACAAGAACATCAACACCTCTTAGTTGTTCAAATATATGTAGATGATATTATATTTGGATCAACAGACAAGAGACTGTGTGAAAGCTTTGAAAATTTGATGAAATCTGAGTTTAGATGAGTTCAATAAGAGAATTAACTTTCTTTCTTGGTCTACACGTTCATCGGAAAACATATGGCATATTCATCAATCAAGAGAAGTACATTCATCAAATATTAAAGAAGTACAATCTTGTTGATACATCTTCATGCAAAGCACCTGCTTCAACAATTCACGAAATTATACCTGATTCTACAGGAAAATCTATTGATCAAAGATTATATAGATCAATGATAAGATCCCTTATGTATTTAACTACAAGTAGACCTGACATAATGTTTGTTGTATGTGTTTATGCTAGGTACCAATTAGATCCAAAGGAGTCCTATCTGAATGTTGTAAAGAGGATATTCAGATATCTTAAAGGGAAACCAACCCTTGGTCTATGGTATCAAAAATATAAAGGCTTCTCTCTCTACACATATTTAGACAGTGACTATGGAGGATGCAATAAAAAAAATCCATAACTAGTAGATGTCATTTTAGGACCAATACTTGTTTCATGGCAATGAAAAAAGAAAACAAATGTATTTGTATCCACAGTTAAGGCTGAGTACATAGTTGTTTCAGTTGGTTGCTCTCAGGATCTTTGGTTGCAAAACCAATTGCTTGATTATGGTTACAATTTCTTTCAAACTCCAATTTATATGACAATTCAACTACTATGTTTATCACTGCTAATCCAATTCAACATAATAAAACAAAGCATTTTAAAATCAGATACCATTTTCTGAGAGATTGCTTAGAAAAAAGTTTAATCAAGTTAGTTAAAATCGATACAACAAATCAGCTTGCTGACTTATTAATTAAAGCCTTTGATATAGTTAGATTTAATTTTTTAATTGAGTCTTTGGGCATGATTAACTTAGATTAATCATCATCAACAAAGAAAAGCATGTGACTGTTCTTGTAAATAGTAATAAATAAAACCCAAAAACATTCAAAAAAACATAAAAGATACAAAAATATTGTCTTTATTTATTGTGTCTTTTGATTTAGCATGACATATGTTATGGGAAATGATAGTACATTATATCTTTCCTTTCTTCCTAAGTTCTTCACTTTGCTTACTTACAATAGCGTTAATGAGACATCAAATTTGTCTCAAGATAGAATTTATAACTTATTGTATATAGTTTCTAAGTATGAAAAAGTGATGAATTGACTTACAAACGGAGGATAAACTCTAATGTGAATTGAATGTAGAGCCCATAATAGTTAATCACTAATAAACATGAAAACCTAATAAACAACATGCTTAGTTAATACAATACTCTTGTTTGGATTCAAGTGATCAAACATACTTGCAATCACGAGTAGAATCAGGTCACATTTCAACAATCAATCAATCAGAAAAACCTTAGTGGCATAGTATGATCCCATTATATGTGTCTATATACTTGTACATAACATTTTATTTTATTTCTTTTAGCTTATTTTGTTTCAAAACTTCTGGAATGTCATGTGTCTTTCATGCTATTCGTCTACATAAATTTATGATGAATGCAACATCTTATCATTAATCACAAATTTAGGGGGAGTTGTGAATGCATGAAAACATATTTATCTGAATTTTTAAAACAAAATCAAATGAAAGAATTGGATCTTGAGTACTAACTTGGCTGCTAAATACATGAAGTTTTTCAAACTATAAATCTTCGTGCACAAATTGTCATGAAAACAATGTCAACTAGGTCCAATAGCAATAAATGGTTCTATTAGTTGATTAAAACAATACAATCAAAGAAGTTTTAAACTTTGTTTTTCAGCATCAGAAGAAGCTACAGTGTGTTTTTAGCATCAGCAGAAGCTACAGTGTGTTTTCAGCATCAACAGAAGCTAAAGTGCAATTTCGGCATCAGCAGAAGCTATAGTGTGAAACTTAACCAATTAAAATATGACCATCCGTAGAATTGGTAAAATACGGATGTGTTAATTTTTTTAAAGTATAATATATTTTCATAGATCGGTAATCTATGAACAATCAAGTTATCAAGTTATACTTAAATGAATTTTTTAGTTATTCATCCGTAGATGTCCTACAGAAGAACTGTGATCTGCGGAGTAAATAAATTCCACGGAAGGTTAATAAGGAATATGGGACCCACTTCAGTTAATAAATGAAATTAATTAGTCCGAGGGAGTATAAATGATGTTTTTGACTTAAACATTTATTATTCACTTTTTCAAAAACTTTTTCAGACCTAGAAAAATGTTCGTCAAAACCTCTCCCTCCTTTGTTCAAACATTAAAATTACCACATCAAAGCATCAAACAAACTCATAGACTTGATTTTTTGAAGATGGCAAATAGATTCGCAAGAGAGCACAATGTATGTGCATTTTTAAATCCTGACGACCCTGTATCAGAAGGATGTCGGGATATCGTTAGATACTTACAACGATCCAGACTTTTCTATGCTTTAACTGTAGAGCCTGTGATTAATCAAACTCATATTGTCGATTCTAGAATTAATCACAAATAGAAGAAGATGGAGAGTCTGAAGTGATAGTGGTTGATGTTAAGAATGGAATACTAAGGGTAGATGAGCAGACCATCAGAAGGGTACTAGAGTTGGGAGAACAAGAAGCCGGTCACCTTGATGTATTCAAGAATGAATACGTAGAGAAGCTTTTCTATTTAATGAGGTATGATGGTGATTTTGAAAAGGGAGAGATAAATAAAGGAAGATTATGCAAGCCCTAAACCCTACACATTTCTGTGTCACCCTTATATCAAGTGTATCTCTAACAGGAAGTCCATATTGGATAGATTTTCTATACACATTTCCTCTAGAATCATTGGCATATTTGAAGGGAGGACATAAAACCACTCAAAGTACATATTTGGGTGTTTATGTGATCAAATTAGAGTACAGAAAGCTGAGAAGAGGTACATGTTCCCAAGATTCTTACAACTGATCATTAATACTGAGCTTCAAGGGATAGAAAGAGATAGTGAGGTATTTGTGCAAGCACATTTAGGAAGATCTGTACTCAACAAGATCAATGGAAAGTATGAAAGAGAAGACATGCCTATGTTTGCACATGTGGTTGATCCCATTCAGAGCAAGTCTGGGAATACCAGCAAGAAAGTACATCTTCTGATACAGAGCAAGTCTCCCATTCACATTCTGCTCCTCAATCTCCTTTACCCCACCATCATCAATCTCCATAAATCCAATCTCCAGCCAATCAAGACACCCAACCAATATCTCCAATTCACCCTCAATCACCCATTCATCAACAACCTCCAACTCCATAAAACCTACTCCTGAGAGTACTTATACAAAACCTATCTTAGCTACTAAATCTCAAAACTCGGTACATATTGGTGAGACTGAGTTAGTATCTCCAGCAAGTACCATTCCACTCACAATCACCAACTCATGGACCCTAGTCATGTCTAAAAAAACTAAACAAACAACTCCAACCATTGATGCTCACCAACAACTCCAATCATTGATCCTCAATAACAACAAAAGCTACATCAAGAGCAGACAGATCAAGTTATTGAGTCCTGTTCAAGCTTAGCTAGAGTAGCCCCATATGATGTCAATGTTGATGATATTGTAGCTGAACAACTATCCTTCTTCTTCACGAATAAGACCGGAGCACCCTAAGGAGAGATACTCAGTCCAATGAACCCCTTATCAAGCAAATCCTGCAGTTGTTCCATCAGTTCCTTCATCTCAGTCGGAGCCAACCGATACGGTGCCTTAGCAATAGGTTAGGCACCCAGTATCAAGTCAATCTGGAACTCAATCCCGCAGTCTGGTGGCACTCTTGGTAAGTCTTTGGGAAACATGTCCGGAAAGTCACACACAACCGGTATGTCAGTCAGTTGTGGTGTTGGCGTATCCATATCCTTCATGTAAGCCAAGTAGGCACCACCTCCACGCCTCATGCACTTCCCGCCACCTCCATCGAAATCGCCTTCGGAGTCATAGTGACTCGATCACCGAAAACCGTCACCGTATTCTCGTTAGGCGTTGTCAACCAAATCATCTTCTTGCGACACACGATATTTGCTAGGATCGTGTACGGGACAATGTCCTAACTGATTAACGTGTAAACCAAATCAAATAGTGCGGAATCCTATTTTATTGGCGATCCAATCAGTGAGAACGCACGTCGAAACAATTATGTAATTGAATCGAACATTAAGAGTCAATTAGGAATTGATCTATTGTGATCTATGAACTTGGAGTATGATCATAGAGGTCTTTGGATGGCTAGGGTATGTCTAGAGTCGAAGTGTGTTTAATTCTTATGTTTTTCCATGAATTAGGTGGATTTTGTTGGTTAGGGTTGCTTATTCAGGCGAATGAACCATTAGCATGGTTCAGTCGTGCGATTGAGCTATGCGGTTGATCCATCCGCATGACTGAGTGTTCAGTCGTGTGACTGAGTCATTAGTATGAAGTTGTTCAGGCGTATGGACCATTTAGGCGCATGGAGACTTAGTCGCATGGCCATTCAGGCGCATGACCACTATTGGGGCGCATGGTCCATTCGGACGCATGAGAACTTCATCTTACTAAGTTTGAATGTATTCAATATTATTACATTATTTATACTAGTTCAAACAACCAGAAACCTATATAATCAATTCAATATACGTTAACAACTCATTAGTGAAATATTAAACATTATAATCACAACCAAACATTTACATTTCATTAAGTACCCAAGTATTACATAAGTGTAAGACATTAAGACATTACAATAAGTTCCAAAACAAGGGACACATGTACCAACAAACTCTCCATTGGACCTAGTTCCATCTAATGTCTTACCATCTTCATAACCTCTTCATACTTCTTGTACTTCTCTTCTCTTGTGATACCTACGAGTATCTCAAAAGCAAAGCAGAGTCGTATCACGTTCTAGAATTGTAGAGCTTGTACAATATCTTGAAAGTCATATACAGCGGCCAGTTGTACAATGTATATACATCATCTACAGACAAGTTTGTAAGCCACATAGGGTCAAACACCCTGATGGTTTCCATAACACCATTCTTGTTCAAGACTATGACTGATTCTCCTATCCTCCAATCATAGTACCACCATTTGAAGTATGGAGTAAAGTCTTGTGGCTCTCCCGTAGAGGGATCTTTGACATTCTTTGCGGTGGACTCCACTTCAGTACTATTTTCGGTTTTTCAGTAATGGGATCAACCACAGACCATCTGAGATACCTCGTTGGCTATTGAGGTTTGAAGTTGACCTATCTGGTGTGGTACTCTCTTTTAAGAGCTGCTTCAAACCATCCAGACATCTTGCGTGGATCAGCGTACAGCAATTTCAGCTTCGCTAACTGGTTCAGCTCAAATCCAGGAAGAGTCTTCAGGTCATAAGGAACCTGAAGTACTCAATCCTTTCTCACTTTTAACTGCATAAATGTTGAGATCTTCAAAATATTCCCACGTGATGATTTTGCCCGACACCTTATGATGTTTCTTCACTTTGTATAGTTTGGTGTAGACAATCGACTTTGAAGCACTATTTTAGGCTCTTATCTCTTCAAAACACGCAGCCCACTCAGCCTTTCTGATATTAACTTCAGCATCTGAGGCTTGGTCCTTATCTTCAGTCTTGTCAGACTCTTCTTCCATTCTATCCAGAGTTTCAAAAGTTTCACTGACAAGGTTGTCGCCCAGATTGGGAACGACATTACCTTCAATGTCAGTGTACTCTGGATAGTGTTGGTCTGTGACATCTTCTATCTCGGTCTCATCAATGTCGTTGAGCTCATCGTCACTTTCAACTTGGACTGTTGGAGCATCCTTGACAATCTCATCAGGATTTAGCTTGAACATTTCAGCAATTTGCTCGTCAGTGAGATTGTGAATGATCTCTCCTTCTTCAGGAGTGTACATCACCGATCTCCTGACTATTCCCTATAGATCAAGAATCATTGTAAGCTGAGTCTTGATCTGTTGGAGGGGAGCAACCTCATGTTTATCCCTCAAAAAGTTTGGATCTGCTTGATTTATACATGTAACACAACAATCATTAGTTAATAATCAAAACAGAAATATAAACATTCATTACATTAATGTGATACAAGATTCAAATACATATGATTTAAATAACAAAAACATCTAAGTATTACTCTTGTCTTGGATCATATGCTCCTCTGCTGACGGGGCGGATGTGGAGGCACCTTGGTCTTGAGACCTTTTGCTCCTCATTTCACCTGCAGATGTGGCACCCGCAGCAGATGCATCCTCATCATCATCATCAACATCATTAGCATCATCACCAGCATCTCTATCATCTCTGTGATCGTCACCACCATCATCATCATCATCATCATCATCATCACTGTCATCATCACCATCATCTCCATCTCCTTCCTTGATCTTTAAGGGCTTGTCCTTTGATCCCTTGAGTCACAACATGATGGTCTTGTTGGTGGTCTCCAACTCCTCTATCCTTTTAGCTGCTTGGGCATGCTACTCCCGGAGTTGGGACATCTCTACGCGCCATGCATCCATCAGCTGGGCTTGCTTCTCTATCTGTTGTGCCTGCTGAGATATCTGCATAGATTGAGTAGTAGTAAGGTCTACTAACTATCGAATCTGAGCAGTCTTCTCGTCATCGGCAGCCAACAGCTTCAGCACCATATGATTAAGTGCCGAGAGTTGTTCCTATACCCCACTAGGAGGTCGAGTGAATCCAAATGGGCAGGAAGGGAATGATGATGGTCCGGCATGGTGGCTGGTGGTTGCAGTGGTGAAGATTGGGGGTAATATAGATGAAGGTGGTGGTGGAGTGGGTGTGGTAGATGGGATAGCAGTAGTGGTGGTAGTAGGTGGATGAGTGGATGTAGGTGGAGTGATGGTAGTAGGTGGAGTGGTGGTAGTGGGTGGAGTGGTGTAGAGGTGGTAGTAGTGGTGGTGGTTATAAAGATCGTCCTCCTCTTCTTCTTCCTCAATCCGTGGGGCAGAGCCATCCTTTTCTTCCATGATCCCTTCAAGGTGGATGCTCCCCTAGAACACTGCTTGGCTGATCGGGAGCATAAGTAGGATCATATCAGCCTCTCTCGATCCGCCAGCGCGTTCACAAACCGCCCGGAGCCCTCGCTTGGTGGCAACAACCTTGTTGCCCCCCGTTCGAGTCAGAGGCTCCTCGTCCTCCTCCTCCTCCTCCTTAGGTTGAAAGTCCTGATGGAACCCTGTAGCCTCTGTCTCCCCTTGGGTGGGTACCAGAGATGCTATATCTGTAGTGGGGGCCCTCGATTGAGTGGGCCCAACATCTCCACCATCACCGCTGTCGTCGTCATCGGAGTCATCCTCCAGGAGCTGTAACTGCTCCATATCAGAGTCACTATCTACATGATGCCATTTACGCCTCGCAGGCGCCACGTAATCCTCCCGGGCCAGATGCCCGAACAATCTCCTTACAGGGGGCTTTACCTACTTCCCCCTATAACCTTCATACGACCCAATGTGGTGTCGTCCATCACCTCAAGAACTATAGCGTCCTCATTTTCCTTAGGCAGAGACGGTAGTTTCTGATCGATAGTCATCTGGATGAATCAAGGGTACATATAGAACCACTTCTTCTCTTTCCCCTCAATGTTCTCCTCCAGATAGGCGAAGATCATCTTGGAGAAGCTGAACGGGTGGTTTAGCACCAATGTTGCATAAGCGTTCTGAATCTGATTTGAAAGCTCGTCCAACCCTCCCTTCCGAGACGCTATACACTTCAGCAGCACATGGGCGAGGTACTTGAACTGGGGGCACATGTTGCTCTTGTTGAGCACCCCTACGTTGATGTTCCAGAGTACTTAGCTCGCATGAAACATCCTCGAACAGTAAGGGTGTGTAATCGGGTAGGACGGTCAACATCATCCCCAAACTCGAGAACTGTCCGAAGATCATCCTCAGTGATCTCAATCGCCTCTCCAAATATTGAGCTCCTAATGTGATGGGGCTCTGAGGATCTGTCCACCATAGCGTTTTCCCAGAAAGCTTGTTGGACTGAGTGATAGGGAGTGCAAGGAGTCGAGATGGCACGGAAGATCCTCGATCTCCGTAGAAAAGTAATAATGCCAAAGAAGTCTGAAGCATTCCTCGAGGTCAGATCTAGATGAGCACAAATATTGTGCTTAGTGCTCATTGGCCAACGACTCGTCATTTGTGACACAATACAAATAAACATTAATGTAAGTCAATGTGTAGCAAGTTGAGTCATTTACTAGACATCTTCTGTTCTATCGTGTGAATGAGCTGTGCGACTGAGAATTGGTTATGCGGTTGGGCTCTTTCGTACGACTGAACATGCGACTGGGGTCAGTCGTATGCTATTCCATGCAATTGAACCAGTTGTGCGACTGAGCTCGTTCACATGGGGCAGCCATGCGATTTAGCCATTCGCTCATCTCAGTCGTGCGATAGAGTTCATCAGGTTGCCCATTCACATGACAGACTGCTGTTACATTCAAATTTCGATTTTGAGCAAAAATTCGATATTAGACTTTGTAGTTTGGCTCATTAGACTCGCATATGTCCGATATAGCACCCAACAACCTTTAATTTTACATTGTACTTAGTTTAATTAGTTTCCTAGACAAGCTAAGTTTCGGTTCTTGTTAGGGCTCAAATCGGTCATTTTAAGGTCTGAATCAAGGGATAGATGAGTGAATCACACCGCATTTTACCTGCATTTCAACTGGAAATCGTTAGAGTGCAATAAACAAGGTTCAAGGACAATCAAACGAAACTTTGGCAGAGTATAGGTAAGTCATGTGATTTGGGGCCAATTTGGGAGTGATGATTGATTGCGACCAACTCCCCCTCTATTTATACAGGGTTTAATTCAGTCATACGACTGAGCCCAGTCGCATATTCGTTCCGGGCAGCTGAAGATCAGTCGTGCGATGGGCACATTCGATCACCTTCAGTCATGCGACTGGAGATCAGTCGTGCGACTATGTCATTCGGTCACTCTTATCCATGTGATTGGTTCATTTGGTGATCCAATCGTGTGATTTTATTCATGCTTATGGTCTAATCGCACGTATGTCCCATACATGTGGTGAATCGTGCGATTGGGCTCATTCTTATCCTCCAATCATACGATTGGTCCATACTCATGGTCCAGTCGTGCGAATGGTTCATACTCATGGTTTTGACTATATGACCATTCCACACTTAATCCCTTTTAACTTTTGATTAAACGTTATGAGCATTTGATCATCTCAGACATGATCATTTTAATCTTGAGAACTTTTGATCACCTCCGACATGATCCTTTTAAAAACACTTTGTCACCTCAAACGTGACCCATTTACATTTGAAATTACATGTGGTCACCTCAGACGTGACCCTTTTTGAGTGATTAAGTTCCCTATCAACTTCCATGACATAGTCTGATGTTTAACAAACTAAATTGACAAAATTGAAATAAGAATAAAAGACTTAAACTAAAATACAAAACTAAACTTGATTTGACTTTTTGTGTGAGGTGTAAATTATAAGATAGAAATCTAATGGATTCGGTTCCGGAATAGGCAGCTTCAATTATTTTTGACCATAACTGGACCAATTCAATTGGAATCATACAGACAAGTCAAATCATTTGGGACATGTTATCAATACCTTATGATGCTTAATTCTTGTTTTTCATCTAGAGTCGTTAGCAAGTTGAGGAAATTATACTAGACTAATAGATCCCACCTTGATTTTGACTTTCAAGAGTCGTAGCCACGATGATTGTCAGTATACTGATCCTCTTAAATCCATACACAGACTTTTGACACAGATTGGTGATAGTTTAGGTTTGATTATTTCAACAGGCATTTCTAGATCCTACACTTATATGGTAATCAACATTTCTCAGGAGATTTTTGAGCGGTCTCAGGGTAATTTTCAAGAAGACACTATTTTTAGAAATTTCAGAGAGAAGCCAAGACTCAGGTCAGTGCCACTACATAGCAGAGAGGCTGCAAACAACAAAGAAGTCTAGAATATATAGGTTATGCTTATCCTCAGGTCAGTGCCACCGCACAGCAGAGAGGCACATAACCTATCATCTTGTTTGAGCATTTTTCATCTTTATGCACATTTCTCACCAACAACATAAGTTATTAGTTTGATTGCTTTTGCTCATATTTTGGTCTTACGCACACATTTGTGGCGGTTGTTCTGCTCGTCACCCCTTATTGGAATTTGCTGATTGTGTTACCAGGGATAAGATGTTAACCCATAGCTTGTTGAACAACTTAGTTTGTTCTTGATATCACCAATAAGGTCTAATCGTCTATTGTGTTGAATCTACCGACATATCATCTATGGTCTAACAACCTCTAGGTCTACTTTCTTTGTGTTACCTTAGTAGTAGCTAGTTTTACTATCATCTTTCCTTTTATATGCTCAGACTACGCAGACTTATACTTCAAACTTCGTATCTTATTTTATTTAATCTTTTAAAGTCCCAAGTGATTTGTACCTGTGTACTATCATTTTCCAAAGTTCTTGTATCGGTATCACACATATGATCTTATGTTTATCAGCCAACCTCTCCTCCTCCCTCATTTTTTATTTATATTACTGCCTAAACCCATTCTCCCCCTAAAATTCTAAAATCATAAAGGATTAGCGGTTTTAGGATTTTAATAGGCAAAGGAGTAACACCAATTTTAATTAAACTACTTAAAATTAAAAAAATAAAAAGAAAATTTTAAACATAAAAGAAAAATTACAATACGCATCGGACTATACATGGTCATCTTCAAGAATGACCTCACTTTTCTTTTTAACGTCGTTGACCTCTAACAGATATAGAAAATGTGGTTTGTCAAAAGCCTTTGTATAGAGGTTAGCGCGTTGAAAATCAGTATTTATTTTAATCACATCGATTAAATTTTTTTCAAAGCAGTCACGTATAAAGTGATATTTTATACCGATGTGTTTGGTCTTAGGATGTTGGACCGGATTTTTAGTTACTGCAATTGCAGCAGATTTATCAACAAAAATAGGAGTAGATGAGAAGTGCAAACCGTAGTCCCGCATTTGTTGTTGAATCCATATGATTTGTGAACAGCAACTTGCAGCACCAACGTATTCGGCTTCACAGGTTGACATTGTAACCGAGGTCTGCTTCTTACATTGGCAGGTTACTAATCTTCTCCCAAAGAACTGAACCCTACTGAGGTAGACTTGTAATTCATCTTGCAGCCGTCGTAATCCGAGTCGCTATACACCGTAATCTCAAAGTCATCATCATGAGGATACCACAACCCAAGTGTTGTGTACCCTTCAGATAACGAAATATCCTTTTGACCCCAATGAGATGGTTAACCTTTGGCTTTGCCTGATATCATGAACATAAACATGTAGTGTACATGATATCAGGTCTTGAGGCGGTGAGGTACATGAGAGATCCAATCATACATCGGTACATAGTGGCATCTACCAGATCACCATTCTCGTCGAGTGCTACATCATGGTTTGTAGCAAGTGGAGTCCCAGCTGCGGAAGCATTCTCCATGTCAAACCGACTGAGGATATCTCCTACATACTTGGTCTGATGTAAGAAAATCCCTTTTGGTGTCTGATCCACCTGTAACCCGAGAAAGAATTTCATCTCTCCCATTGCAATCATCTTAAACTCCACCTTTATTACTGCTTCAAACTCTTTACATAATTCTTCGTTCTTGGAACCGAAGATTATGTCATCGACATAGATTTGTACCAGTAGTAAATCCCCATCTTTTTTATTGATAAACAATGTGCAGTCAATGACTCCTCTGCGAAAACCGTGTTTCACAAGATGAGTCGAGATTTTCCCGTACCAGGCCCTCGGAGCTTGATGAAGCCCGTATAAAGCCTTGTCGAGTTTGTAAACTCTTTCCCAATGATATGGATCCTCAAATCCCTCGGGTTGACTGACGTACACTGTCACTCTGATTTCACCATGAAGGAAAGCACTCTTCACATCAAGTTGATAAACTTTAATCTTCATATAAGATGCATAGGCAAGGAAGATGTGGATTGCTTCCATTCTTGCCACGGGTGCAAACACTTCATTGTAGTCAATACCCTCAACTTGTCGAAATCCTTGGACAACAAGTCAAGCCTTGTTTCGGATGGTCACACCTTGATCATCTTTCTTGCATTTCAAGACCCATTTAGTGCCTATTACCTTAGCTCCTTTAGGTCTATCCACCAGAGTCCATACACCCAACTTCTTAAACTGAAGAAGTTCTTCTTGCATGGCACTCACCCATGCCTCATCATTTAGGGCTTCACTAGCATACTTTGGCTCAAATTGAGACACAAAGCAACGATATGCACCATCGTGAAGGTATCCATTTCCATTACCGAGGGATAGTCAGTTAAGTACAGTTGATTTCTAGTCTGAACTCCTGACCTCACATCTCCAATGACATTGTCCAAGGGATGATAGACATTTAGGCGTAATCCAGGAGTTGTTGGAACCACCACCTCAAAATCAAGATTATAAACATTTGGTTTAGTATCTGAGGTAGTAGGAGTCTGAGGTTCCAAAGATTCAGAAGCATCAACGTCAGATGCTTGTGGACTTGCAGGAATAGGAACCTGTTCCTCCTGGTTGTTCTGATTAGTCTCCACAACTTCTTCATTAGAGGAGGAGTCACTATCGTCAAGTGCTCCCCCTGAGTTGTTAGATGATTTCTCTTGTGAACCAGATGGTGTTGAATTTTGAGATGGTGTGTTCAAGACATCATACATCATCTTGGTTGCCAGGTCGTCATGAGAAGTGGAGAGTGGGATGTTGAAGGATTTGAAGAATCCATCATAGTCGAAGAAGAAGGCGGGTCCTTTTCCTGCAAGTGGTGTGGTGTATCACTGAACATCTATTTTACACCACACTTCTACTTGACCTGTTGAGTTGTTGTAAACTCTCTTGTTCAGTATGTTGTATCCTAGAAAGATCCCTTCATCAGCCTTCTTGCTGAATTTTCCCTCCTGAGTCTTCTTCAGCAGGGTGCACGAAGCACGAAACGGCTCAAGATACTCTATGTTAGGTTTACGTCATTGTAGTAACTCGTAGCATGTCTTTCCAAGGCGTTTTACTACCAGAACTCTATTTAGTGTATAACATGAATTTGCAACTGCTTCATTCCAGAATGGATAAGCAGTTTTGATTCTGCTAGCATTGTCCGTGCCATCTTTATCAAGCTGCGATTCTTCCTTTTAGCAACGCTATTCATCTGAGGAGTGTAGGCAGAATTGAACTGATGAACAATTCCCTTTTCCTTGCAGTAAGCCTCCATCCATTGATTCTTGAACTCGGTTCCATTGTCTGAGCGCACTTGACATACCTTCAACTTGTATAGGGACTCCAAAGTAGTTACTAACTCTTTTAATGACTCAAAAGTTTCTGATTTGGATTTCAGAAACATCACCCAAGTGAATCTTGAGTAGTCATTAGTAAATACATAGCAGTACAAGTCACCTGCAATGCTTCTTGTACTGACTGGACCAAACAGATCCATGTGAAGAAGTTCAAGAGGAAGTTCGATATAGTTAACTTTCTTTTCTTTATGAGCCTTCTTTGTTTGTTTGCCCTTCTTGCATGCAACACAGAAATCTGGAAGTTGGAAGTTTTTGACATTAACCCCTCTCACTAGATCATTCTGGATCAAGTGATTCATCTTCCGTGGATTATGTGTCTCGTTCTCCTATGCCAGGAGATGGATTCCTTCTCAGTAGCTTTTGACAAGAAGCACTGAACTTCATGATCCGTTGTGGAGGCCTTCAATAGATCCAAGACATAAAGGTCCTTATATCTTGAGGCAGACATTAATACTTGATCCTCCGGGATTACGTAGTCCTTCTTCAGGACATAGCACTTCTTATCGTCAAACACTACCTTGAAGTCTTTTTCACAAACTTGAGAAACATAAAGCAAGTTATTCTGAATTTGTTGGACATAGTTTACCTTGTCAAACTTCACTTTCTGATTTCCCACTTCCCCTTGAGCTGTGATGTACCCACCTTTGTTTCCAGCGAATGAAACATGCCCTCCTTTGATTTGTTTGACGTTTGATAAGAGGGCCTTATTCCCCGTCATGTGCCTGGATGCTCCGCTATCTACAATCCATGTGTTAGTTTTAGCACTATAGCGAACACCCGGCACATTCAATGAAAACGTTAGTTCAGGTTTGGAACCCAAGCCTTTACTGGCTTGGGTCTCCCCGAGGCATCACACATCATAAACTCAACCCATTGACCTTTCAAGGGTGAGGGAAGCTTAGATGTCTGTTTGTTCTCATTTTCAGATACTGAGGAGGATTTTTCCTTCCATAAGCCAGATTTATGTAAGGCCTGTTTATGATAAACAGACGACTGGCTAATGGGTTGAACTTTGTGTTCCCTGTCTCTTTTAGGAGGTGTCACTGAGTTCCTCTTCAAAGAGCTAGGTTTTCGTTCAGAAAGTTCATCTTTCTTCCTCGGTGTCTGATAATAAGAACAATGAGACGCAATGTGTCCGTACTTTCCATAATTGTAGCAGGATCTGCTTTCAACTTTACGATTTAATTGTTTTTGTGGAGATGTAGGTGACACATGGGTGACATATTGTGTTTAGATTGAGATACTTCTTGGTTAGATGTATGGTTGGGTTTTACAAATTTAATTGCTTTACCTGGTTTTACATCTTTTACATCTTGTTTACCTGGACTTTTACATAAGCACATGATTGATTAGATTTAATAGTCCTTTTAGGTTCAGATTTGACTTTGTTTGAACCTGACTTTAAAATTAATTTTTTCAAACTCTTTTTCCAGGTTGACACAAGGAATTTTGCCTTTGACTTTAAAGTGGCCTCCTTTGTTGGCGCCAGATTCAGTTGATTTACTTGTGGAATCTTGGTCACTAACAAGAGGAGTGGACACCATATGATCCTTGATGGGGTTATTATTAATGGTTTACAATTGATGTTTGCAGGATCGGGTTTGTCACAGAAACACTTGGATTTCTCTCAACTCACTTATAGACACACTCAATTCAGATGAAGTAAAGTCTTTCACAAGAGTTGATAATAATATAATAGTAGTGAATGAACACACAGAAATAAGTTTTCAAGGCACTTGTATATATTATTTCTCAACTCAAGATATTACAAGACTCTTACAAACATGATACATGAGTTACAATGAGAGACTATATATACTAGATCCTACAGCCGGATATACTTTGATACCAGCTGGAAACCTAGGACTAAAGCATATACTACAATGTTAAAGTTAAGGTATCTTAGATAAAGTATTATCTAAGATATGATATTCATGACATGTCCATGACTTACCTTTTGTCACCAACTAAAGATGGCAACTGTACTAACATAAAAAGGTAAACAGTAGATTAAAGCATGGTCAACTACATGGCTTTTGAGAAAACACCATGCAGTATCTCAGAGATTTGCAGCGGAGTGTCAGGAAGGCCATACTTATGTCCACTAGATAATAGCAGTGTTTCTGAAGGTAAGTTGGCTTCGGAAGAACAAGTTCTTTCGAACCCACTTATACTTCGGAAAGGCTTCTATACTTCCGAAGCTTGAGGACTTCTGTACTTCAGAAGTTGACTTCAGATCTTTCTTTCTAAGTCTTGAACTTCGGAAGTAGGTTCTTTGTCTTCAGAAGTTGGAACTTTTCCTTCGAAGTAAGCTTTACACTTTGTCTTCGGAAGAGCTCCTTTTTCCTTTGGAAGTTCACAATTAGCTTCGGAAGTCCTTTACTTGTAGTACCAAAATCCTCTAAGTGACTTGGTTTTGGTTGCACCAGCCTTTCTAGATCCAACAAACTCCCCTAGGCTGATGCTACCAAAACCTCACTTATTCCTGCTTCTCAAAGCTTTCAGCACCAGGAATAAAAGATATTTGTCTGTCTCTTTGTTCTTCCCTGACGTGGTGCTAAGAAGCTTGTACAAGTCATTGGTGGATAGGAGATCCAGTCTATCACTCTGAATGACATGTACCCTTTGTTGTGCCCCCCTGAAAAGAGTTAGTTGATGGGAGTTATAGTAATCTAACTATGGATTCTAGTTCAGGACCTTCAACCATTTGTAAAAAGGCTTTGCCTTGGGTTGCTGATCCCTTCCTTTCCTCCTCCTCTCTCAGTTTCAAATCTGCTTCAACCTTGCTTCTAGCAGTTAGCTTGGCCATATGAAGGCTGCCTAGATGATTTCTGATATGGGCAGCTACATCAGAGTTTGAAGGGTTGGAGAATGTCTTCTCTGCTAACTCAGCAATATCAAATCTGCTTAAGTGTAGCAGAGATGAGGCACTCAGCCTGTCAAGTCTCCATTCTCTGTTTCTACAACAAAGTTGTGAGAAGAGTCTTCGAACCTCCACCGGATGATCTTTTTTCTAGGTGCAAGAGGTTGTCTTGGCACCCTGTAGCTTTTCTTCTTATCCAGTAGAGTCACTAGCCTTCTCCTTAACTTCTTTTCTTCCTCATTCAAAGTGTCTGAATTGAGGCCAAGGAGATTTGCAGCTTGGTCCGATGTTCCTCTGGGCAGATCAAGAAATTGATCTCTAGTGAGGAAGCTTGAGGATCCGTCAACATAAGTCAAATTAACAGAATCCTCCACACAGGAGATATCGCTTAGAGTTGTGCATTTTATGAGCTTTGTCTTGACTGCTTTGAATTCTTCTAAGGAGAGATGTTTAGAAGGCTGAGTGGATGGTTTAATGGGCTGATGAGTAGGTTGAGGTGTTTGGGTTCTGGCTAGAGTTTTGGGTTGGAGGATGGGACGTTTAGGTAGTTGAGGTGAAGGAGTTGGTAGGAGTGATGGTGTAGGTTCAAGGGTGTATGGTTCAGTGGTTGGTTCGGTTTTGATGGGGAGTGAAAAAGGTATGGTTTTAGGTTATGGTTGGGTTTGGAGTTTGGGTTGAGTGGTTGCTTTGAAGGTCATCCCATGTCCCCTTTTGTACATTTCCTTCCTCTTCCCCGCGTGAATGTCAGCCTTAATGTCACTGACATGTCGCTGGAGAGTCTTTTCTGACATAGGACCCACCTGCCTGCCAGAGAAGCCATGAGCTTTGAGATAGCTCTTCATCCAGGCCTTCTCACCTATTTTCTTGGTAGCAGTGAGTCCTACTTCCTCTTCCTTCTTCTTCTTCTACAAAAGCTTTTCCCTTTCGGCTCTCTTTCTCTCTTTCTCTATTTGATCTTGCTCTTTGTTGAAGAGCCATAAGATCGTATCATTGTTATGTGGTGATAATTCTTCTTGAGAGAAACCTCTGGAGGTTAGGAAAGTTATCCTTTCCCTCCTGAGTGTAGATCAGCTTCTTTTTCCTTTCTCTCCCTTTCTTCTTCTAAGGCCAACCTTGCAGCTTCTTCCTTTTGTTGTTTTAGAAGCAAGGTTGTATTTTCCTGCTCTATTAACTCCTCTAATGGTAGCAGGAGTACATCCTCAGTTGCAGCTTCTAGACTAACAAGTCTATCGATAATCTCTACCCTTTTTCAGTTGTTGACCGCTTCCTGGTTGGCTGCAGCTGCTTTGGTACTTGCAGCTAGCAGTTTTCCAGTTGTCAGCCCACCTTTTCTTTTGAGATTCTTCAACCTTTCTTCCTCCTCAAGCTCTTCTAAAGTCATCTTCTTCTTTCCTTTGATGTCTTCGGAAGTACTAGACTTTAGGGGTTCTTGGATAGAAGATTCAGGTTGAGTAGTAGAGATGGGAGCTGAAGTTAATGCAGATGTTGGAGCTAAAGGTTGAGTGAGAAAATCCTCCCTATTAACCTTAGATTCAAGTTCCAGGATTGCATCTGTGACTATTAGATCATCTGATAATGAGAATAGTCCTTCCGCAGCAGCAATCTCAGCTTCGGAAGTTTGAACTTGTTCTTCCGAGGCTTTGAATTATGCTTCGGAAGTCTTTGAAAATGCACTATTTGTCCCAACATTTCAGTTGCTGGGCCATCAGTCACTGTTTCCCCTTCGAAGTTAATCTTAGGTTCCACTTGGACCTTAGGTTGACCAACTTCCTCAATAGTGGTAGAAGGCGCATTTAACCTCCGAAGCTCTTGAGCTCCGAAGTAGATCACAGACATATCAAGACTTGGCTGTTCTATGAGAGATTCCAACAGGAACTTGTTAAAGAACCTATTGAGATCTTGGAGCATCCTTTGATCCACTTGAATAACAACTGGAGGAGGCTCAGGGAAGATTGAATCTTGTTGCACAGGATATTTTGATCTCAAGGAAGTGAGACCTTGACTTTGGGTTTCCTCTTGTCTTTAACTTTGTCTCTGAACACTCTCCCCCTTTTTTATAGCATCATCTTGAGAGCTTGATGAGCTAGAGGAAGAGGTCAAGGAGACCTAATTGGAACATGCCTAACAGACCTCTCAATCTGTTTCTCAGCTAGTTTGACCTTGAGAGTTTCAATCTCAAGTTGCTGAGTGGCAGACCTATCCTCTAAAGTCTTAACCTTGGATTCAAGTTGCATTCTTCCCTTATCTTCTTTTGAAGAATCACGGGGAGATGAGGTAACATACCTTGTATGTTCATCCTCACCACCAGATATGGTTTCTGGGCACCATGGTTTCCCTTGCTCAAAGATGTCTCTTTCAGAGTCATCAAAGGGCATGGTTGCCGTAGATTCAGTCTCAGTGATGTTACCACTATCCTGAGGATCCATTGAGAATCCTTTAGTAATGGCAACTGAATCTACATGACTCCCCTCTACATCAGTGGGACTCACCTCAGTAAAGATTTGCTGATAGGGGCTAGAGATAGTAGGTCTCTCTAGGCTCTGTTGATCCTTGAGAGGGTGTTGTGGATCAACTTCATTGCCCTTAAAAGACATAATCTCTTCATCAGTTCCAATTAAAAGATCAGTAAAGGATATGGAAGTGAAACCTAATGACCTGGGACTTTGATCAATATCTAAAGGCATTGAGCCTGTGATAGGGCTGTCCCTTTTTGGCTGCTCAAGGGAGTATAGAGACTCACCCTGAGGGCTTTCAGCTTGGGTTGTGGGCTCATGGGTCTGAGACTGAGGAGACTCAAGACCCATATTGAGGTCAATTGTGAAGGATGGTTAGATCTCAGGCTGAGTAGGAGCCCTTTGTTCCACTCTAGCCTTTTTGGGTAGAACATGAGGAGCTTGTTCAATCAGAGAAGATTGAATAAGGGTTCATTTGGGGACGTCTCTGATAAGTAAAGGTAATGGTTGAACAAGGTAGATTTGGCAAAATGGGGGTAGTTGCTGGTGTGGGTTCATCACCTGTGGGGTTGACAGGGATGTCACCAGGAGCCGTTGGCTCAGTCATACCTGGAAGAAGTGCAGTCTCTTCCTGTGAAGTTGGTGGACACTCTTTTCAAAGTCTTGAAGATGGCCGGCCTCATTTGAGGAGCAGTCAGAGCAGCTGCACAGACAAGCTTGCTCTGGTCTAGCTCGCAGTTGATTATGTGCTGGAGAAACCTGGGATACATGTAGAATGTGTCCTTTTGAAGATTTCCCATGAGGTTAGTCAACACAAATCTTGAATAGTTGAAGCGGAGGTTTTTCACCAACCCATGAACTAGGCACCCAAGTTGTATGGGATTTGATCCCATCCCCAAGATTTATTTGACAAGTAGTGAAGGACCACGTGTAGCAGGAACTTCCATTTGTACGAGAAGTTAAATTTGCAGACAGTTGATCTGCTAACGTCTCCACCATATCCCATTCGGAGATAAGAATTGTCTAAATATGCTTTGGGGAATTCCGTTGGAGCTCCCTCATCATGAAGCTCTAGATGCTCCCTGATGATCTGTTCAGAAATGACCAATACCTGGCCAAAGATGCTCAATCGAATGACACGAACCCTATTTAGGGTTTCAATTTACCATTTGCCCAAAATTCAGACATATGGTTTGAGTAAATTGTGGGGTTTACAGTCAGAGTGGTGTAGTAAGAAGATTGGGTTAGAAAGGAGATGATATCTGAGAAGTCAGCATCTCTTGAAGAATCAAGAAGTGTGACTTGGTTATGCTGAGGGTTAAAGGCCATTGGAAAGGTGAATTGGGATGATTTGAGCTGGGGTAAAGTTGAGTAGGAGAAATTTCTAGGGCAGTAAAATATGCAAGTAAGAGAGTGAAATTGAATAGTCGAGATTATTTAAAAGATTGTGGAAAGGCGGTAATGGGGGTAAGGATAAGGTGATGTGATGGTTTAATGGATGAAATGACAGTGGCGGTAAGGTTAAAATCAGTTAAAAAATCCGACATCATTAACAAAATCTTTGCTTTTTACAGTGTGGGGACCAAGAAATTTACGTTACACAGTGAAATCTCTCTTCCGAGTGTAAAACATTTCCGAAGGTAACTTGTCTTCCGAAGGCAATTCTTACTTCCGAAGCCAAAACTTTGCTTCCGAAGGTTAGAGTTGCTTCTGAATAGAGAATTTGTAAGTTTCAGAAGTAGATCTGATATACAATCAATCGCTTCTTCCGAGGCCAAAAATTATTCCGAGAAGATAGTTATCCTTTGAGAAATTTTGCTTCGGAAGATATGAGAATGTCTTCCGAAGGTTAATTTCTCTTCGGAAGGAATTTACACTTAGAAAATTTTAGAGAGAATTTGTTGTAACAGGGCTTAAATTGTATTGACACAAGACTTTCATATTAAAACGGTTTTGAAAAGAGATCAAACTAATCAATGTTTATCATCCCAATAGCTATTATGAGATACTTGAACCTTTGTTCATCAAAAGCTTTGGTAAACAGATCAGCATATTGTTCATTTGAATCAACTTTGATTAACTTGATTAGATTTTTCTCATGAATATGTCTAATGAAATGAGACCTGATGTCAATGTGCTTAGTCTTGGAGTGCTTCACTGGATTTTCAGTAATAGAGATAGCACTGTTGTTGTCAATATGGATAGGAGTACTCATAAATTTAAATCCATAGTCTAACATCTAATTTTGAATCCATAGCAGTTGAGCACAGCAGCTAGCAGCAGCAATGTATTCAGCTTCAGCAGTTGATATAGAGACACAGGATTGTTTCTTGCGTTGCCATGAGATGATCCTTCCATCAAGAACTTGACATCCTCCTGATGTTGATTTCTTGTCAATATTGCAGCCTCCATAGTCACTGTTAGAGTATCCATAAAGATTGAAATCCTTGTTTCTGGGATACCAGAGACCTAGTTTAGGTGCTCCTTTGAGGTATCTGAGGACTCTCTTAACAGCCGCTAGGTGAGACACCTTTGGAGCAGCCTGATATCTTGCACAAATGCAAGTAGCAAACATGCTATCAGGTCTACTGGCTATTAGATACATCAGAGAATCAATAATTTCCCTATACTGATGTTGTCAATATCCTCCCCCTCAAGGTCAGGACAAAGATTATGGTTTCCAGGTATGGGTGTCTTGGCAGGCTTGCAATCCTTCATCTCAAATCTTTCTAAGATGTCAGAGACACATTTAGATTGATTAATGAAGAACCCTTACTTCAGTTGCTTTACCTGAATTCCAAGGAAAAAGTCCATTTTTCCCATGGAGCTCATCTCAAACTTCTTCTTCATAATGCTCTCAAAGTCTTTGCACATTTGGTTATTTGAGGAACCAAATATGATATCATCAACATAGACTTGTACGAGCAAGATGTCCTTCCAGACTTTCTGATGAAGAGAGTCTTATCAATGGTACCTCTAGTGTAGCCATTCTTTAGAGGAAACTGAGACAAAGTCTCATACCACAGCCTAGGTGCTTGGTGCAGCCCATATAGAGCTTTATCCAATTTGCACACATAGTTGGGTTGTTGTGGATCTTCAAATCCTGGAGGTTGGCATACATAGACTTCCCTATCTATATCCCCATATAGAAAAGCACACTTGACATCAATTTGGTATACTGTGAAGTCCTTGGATGCAGCATAAGCAAAAAAGATCCTAACTGCCTCAAGTCTTGCAACTGGTGCAAAGACATCAGTATAATCGATTCCTTCCTCTTGAGTGTATCCTTGAACCACAAGTCTTGCCTTATTCTTGATGATCAAGCCTCTATCATCTCTCTTGTTTCTGAAAACCCATTTGGTGCCTATAGGTACTTGACCAGATGGTAGCGGACATAGGTTCCATACCTTCTGCCTCTTGAATTGAAGCAGCTCCTCTTGCATCGATTCAATCCAGCTACTGTCTTTCAAGGCATCTTCTACCTTCTTGGGTTCCATCTGAGATAGAAAGCATGAGTACAAGCAGACATTCCCTTGATGAGTCTGTCCTCTTGTTCTCACACCCTCAGATACATGCCCTATGATTTTCTCAGTTGTATAAGTGTTGTGAATCCTAAGACGAGGAATCACTTCCAGTTGTAGAGATAGATCCAGGTTAGACATATTATGCTCAGGAACTGGAACACTCTGTCCAACTGCTGTTTCAAAGTCATTCAATGAGGACTGGTTGAATGAATGAGAAACATCATCAATAGTTGGCTATGAAGTAGTATTAATAGTTGTTGTTCCTTTAAAATACCACTTCCTTTTGCCTGGTGTTGTGGTGGATCAACTGATGAGTTTTGAGGCTTAGTAGGTGACTCACTTGTTGAGGCTTCACTATTCCTTGATATAGTTAAACTATCGGATCTGTGAATAGTGGAAGCTTGATGTACTGTAGCACTTGGAGAATTTGGTCTAGGCCTGGGAAGCTCAAACAGTTGATCATTAGCAGCAGCATCAGCATCATTTTGAGCACCTATTCCAACTAAAACAGTCTCACAAGAGGGTTTAGAATAGTTTGGAAACAATTCTAAATCAAAGATGTGATCAGGTCCATTCCCCCTAACACAAGGAGTGTGCTCATTAACAATTATATTGGATGACTCCTTAAATTGTTGATTCTTAATGTTGTATACTCTGTAAGCTTTGGAGCTAGAAGAGTATCCAACAAAGATAGCATCATCCAACTTTTCAGCAAATTTTGCCAAATTGTCTTTTGTGTTAAGCATGGTACACTTGCTGCCAAAGGACCTTAGAAAGCCAATGAACGGTGGCCTCTTGTTCCATAGCTCATAAGGGACTTTTCCATGGGGCTTAACTACAAGAACTCTATTCTGCACATAGCATGCAGTGCTGACTGCCTCTGCCCAGAATGTTAGAGGTAGCTTTGAATCAGCTAACATAGTTCGAGTAGCCTCAATAAGTGTCCTATTCCTCCTCTCAGCAACACCGTTTTGTTGACGAGTTTTGGGAGCACTATATTGTTTGGCAATCCCTTTTGAGTTACAGAATGAGTCAAGAATGAAGTTCTTAACTCTGTCCCTTGATCACTTCTAATAATATTAACCTTGTGATCAATTTGATTTTCTATTTTAAGAATAAAAGATTTTAATGTTTCAGCAGTTTCATCTTTAGTTCTTAAAAAGAATACCCATGTGAATCTTGTAAAATCATCAACTATCACAAGGCAATATGATTTCCTTCCAATGCTCATTATACTTGTGGGACCAAAAAGATCCATGTGCAATAAGTGCAATGGAGTAGTGATAGAGTTAACATATTTGGATTTATGAGATGTCCTGTGTTGTTTCCCTTTCAGGCAAGCAACACAATTATCTTTGCAGAAAAACTCCTTTTTAGGCTAACCATGTACCAAATTATTTTTAGCTAATTTATTCATTCTCTTCAAATTTACATGACACATACGTTTATGCCATAGTGTTGACTCATCACTATCAGCATTGTTTATATGAAGCTTGTACATATCCCCTTTCTTGGAAGATCTAAGAAGCACCAATTCCGGAGGAATTGTCATCCCTGGTTTGAGGATAATGCACTCATGTTCTGTGAAAAGAATTTGGTGCTTTTGATCACATAATTGAGAAACACTTAACATATTGTGTTCAAGCTGTTTGACAAAGTTAACTTTGTCAACAGTTAACTTACCATTGGATATACTCCCTCTACCATAAATATATCCTCCGGCCTCACCTGCAAACTGGACAGGACCTCCATCATAATATTGAAGTTGTTGAAGGAGAGATCTGTTCCCTGTCATGTGCCTGGAGCATCCACTATCTACAATCCAAATGTTATTATTCTTGTCAAATGGATGTCCCTGCACATAAGATGAGATGATTAGTTTTGATTGGAAACCCAAGCTTTATTGGTCTTGGGTTCTTCCAAAGATAATGACATAATTGAACCAAAATTTATGCATGGGGGTTCAATGGATGTCGTTGAAGAAGAGGTTTGGGCTACAACATCTTCCTTGATCTTCCATTCCATCCCTTGGTTGATCATGGAGGATGAGCTTGTTGAAGCATTTGTAACATGACATTCTTCCGAAGCTTCTTTCCTTTCAGAAGAAGACTTCACCACCTTTTGTTCCGAAGCAGTCTATTTCTGGGATGGTTTCAAGGGGACTCTTTTGTTCTTCTGAGTCTTGACAGCTTTAGCTTCCGAAGCCTTTTTCCTTTCGGAAGAAGAATCTTTTGGTAGGACAGGAGTGCTAGTACTACACCCCTTTCCTGAATCAGAGTTTCAAACCACCTGGAATCCAGCTGAGATGAATATACCCTTTTGCTTTGGGTCTATCTTTAGCTTGAACTCAGCCACTTTCTTAGCAGTTTTTATGGCTGCCTTAGCTCTGCTTCTTCTAGCTTTAGTGGTCAAGGTTTGATCATCATTGGTAGGGGAGGGAATAATTACCTGGTTCTTCCCTGTGATGGTCTCCATAGTTGCATCATTCTTTGACTCATGAGAAGGTGGGTCAGCAGATAGAACCTCTTGCTCTTCAGTACCACATCTTGGTTGTCTTATAGACTCATAAGAGTGTGGTGGAGCAATTTCATTGGTTCCCAACCCTCCTTTGTTTTGGTAACAGAGTTTTGAGTGAAAGGATGATGCAAGAATGGCTTGGAAGTTTTGCTCAGAAAGAGCATACTTCCTGGCTTGAGCCTCAGCTGTGACAAGCTGGGCTTGAGCCTCAGTTAATTTGGATATTAAATCCTTTATCTGAGTCTTATAGTTTATGTGTTCATGTTTTAATAGGGACATAGTTTTCTCTAACTCCTCAATTTTTCTTTGGTAGTCAGATTCAGCCCTTTTAAAGTCATATTTCAAAACATTTAAAGACTCAATATCAGATTTAATCTCCATATTGTAGTCATGATACAATGTACTCTTAGCAATACAGGCAGGAGTACAGAGATGTTCATATACCTTATTTTCATCTGTTCCGGCCATGAGTGCTTGAGCAGGAGTCACATCCTGTACCATGAAGCTTCAATCAACTTCTTGAGCCACTACAGCTATTTCAGTTGACTTTCCGGTAGGCTTTGGTGTAGAGGGATGTGTGGAGGCCTATGGGGTTCCCGGGTTGGACTTGGGAGCCTTGCATTCCCTTGCAAAATGACCAAGTTGGTTACAGTTGTAACATTTGGCCTTGGTTTTGTCAAACCCAAATTTGCTGTTGATTGGGTTTTAGGGAAATTTCCTTCCAGTTCTCTTGAAGAACTTCTTTGCTCTGTAGGTTAGAAGAGCCATTTGTTGGACTATGTCCACGTATTCCACGTCATCTGGGCTGAAACACTCTAGATCATCAAAGCAGTACTGATAATCACTTGAGTGTCCACTTCCTGAGACAAAAGCATAGATGTCCTGAAAGGAGCTTTGCTGAGCTGGTTGAGACCTTGGAGTCTCAGGAAATGTGATGTATGGCCCAGAAGAACAAGATGGCTACTGGGTGTAAGTCAGGTATTGTTGAGGCTGGGAGATTCCTGAGCCTTTAGCAACCATTAAGGCGTTGCTAGCAGGAAGACTCAAGGGTCTACTTGTCTGATGACCCCTCTTGCTTTCCATTTCCAAATGGTATCCATCAAGGATCCCATAGAGTTCAGTCATGGTGAGTGTATTCAGATTTTCTGTCCTCTTGTCGAGACATAGTAAAATGTCCACTCATTGGGTAATGCACTCATGAACTTTCTTGTAAGGTCTATGAGTTCATGAACAATCCCCACAGATTGAAGGGAAGAAATGAGATTTATGTACCTAAAATATTACTGGCTAAGAGTCTCTCCAGCAACATGGGTGAAGTTCTTGAACTGCTGCTTCAGTGAGTCCTTCTTGGAGTCATTTGAGCTTGAGTACATTTGAGCAAGTGCACCAAACAGTTCTTTGGCAGACCTGCAATGCTCAAACCCCACCATGATAGAGTTTGGAATTGCAGTTATGAGAACAGTCATAGCGTTGCTGTCAATGTCAAGCTTCTTCCTGTCTTCATCAGAATAATATTCAACAACTTTCTCGATCATGGCACCATTTCCACCAGCTACTTTTGGCTTATACGGGCCATTGACAAATGATAGCCACATTTTGCCGTCTTGATATCTGATGAAGCCTTCCATTCTTCTGCTCCAGGACCTGAAGTTTTTAGGGGTGATGATGGGTACTTTGGTCATCGTCCCCATCTCTACTTCAGATTTGTTCAGGGCCATTTTTGAGTGAGGTATAAGGAGGAGTGAAAAAACAGGTTGATTAGGATGGTAAGATCTCACATTCAAGAGCCTAAGAAGCTCTGATACCAATTGCAGGATCGGGTTTGTCACAGAAACACTTGGATTTCTCTCAAACTCACTTATAGACACACTCAATTCAGATGAAGTAAAGTCTTTCACAATAGTTAATAATAATATAATAAGTAGTGAATGAACACACAGAAATAAATTTTCAAGGCACTTGTATATATTATTTCTCAACTCAAGACATTACAAGACTCTTACAAGCATGATACATGAGTTACAATGAGAGACTATATATACTAGATTCTACAACCGGATATACTTTGATACCAGCTGGAAACCTAGGACTAAAGCATATACTACAATGCTAAAGTTAAGGTATCTTAGATAAAGTATTATCTAAGATATGGTAGTCATGACATGTCCATGACTTACCTTTTGTTACCAACTAAAGCTGGCAACTGTACTAACATAAAAAGGTAAACAGTGGATTAAAGTATGGTCAACTAAATGGCGTTTGAGAAAACGCCATGCAGTATCTCAGAGATTTGCAGCGGAGTGTCAGGAAGGCCATACTTATGTCCACTGGATAATAACAGTGTTTTTCGAAGGTAAGTTGGCTTCGGAAGAACAAGTTCTTCCGAACCCACTTATACTTCAGAAAAGGCTTCTATACTTCCAAGGCTTGAGGACTTCTGTACTTCGGAAGTTGACTTCAGATCTTTCTTTCTAAGTCTTGAACTTCGGAAGTAGGTTCTTTGTCTTCGGAAGTTGGAACTTTTCCTTTGGAAGTAAGTTTTACACTTTGTCTTCGGAAGAGCTCCTTTTTCCTTTGGAAGTTCCACAATTAGCATCGGAAGTCCTTTACTTGTAGTACCAAAATCTTCTAGGTGACATGGTTTTGGTTGCACCAGTCTTTCTAGATCCAACAATGTTCATCAAGGTCTCAGGTGGTTGTGGAACCACTTTGTATCCCAATCCCTCCCCGTTATTTCTCTCTCTCACTAAGTGTTGGACAATATGAGATGAACTTGTCCAACTGTGCAGTTTTTGCTTTAGCGAATTAACTTCTACTTCTAAAACTGCTTTCTACTTCTTAGTGTCCTCTAGGGAGTTAAGATAGTACCTAATGTCATTAGCTTGGTTAAAGGCTACAACTTCTGTTTCCCTAAGCTATTTGTTCAGAAGGTCTATCTTTTCTTTATAACTATCCTCATTTTGTTTTAAAACTCTGTTTGCCTTAGTGCATAGTTCTAGGTCCTTTACTAAGTTATCATTATGATCTAATAACCTAGAAAATTTAGAATCAATGCTTTCCCTAAATTTATTACAGTCAGAACAAGCATGATTATTATATAACTGGTCAGTAGTACTTACCTGAGATGGTGGTGATGAATCAGCCATGGGTGTCGAGTCTGTTCTCGAGTTCTGGTGATTTTGATGTTGTTGCAGATTATACTTCTTCAGGAAAGTGGTTGACCACTAGTGCAGTGTCTTCAGAATTGGACATCGCGAGCTCTACAGCTATATTTCCCTCACTGGCGGAATCATCATCTATGTCCTCCACACTAGCTATGTTGGATTCTCCCGGTGAGACAAACCGAAAGCTCTAGTCCTGTCCTTCATCCTCGTTAGCAGTCAAGCCTTTAGGATCCTTACTTGATAAAGTAGGACTGCTAGTGGGTTTCACCTGACGATTGAAGGTGGAGAAAGGATTCCCATTTGTTGGACCAAAAGAACCAATGAGCCTGATCAGAAAAACCTCTAAGTCCCACAGACATTACAACTGTTGAAGAAGATCACAACAGCTAAAGGCATCAGCTGATTACAAGTTCTGAAGACAAAGTCTGCAGACAAGAACTGAAGACTACTATTGAAGACAAAGTCTGAAAGTAAAGAACTAAAGACAAAGTCTGAAGCTATCAGCTGAAGACAAAGTCTGAAGCTATCAGCTGAAGACAAAGTCTGAAAGTAAAAGTCTGAAGAACAAAGTCTGAAGAACAAAGAGTGAAGGCAAAGACTGAAGACCAAAGTGATCAGTAGTTGTCATAACAGCTGAAGTTATCAACTTCAGTAGTTGTGATGGTTTCCTTTCAGTACTTGTAATTTAATTTTCAGTAGTTTAGTTTCAGTAGTTTTATGTTTTTGTACTTAAGCATTCTCTGAGATGTAATCAGTAGTTTAGAACATTCTCAGTAGTTTGCATAGTTTCAGTAGTTTGAATAATTCTGTTAGAAGTCACTATCAAGTGACATCAGCAGACGTCACATATCCTATATAAGGAATGTTGACCTAATTGTAAAGTGTGACATTTTAGCCACCACGAAAGCATTGAATGAAATATTCCTTTTGCAGAATTCTCTCTCTGTAACCGTTTACTTTTGCATCGAATATCAATTGTTTCTTGCGAATTGTCTAATTCATTGTTCGATTTCCGCTGTAATCCACTCTAATTAATCAAACTTAGATCACTGATCCTAACACCATTGCCAGTCTTCTTTGGCTTCACGCACTCCCTTTTGAAGTGCCCTTTCTCACCACAATTGAAACAGGTCACCTTTGATTTATCGAAGCCAAAGGTTGTGTCCTTAGTTGCAACCAAGTTCTGTCCGGTCTTCTTGACAAACTTCTTTGCTCGTCGGACAACACTCGCTAAGGCCCACATAATGTCCATCCGCTCCAACTCAGTCTCGTCCTCCTGTTCGTAATCTTCATCAGCCAGGTGGCAGTTCCCAATCTTTCCAGCAATTAGTCCATCATAAGAGTGGATTACAGCAGCTAAAAGATCCATGTGTTCTCTGGCCACCTCAACAGTCACGTTACCGAAGTTATCAGTCTTCAATTTAGCTGCATTGGCTTTAGGTATAATATACTGGGTACCAGACGACCCTGACATCTCGCAACCTGAAGTAGATGCTTGTGCTAGACCAGATGAGCTTGACACGAAGGCAGTCTGTAGTGGTGCTCTAGATGTCTTGGCCTGAGGAGTCGCGTTGTAAAGCATCGGATTCTGATCATAGTTGGCCTTTGGGGCTCTATACTTCATCCTTAGTTCCTCCCCTCTTAGTTTCAGAATGAAGTCATTTATATCTAACTTCGAGAGCAGCCCATTCTGTCTTAGATTTGAAACAAAAGAAGCCCATTTCTCTGGTAATCCATCAGCAAAGTTGGATACTTTATCTTCCATCGACGTTGTTACTCCATGAGTGTGCATCTCACTCATCAAGTGGTAGAATCTGTCGATCACGTCGTCTAGGCTTTCCTTTCCCATTGAAGAGAAGTTGTCAAACTCTTTCTTTAAAGCTTTGGCCTTAATAGCCTTGAGTGAGGCATTCCCGTCATACCTCTTTTCCAATGCATCCCATAATTTCTTTACTTGAGTATACTCCGAGTATTGATGGAAATATCCTTCGGAATAGACTGAGTAAGCAAAGCATAGACTTTCTTCTCAGCATTGTGTTTTACCTTTTGTGCATCAGTCATGCCACTTAAAGTAAATTTGACACCGTCAACTCCTACAGTCATGCTGTACCCCGACTCTATAGCCTCCCACAGATTTGTATCTACTCCATTTAAGTAGATTTCAAAAGGTTGCTTCCACTATGGGTACTCATCTAACGTGATAAGCTTTGGAGGTTTATTATGATTACCCACTTCATTCTCCAATAGCAGTAGGTTCTGTATACGTGTGTCTCTACCTGTTGTGTATGCTGAAAACTGGTCCTCTATTTCACTTAACTTTAAATATAAAACTAATTTTTTTATGTGTGCGAATGAAGGAAGGCGATTGAACTATTTGGGTGATTGAACTATGAGGATGGTTCAATCGTGCGACTGAACTGATGCGGATGGTTCAATCATGCGACTGAACTAATGCGGATGAGTCAGTCGGCCGAATGAACTAATGCAGTTGAACAGTCCAAATAGAGTTCTCAGTCGTACGAATGGAAGTACGAATAAGTCCAATCATGTGTATGGGGTATGCAACTGAGTTAAGTCATGCGATTGAATCAATCGTGCGACTGAGGCTGCTGGAATTCGAAAATTTCTAGGTTTAACGTAGTTTGGCCGCAAAAACTCGAATTTTCACTAACCCTAATTGCTGTATGCCGGAAAAACTGAACTTTATGACCAAGAGACGTCTAAGACACCGTTTGACACACAAAGATTGCGTTTTTAGTGAAAAAACACAATTTTTGTATCAAAAACGATTGAATCACACGCAATCAAGAGCCAAGAATCTGATACCACTTGTTCGGATCATGTACGAGACGATGTCCTAACTGATTAACGTGTAAACCAAATCAAATAGTGCGGAATCCTATTTGATTGGTGATCCAATCAGTGAGAATGCACGTAGAAACAATTATGTAATTGAATCTAACGTTAAGAGTCGATTAGGAATCGATCTACTATGATCTATAAACTTGGAGTATGATCTTAGAGGTCTCTGGGCGGCTAGGGTACGTCTGGAGTCGAAGTGTGTTTAATGCTTATGTTTTTCCACGAATTAGGTGGTATTTATAGGTTAGGGTTGCTCATTCGGGCGAATGAACCATTAGCATGGTTCAGTCGTGCGATTGAGCCATGTGGTTGATCCATCCGCATGACTGAGTGTTCAGTCATGCGACTGAGTTATTCACATGAAGTTGTTCAGGCGTATGGACCACTTAGGCGTATGGACCACTTAGGCGTATGGACCACTTAGGCGCATGGACACTTAGTCGGAGGGCCATTCGGGCGCATGACCACTGTTAGGGCGCATGGTCCATTCGGACGTATGAGAACTTCATCTTACTAAGTTTGAACGTATTCAATATTATTACATTATTTACACTAGTTCAAACAACCACAAACCTATATAATCAATTCAATATGCGTTAAACAACTCATTAATAAAATATTAAACATTATAATCACAACCAAACATTTACATTTCACTAAGTACCCAGTATTACATAAGTGTAAGACATTAAAGACATATTACATTAAGTTCCGAATCTAGAAACACATGTACCAACAATATTCGCCTCGTAGTCTGCCAACCAATCCATTACTAGGACTACATCAAACCCGCCTAAGGTCATCATAAATGGTCAAATAGGAAACTTGTGACATTCTAGTTCTATGTCACAACCCTCTATTATCTCAAAATCTGGGTAGACCCTCCTACGGCAGTTTCCACATCAAAGAGCTCATTTACACTCCTACTACTAACAGGCAGTTTAGCACAGAAAGCAGCAGAAATAAAACTTTCACTAGTACCAGAATCAAATAACACAGAGGCTAAAGTTTGGTTTACTAAAAACGTACCTGACACAACATCGGGTTCGTCCTAGCCTCCCCCTACGTCATCGTGAATGCTCTGGCATTTGCCTCTGCCCTTCTACTCCAACCTTCTTCACTCCCGAACCTTCATCCCTCGGCTTCTTACAGTCTCTACTCAGGTGTCCAATCTCTCCACAGTTGTAACACCTTACAACCCTGCATTCCCTCGCTATATGGCCCGGCTTCCCGCACTTGAAGCAGATGTTTGACCCCCATTTGCATTCTCTCGAATGCTCCTTCCCGCATTTACCACACCTCCTCGATTCTGCACCAGATGTGACCACACGTCGGTCATCCATCCATGCACGCTTATTGTTCGTCGAGACACTACCCCGCCCAGTCCTCTTCCCATTCCAGTTTCGGTCTCCACCATTCTTCCTACTCACCTCAGCCACCACCACAGTCCTGTCATCATACAACCTCCCCGCCAAGTCAACTACCGACCTAAACGTGCTTGGTCGGGCAGTGATCATGTGCCTACGGATGTTTGCTGGCAAGCCCTGAATATACCTCTTTATCTTCCGTGATAAAGGTGTTACTTGATCAGGCACCAGCTGTGCCATTTCATTGAACTTAATGTTGTATTGCTGATGTGTCATCGTTCCCGTCTCCAACTGCAAGAACTCCCTCTCAACTTTGTCCATCTCACGGTGAGGACAGAACTCCTCAGTCACCAGCCTCTTCAACTCTATCCATCTCATTCTTCCGATAGCCCGACTACCCTCAGTTTGGACAGTATTGTCCCACCAACATAGAGTCGAGTCCACAAACGAGTAGGCAGCAAACTTCACCTTTTGGTCCTCTCGGCACTCCCTGATGTTCAGAACAGCTTCCATCTCTCTCACCCACTGATGAGCAGCAGTAGCAGTGCCATTACCATCGAAGGTTAGGGGCTTGCATCTTTGAAATGCCACATAGTTGCAGCCTCATGCCGCCTCCGGTGTAGGCTCTTCTTCTTCCTATTCTTCTTCGTCATCAGATAGAACCGTCTCAGTCTCGGGTTGTCTCCTTTTGCCCGTTGGTCTACTCCTTTCCTTCCTTTCTCCTTCCCTCACAACCATGATAACTTCGGTCACCACAGATGGTAAGATTGTTTGCATGACCTGTAACTCCAGGATAATCATACTTGAATCAAATCATGAAGAATTAGATCAAAATATGATAATCACAATCAAAACCCATTTGATCTTCAATTAGATTGCCAAAATATGTTTACAAGTAATCCCATAATCCCTCAATCTATTGGTCATGCAACCCTTAGCCTAACTGTAATGACAATTAACCTATTTATAGTCTAGACAAATATTCACTAATTGCACTTAACCCTCTAGACTTAGGCTAATTAACAAAATTACATATTAAGCATAAAAATGACTAAAAACAAGATAAAATATATTTTGTTCACACAATATATTTATTACAATAAAACTCCTAGTCATCTAAATCTTCAACGTCTCTTCTCGGTTCTTCATCTCGAACGTGTCGGTTTTGACTTTGACCGTGACGTTGACTATTGTTGACTTTGACTATGTTGATAATATAGACTATCTGGTACAGCTCTAACAATACTCCCCCTTAGTCTATCATTATCAACGTCTTCAAACGCAAACAGCACTAAGAAGTCAACAATAGAAAGAACATCAAATTGAAGCTTTTCGAATCTGATTAGAAAGATTATTCATCTCATAAGCTCTCCCTATTTATATTCTCCCTCTTTTCGAGTGCAAGCTTTTCAAGGATATTGGAACACCTTTCTCAAATCTCTAATCTTGAGTGCTTCAGAAGATGTAAGAGGAGGATTCCTAGCTCGGTATCTTCTGCAAACTTGAGGAATAGGTTTTCTGATCAGGTACACTGCTCAACTGATGATCGGCCATCACTTAAACCAAAAATCTGAAACACAATCTCAAACACAATCTCGACATTTCTAATTAGAACATTTCATTTTAACCAAATAAACCCGTGTTTATCTATGTGTGAAAAACAAGCGAACCCGTGTTCGTTTGTACGCAATTTCTGTGAAATGCATGAAAAATGATAAAATTGTAACCGCATAATATGGAAGACCTAAAAGAAATTGAAATGAAATTTTGTTATAATTTTTTTTATTTTTATTATATATATAATATAACATCCTTTTTTAACCCTTGAACTGAATCGAACATGAGATCATATCCTCAATATATACTTTAGCACAAAAATGAATTTAAACATCGACAAGCAATGAGATCACACTGATAACTGAATCTAATCACAGTCATTGAATGATTTTGAAATTCTCAAACAGATCAATAACGATTGCTGAGATGTTTGTCCACTTAAACCCATGCCCCATCTTTTTCACAAACAATAGATGATTCGTTAAGGTTCGATTAAATACTTTAGAATGCTAGGACCCCACTAGCAAAAACGCTCACCCAACCTCAGGATTTTTTGAATATTGTTACGATTTTTATAGAGCAAGGCGTGTGCATTAGTGTGCAAGTGATTATCAACAGAATATTGCATTCTGTGATGAATTCATCATTTAGATGATTTGACACAACTTAGACCAAGATGGTGAGAGCTCCAGGTCTATACTCACGTATAACAAGGGAGATGACCATTTAATCATGTGCCGATGAGAGCTCCAAGTCAGTACTACCATACAGCAAAGGAGATCATCACTTTAGGTCAGTACTACAGTACAGCAAAGAAGATTAGCACAACACACAAGACACATAAATACACCAAACATGGCTCAAAGATATGGCTTATATGATTTGTATCATGGAGGGTGAACATCAATTATCAATCCAATTTTTGTCGGGACTCAGTTTACATGTAGGCCAAAATAATTGCGTAAATCCAGACGTCCTTAAGCATATAATTTAATTAAATCATTATGCTCCTGTGTACTTTATTCTTCAGGCCGAGTCTACCAAGCATATCATTAAAAATCTGTTTTTTTTCAATTATTTGCAACTAAAAATAAGATGTAAATTAAATAACAGCATCAGTTACTATTATTTCTCATCTTAGAAACGCAAGTCATGCAAAAATAAGCATTTCAAGAAGATATACAATCTTTTCCAATCAATCTCGAATCAAGTTCTCAGTTCTTTTCATATTTTTATTTAATTTTGATATACTCTCCCCCTAAATTTTTATTTTTGCAAACCTATTTTTGTTTTGTTTTTGTTTTTTTTTATTTTTTTAAATTTTTTGAACACAATATTATACAAAAATAGAAATTTACCAAAGAAGGTCTTCCAAACTACACTGATATGAATATAAGAAATGAATTGTCAAGAAATATGCAATGATTGTGAAGTGAGAACGGTGATTGTGTAGGTAAAAATCTAGATTGTGAATAAAATACCATAACCTTAACCTGTTTGTTCCGCCTCAAATTTGAATTAGGAACAATTTCTGTCAGTAAACCGAATTACTAACAGTCCTCCTGAATTATTCCTGCACTCATAAATAGATTACTTTGAAAGGGGAACCCAGGCCATCGTGGTCCTGGAAGTTCCTTTTTCATCAATATAAGTAACTTGCTTCTTCACACAACCATTTAAAAAATCAAGGGTATCTGTATCCTTCTTTTTAATTTTCCAAATTTTTTTCAGTTCAATTAATTTGGATTTGAATGAATTAAATTTGGAAATCATTTTCTGTTTAAGACCAGAAGGAAAAGAATTTGGTTTTGAACCTTTGGTTATTTTCATCTTTGAATCATGTGAAACCGGCTTTACATGAAAAGGTTTGGATGGAGGGTTTTTCATCCAACCATTCAAAGATATGTGCTTTTTACCTCTTAATCCAGAGAAGCAACCCGTGTTGCCTTTACCATCTCGAACATTCTTTGTAGACTTACATTCGAAGAAGCAATTCGTTTTTCCTTTACCATTCGAAGCAAGCCTTTGAGGACATTTCTTTACCACAAGACCTTCTTTTCCACACTCAAAACAAGCCTTGAAAGGCTTTTGATGCTTTGTAGTCTCGTGTTGTGTAGGTGGTGGTGAGGATGGTTTTGAGCTTGTAGTAGATTCTTGCTTGTTCTGACGTTTTCCGTGCTGAACAGTGAATGAGATCTTTACTGATTGACTGGGTTGTTTTGCAGTTGGAGATGAGATCCATATAGGTCTTGATTCAGCTTTTGGAAGCTTTTAAGACTTGACAATATTAGGAGATATCTTGATCTGTGAGGAACCAACACGCTCCTCTGTGATTGATTCATCATTTGAGCTTATCCAGACTCGTATACATAGATCTTTCTCCAACAGATCTTGATTGACACCTCCTATTGTGTCGGCTTTGATTATAGGATTTTGATTGCTTGATGATTCGATAACTGTTCCTTCTTTAACAAACCTAAAAGGAAAATTGAAGGAATATTACCTGTTTTGAATTTGTTTAAGAAGGTTGGAGAAGCAACTGATATTGATGTTGGAGCATCAGAAGTGGAATCATCATTAATCTTCTTATCAGACCTCTGCCTGAGGAGTCCCAAACCTACAGGAGAATCCTGCACATCTCTAACCTCTTTAAGATTAACGCTGCTTAAACCTGCATTTAAACGATTAGTTTCTGCAGCTTCAATCAAATCGTTTGTTGAATGAGGTCTGGGAATTAATGAATAACATAAAGTAGGAGTTGAAATTGAATTAAATACAGTTTCACCATCAGATTTATATCCAACATGTTTTACCCGCGCCCCTTGTTGTTTAGCAATTAGCTCATCCTTTTTCATATGTGAAAGGGTCCATTTATGAAGCTTCGTTTGAAGCTGTGTTGTTTCAAATTGAGCTAAAACAGCCATTTCTCTCAGAATATTAATTTCAATGTTACGCTCCAAAATGGTTCTTCTTAAAAGATCATTTTCAGCCAATGCTTCATTAAGTTTTCTTGAAAAAGCAATTTCATTTTTCTTTAATTCATGATTGATTGTTTTTAATTCATTTTCATTTTCTAGTAACAATCTATTTGCCTTATAAATCCCAAAAACGGATTCTGCAAGAAGAAGAATACATGTCCTGAATAGTCTCGTAAGGAAGACCCATGATAGTTTGTTCTGCAGCTAAGCTCTGTTCATAGTTGCAAACCCTTGTGATTTTTTGTTGTTCCTCTTCTTTGACCTCCAACATCCCATCAGCCTCAGATTCTTTCTTCCTGTTATTAGCTTTTCCATCCTTATCATCATCGGTTCTTACAGACTCTGGTTTACTGTCATTGTCGACTCTCAAAGTTTCAATATTTTTTCAACTTTAACAGTGGAATCCAAATCGGTTCTTAATAATTTTATCTTTTCAATCAGCTCGGCTTTATAATCAAGTATGCTTGTTACAGAAGAAACAAGTTCAGTATTACGCATGTTGGTTTGATGTGGAAACACGGCTTGCTGAAATTCTTTTTCTTGGATCCACTCGAGAGATTTTAGTCTGTTGATTATATACAAGTTTTTGTGTCGACATAACCTCTTTCTTGCTTCATCATTTTAACTTGATGATTCCAAGCAGATGGAAGAGAGTTTTTGAATTTGTTCATGATTATTAAGATTAGGCATATGCTTCTTTAGATTAATTGCTACTTTCAAAAATCGATCAATCAAATCTGACAATTTTTCTTTCTTTGTACCTGCAAAAGAGTCAAACCGGCTTTGTGTCGTTATGAGATTATCTGAATTAAAGTCTTTTGAAGATGACTTTATTTTAAAAAACATTAAAAACGCCCCAAAAACATTTTTCCCAAAAAATTTAGAATAATTCTCCCACGGGAAAAATATTATTTTTAAATATCACGCTAGAAAATCTTAGCAACTGGGGTCAAGCTGAGCTAGTTTCGCTGTGAACTCTAGTTTTGCTGAGTCGACAGTAGTTTCGTTGGAAATTTCGACAGCAGTTTCGCTGGCCAAATGCTTAAAACCGCTTAGTTTCGCTGACAATTTTGCACAAAACAAGCTTGAACTTCGTTCAAGATACTTTCGACAACAATTTCGCTTGTAATATGCACACAAGCACTGTTGAACTTTCATTCAAGATCACTACTTTCGCTGAGATGCTGAAATTAACTACAAAGTGTAAAACACTTGTAGTTTTGCCGAAAGAACAGACAGTTTCGCTGGATGAATTGGTAATTTCGCTGGACGAAGCTGAAAAGCTTTTCAACACGAAATCAATCTGAAATCGCCCAAATCTCAATGGATTTGAAACCTAATGATTAAAAGAGCTTTCCCAACCAATAACAAGCAAACTTCAATCAATTTTCCTCATCCGCATTTGTCAATGCTCATCCGCATTTCCCATACTTAGTCAATGTTCATCCGCATTTTCCATACTTAATCAATGCTCATCCGCATTTCCCATACTTAGTCAATGCTCATCCGTATTTCTCATACTTAGTCAATGCTCATTCGCATTTTCATACTTAGTAAATGCTCATCCGGATTAACTGATCATCCGCATTGACATTCCATCCGCATTGACCTTCCATCCGAATTGACTTTCCATCCACATTTGTCCACACTTAAGCAGTTTTTTCCAAACTTAGGCGTATGAACTATTGTTTGGGCGCATGAGCAGCCGAGGGCATACTATTCATCAGATTCAAATCCCAAATCTCATATTTCATGTTCTAAGCTTAACTCTTACATTCTAAGCCTTAAAAACACAACCATAACATCAACAAATCATGAACACAGTCCAGAATCACATCATAACAGCAACATACACACATTCATACATACGAGTATAAAACCCAATTTTATAAAAACATACGTTCATGCATTTCCAGCCCCAAAATCAGTTAAAATATGTAAAAGAGGGGTCCTAGGACTGACCTTTGCAGCTCTTGAGTATAGCTTCTTCCAAACTCGTTTGCAATTGAGTTCAACCACCTAGAAACCCACTAAAAACACACACAACCGAACACACACAACACACATGAGCATAAACCCGAGGACATAACCAGTTAAGAACATCATAAAACCATGAACTCTTACTTGAATTTGAATTTTCAGCTTGTTTTTCTTCAGAACCGAGAGCTCTGCTCTTTTCTTCCTCTCTCTAAAAATCGCAGATCTGAAGGTTGTAAGAGGAGAGTGGGCTGTCATGCCCACTTTACACCCACTTTTTAAACTTTTATCCTTTTTGACACTTTTCCCCCTTAACTTGGGTAAAATATCTTTTGTTTCTTTTTCTTCACTTTATTATTTCTTTCTTTGTCTTTTATAAATAACCGGGTGTTACACCCGCCAACTCCGACTGTCGCCTACCACTCCGCCCACCGCCAACTAACCGCCGACGCTCCCAACCACCAGCCCCGACCATCGCCCACCGGCTGTCGTTGCCTCCGCCCCCCATCGTCACCGACCTCAACCACTACCACCCTCGACCGTCAATTGTTGACTGTTGCTGACAGAATGCTACGCCCCAACCGACGCTACACAACCCCGACGCCGAGCAGCGCCACCCATTGTTCTCCTGGCCGCCTCCACCCCTAAATGCCAACTGTCGTCGACCTCCGTTGTTGAACCATGTCACAACGATGAGCGTTATCGGTTGGTCACAACAATGGGGTATAGTCGTTTTTTAGTAAGGAGTGTCGTTGGTGGTCGCGGTCGATTATCAATGGTGACGGCGGTGACAAGCAATGGTATGTAGCGGCGATGATCGGTAGTCATTGAGGTGGTGGCGGTTTGTAACGGGTGATAAATTCCAATTTCTTGATAAGTGTTTTGTCACTAGAAATGCATTTGGAATTTAAATTCCATTTATAACTTCCAATTTCTTTGAATTCCAAAACCTATGAACATATTTAACACCAAATACAATTAATTTTTATTCCAACAAATTCTATGAACCAAAGGCATTGGTTCGTGGAATTTGTTAGAATTGAAATTGAAATTGGAATTGGAATTTGAATTGAAATTCAAATGAACTGTATTTTGAATTCAATATTTTTCATAGAATTTAAAATTCAAAGGAATTAGAATACATTGATGGAATTTAAATTCCAAATACATTTATAGTGACAAAACACTTATAAAAAAATTGGAATTTATCACCCGTTACAAACCGTCACTAGCTTAATAACTGCTGACAATCGATCGCGATCACCGACTGCGCCCGTTGTCGAAAACCGACCGTACCCCACTACCGCCACCAACTGACAACTCCTGTCGTCGAGACACGTTTCGGTAACAGAGGTCAGCGACAGTCGACAGTTAGGGGTGGTGGCGGTCGGTGGTGAACAGTAGGCAGTGGTCGTCCGCATCAGGGTTGTGCGGCGTTAACGGAGGTCGAGGGCGGTGGTCTGGCGACAACAGGAAACACTCGACGATGGGGGCAGGGATGGTCGAGGTCGTCGACGGTCGGGGGTGGACAGTGACGGTCGGTTGGCGGTGGGCGAGGTGGTAGGCGGCAATCAGGGGCGGCGGTGGTCGGCGGGGGCGGCGGTGGTCGGCGGGGGCGGCGGCTGTCGGGGTTGGCGGGGGCCGGTGGCGGTCAGGGTTGGCGACGGTCGGGGTAGGCGCGGGGCGACGGTGCTCGGCGGTCAGGGTTGGTACGCCGCGGCGGTCAGGTCGTCGGTGTGTCGGTTGGCGGTGGGCGGGGTGGTAGGTGGTGGTTGGTGTGGAGGCGAGAGTCGGTGGAATTTGAAATCCTTCAACTTTTAGAAGGATTTTGAAATCCTTCGTTGGAAGGAATTTGAGGAAAATAATTTCAATTTCATTCATTTCTCAACCAAACACATGCAAAGTAAAATTCAAATTTCAATTCAAACGAATTTCTACCACCAAGCACAATAAACAATGGAATTTAGATTTCAACTTCATTAAATTTCATTGAATTTCATTGAAATTCCATGAAGCGAACGCCCCGGAAAAGGCTTAATTTTTGTGCATATCCCGTATTTCGGTCGAGAAGACTGCAAATTCAGAAATCTATCAGCTATTATTTATGTTAATCCACATAACAAACTCAAAATAAAAGTTCGTATAATTATTTATTCATAAAGTTTTGCCTATTTGAGTTTTATTATCCTAGCATGCCGTAAACTCTATACGTGTATGTGCTTTTCCTTTGTTTTGTAACAGGTGTGGTGTGAGTTGCTGCTATTGCACTCTTCCATGTAGACAATTGCTACAACATCAGAGGCAAAAAGTAAATATTGAACTCTCTGTTAGAAGCTTATGAAACCAAGTGGATGCTCCGTAATCAAACCAAGCGAAAGCGTCAGGAAACTAAAAAAGTGTGCTGCACTTTGGGTTAGTGAAATTACAATTTCGATGTAAAGATAAGTCAATTCTTTTCTTAATATCCTTTGCATCTTCACATCAATATGCAGGATTAGGTTTTCTTTTATTTTTCACCCTAAGACTTTTGAACTCTTTATATTCATAAATTTTTATAAGAAAAAATTTTAGTCGATATAGTTTATTAGAAAATTTACAAACACGCCGCAACATGTGGGTCTTGAATTAAATTCGTACCCACCAGCTTAGTATAATGATAAGGATAATAATTCTACTACTAATGCTAACAATACAAACAATGATAATAATAGTAATTTTCATTGAACACAACAGCCAAAGAGCCATAAAACAAAACTCACAAAAAGCCTGAACCTAGAGCTTGACCACCACCTGCTCAGCTGACCGTTTCTTCACGACACCCCTTGAACACAACTCATTCAGCAACTCCAGTGCTTCCTCGGCTAACCCTTCATGAGCCAACCCTTCAATTAAAATTGTATAAGTACCTTCTGTAGGCTTACACCCTTTTTGAACCATATAGCCCAAAAAGTCAATGGCTCGATCAGTCTTTCGAGCCTTACAAAGTCCCAACATTACTGCATTGTAAGTTAACACGTTTGGTCTTACACCTAACCCTTCTAGCTCATGAAGAAACTTAATCGCGTCTTCCACTTTTCCTTCCCTACTGAGCCCACTTACAACCGAAGAATAAGTGATTATATCCGGCTGCAACCCCTTTTCCTTCATTTCTTCAATTAGCATTATGGCCCGATCCGTTTTACCAATCTTTGACAAGCCGTCAATCACAGTGTTGTAAGTGATCAAAACAGGAGAACACCCTTCAAAACTCAAGTGATTAAGAATCTCAACAGCAAAATCTACTTTCCCATCTTTGCATAAAGCCGTAAGTAGGGTATTATAAGTCACAATGTCAGGGTAACATCCTCGGGAAACCATGATTTCTAAATACTCAATCGCCCGATCCATCTTCTTTTCTTTGCAAAAACCATGCAACAACGGGTTGTAACTTAGAGAGTTGGGGCTACAACCATGTTTAGGCATCTTTTCCAAGATATCAATGGCCCGTCCTAATAAGCCTCTTCGACATAAAAAGTTAATCAAGATGTTAAAAGTGACAACGCTCGGTGAACACCTTTTCTCAGCATATCCGCCACGAATTTCTCAGCATCCATCCACTTACCCATGCTACACATACTACGCAGCACGATATTGTGTGTGACCACATTCGGTTGGCAACCCATCGATGGCATATCGTTCAAAAACTTTATAGCATCGTCTAATCTCCCTTCTTTACAAAAACCATTAATCAGCACATTATAAGTAACGACGTCAGGCTTGCAACCTTTGGTTTTCATTTCATCCAGAAGCTTCATTGCTTGACCAACGCCACTCGTCTTACACGCAGCTTCTATCAGAATCGTGTAGGTAATAACATCGGGATAACATTCTTTCTGCATCTGTCTAGCGAGAACAGCCATTGCTTCTTCTAGTTTCCCTTTATCACACAGAGATCGCAAGATTGTGTTGTAAGTGACAACATCAGGAGCTACAGACATTCTATCGAACACATTGAGTGCTTTATCAATCTCACCAGCCTTACAATACCCACTGATCAAAACATTGTAGGTTATAACATCAGGGACAGCACCAGATTCTTCAAGAATCTCCATGACCCGGGTGGCTTTTCTCGTCTTCCCCGTTCTACAAAACCCTCGAATCAAACTCGTACACGGAATGATGTCAGGGATATCACCTCTGTAGACCATGCTCTCCAGATACTTGAACCCTTCCTCCAGTTCGCCGTTCCTAATCAATCTCCTCAGATGATTGTTGTTCTCAAACTCCTCGAAATTGCCCATCAGCTGCAAGCCGTTACCATTGGGTCCGAAAGTTTCCCTTGTAAATTTTATCTTTCTACTCGGAAACCCCTTGTTTTCCTCCGATTTCCCAGCACCTACAGCAATCCAATTACGCGCCCTGGCCCTGGCTCTCAGGGTTTTCGTTTTCCTATGAACATACTGAAATGAACGAAACCCCCCTTCATGGCTTTGCTTTATGGACACAACTGATTCCATAATCACACCATAAACTTGTGCTTATGGAGACCAAGATGGACCACAGTTGCTGTTGCTGGGAAGGAGCTACCGCCTAATTTCTTATCCAAATTTTGTAGAGTGATCTGTCTGTCTGTGCAAAGGCGTGTGTGTGTATGTTTCAAAACCAACACGCGACGCAGGTATTGTTTGGGCCTAAGGTCCAATAAACTTTATAATGCCCAATAATTTAGGGACTCCCTTGGTAGTAATAACACCGGACGTAATGGTGTTCTTACGATGCATTAAATTTGTTGATTTGGACGTAAAATAGGATTCAAATTCACCACATCCTATCCTATTTAAAGTTAGGTTCAAATCATATTTAGATAAATTCATATTACGTGCCAATTCATTTTTTCACATTTTTGACAATATGAACCTAAAAGGGGTTTTGAAAACACTAGACTTGTTTTAAAAAAGGACTTTAATTAATTCAACTTTTTCATATGACATTTTAACTATATACACCACTACACGTGATCTAAAAGGATTCACCATCCAATTCATATCCTATTTTTAAATTATAAGAAAAACAAAAAATATATATATGTAATTAACACCCACATCAGATTCTTCATTTTCAACTCCTTCCTCTATGTGTTTAGAGGAAACCAATCCCTCATCTTGAGGGTAATCATCCATCTCCCAAATTTATTAATTACATTTCTTATATCATTGAGTGGAATAATAATAAATAATAGTTAAGTATTATGTAATGGAAACAAAAAAATATTAAGGAAGTTGATGTTGGCGACTTTTTAAAATGCATACTTATAGAGATATCATTAGTTGGTGGAAACAGTGTTGGTGTAAGCATGTTCAATATTCATATCAATTTAAAAAAGTTCTAAATTTAATTTCAAATTCGAATAAATTGTAAATTTGTGATTTTTGATTCTGTCGGTTTAAAATTTGAAACAAAAACATACCCCCTTACAGTTATTACATTTATATTAAATGATCTGGTACAAGTCTATGTTGATAACATTATATTTGGTTTCTCAAATGACCAAACGTATAAGGACTTTGAGAGCATTATGAAAAAAAATTTAAAAAAAGATCCATAGAAAAAATGAATTCTTTTCTTGGAATTCAAGTAAAGCAGATGAAAGAAGGGTTCTTTATCAATCAATCTAAGTATGTCAAAGACATTTTAGAAAGATTTGATATGAAAGATTGAAAGCCATCAAAGACTCCTATACCTAGAAATCATAATCTTTGTCTTGACTCTAAGGGGGAGGATAATGATGAACATTTGTATACGGCAATTATTGGACCTCTAATCTATCTCACAACAAATAGACCTGATATCATGTTTGAAACTTCCATCAGTGAAAGGTATCAGGCTGCTCCAAAGGTGTCTCACCTAGTTGCTACCAAGAGAATCCTTAGATACCTCAAAAGAGCATCTAAACTGGGTCTTTGGTATCCAAAAAACAACAACTTCAATCTCTATGGTTACACTGATAGTGACTATGGTAGCTACAATATCAACAAGAAATCAATATCAAGAGTATGTCAATTTCTTGGAAGAATGATCTGTGAATCCAAGGATCGCGAACAGAAATTATCAATGACGGTCGATTGACAAGTCAACGTTTGCGGAATCAACGTTGATTTGGTTTAATTGTTTTGCAATAACTTAAATATCAATAAATGTTCAGAAACATGTGTAGCATAACACAATTAATGATTAATATGTATTTTATTAAAACATGTTAATGATTACAAATATGATGAACGAACGATATCAAGGTATGTTTTGATGTGATGGCTGCTAGGGTTTGATTGATGGACTTTGAAGTGATTGTTATAATGTTGTTGCTGTTGTCGCTCAATCAATCGTCTAAAACAACCTTCTTGAATCGAAACCTAGGATCCATATATATAGACAATGATGTTTCTGTTATAGGAAACCCGAATCTCTTGGGATTTGATTTGTGTCAGTTAAGGAATCATTGGATTTCTTGGGATTCGCATAACTGCCTTGTTGACTTGTTGACTTGTAACACTTGCATTATACAAGTGTTTGGACTCCGTAGGAATAGTGTCTTCCGTAGGAGTTTGTTCTTCCGCAGAAGAATTGTTCTTCCGCAGAAGAATTGTTCTTCCGTAGAAGTCTTGTTCTTCCGAAGCAATCTTGTTCTTCCAAAGCAATCTTGTTCTTCACTTCTGGTTGTTCATCCGTAGAAGATCTTCGGATGAATAGTTACTTGTAAGAATTATATCTACGGAAGAACAAAATGTTCATCCGTAGATGTTTCTTACACTTGGTCAATTTCATAAGTTGATAGAGTATAATGTTTGTACCTGCAACCATACATAAATCAACACACATGAAAATAGGTTAACCTATATATTTAATGCATACTCAATAATGAATTACAAACATTCATTATAGATATTAATTCAAGTACTAAGCCTATACATAATGAACTAGATCTACTGAAACTAGACCTAACAATACTCCCCCTTAGGCTTAGATACTTGCAATCAGTTCTTCAACACTGAAAATTCCTTGACTCTGGCAATGATCTTATTGTAGAAGTAAGACACAGCAGTCTTCTAATCATCATACTTGTAGTTGAACTTCATCTTGCTGAACTTCTTCAGAGTCTCAAAGCTTATCTCCAAAACATCTTCCTCCGTAGTAAGTGTGTCTAACACATTATTATTATTCATCACTTCTAACTCATCTTGCTCTGAAATTCTGAGTTCGGTTACTTCATCAAAAGTTGTTCCCTTTAGCAGTCCAGCATTGTATCTTCTTCTTTTGTAGGCTTTGGCATGTAATTTGTCAATCACTTGGATCACATGGACATGCAGGAACAAATCATTTTGTGCTTTTTCATCAGCCAATTTGGGAAAGAATTTTTCATTGAGGTATGAGGTGTAGCTGGGATGAAGTAGTTTGATTTCCACAGGATCAAAGATCCTAATACGGTCAGCTTTCTTGTTTTCAGCATTTCTTAACAACACCAACTCCTTTGTTTTCTCAACATAGCCCCATTCAGTTATAGGGTATGTGAATTGAGTTCCTTCAATACATTTGATTGCTGCTGTAGTTCTACTTTTGTATCCAACCCTCTTCAAGAATTCATCATCTACAGAATCTGAGGCATTGGACTTGTATCTTTTATGCCCTTTGATTCTCTTCTGATGCTCTACATCTTCTCTTTTAGCTTGACTTAGGACATCATCTTTAAACTTTGTCTTGAGCTTTCCCATTAGAGTTAAGAAGTGTCTTCCTCAAGGTTGAATTGAATAATTACAGATGATCAGACTTTGAAGATCTTTGATGTCATTCTCTGGTAGACACACCACTGACAATACATCATGGAAGTATTCAACTCTTCCGGATGTTCTTTTAATAATAGCACAATCCCAGTCTGGATCATATTTCCAGGCCATGATCCTGTTTTCATCCATAGAACTGGGAGTCGTGAGGTGGTCTATTAGTTGTATTAGAGTGGATTTCTGTTCAGTTATGTCTCTCACTGTAGTGCCCAGTGGCCATACTTTGCCGGGAATTACTTCTCTTGGCTCTCTGATCAGTTTGTCCTTCCCTTTGTGCTGATCTTTAGGTTCAACTATTATAGGTTCAGTAGGAAGTTCACTTTGTTGCCCATAAGATGGATGAGGAGCTTCAGTTCTGAATTTTACACTAGTATCCAGCTCAACTTTCATCATATGCTCTATCATTCTTCTAAGTTCTCCTATTGACCTTCCCTTAAGCTCATGTGGTTTGTAGTTATGGCCTTGTAACCAGCAAGTCATGTTATATCTACTCAGCTTAGCTGTGTCACAATGACCCAACTCCTTTTTTATCTTCTGGATGGATTGAAAGGTGCTGAAAGCTTCATAGTCATAATTTGGAATTATAAAGCTTGCAAGTTCAAACTCCTTCAATGTGTTCTTCATCTTAGACATATTCATCCTTTCAACCATGTCATATGGAAATCCATGGTTGATCAGGGTCATAAACATAGCAGATTCAGGCCTCTCTTCCATGATGTCTTTTGATGTAAGAAGAACATCAGTCTTTGATTCTTCTTGAGCTTTTTCAGGTCTATCTTCAATCAACTCTTTCCATTCAGCATCACTCACAGAGTCATCACTAGCAACTTGCTTTAATGTTAAATTTCCCATAGAATGAGTGTGCTCAGAAGATGTATGTCTTGATCGTTTAGGAGAGTCTTCAACATTGATTACTTGAATCTTTATTGGGCCCAAATACTTTCTCTTCCTTGAGTATTGAATGAGATGCTTAGAAGATTCAGTAGGTTTCTTTTGTTGGCTTGATTCAAGAACACATAACTTCATTTTCAGTTCATCAATCTCTTCTTCTTTTCTTCTCAACAGAGCAGATTGATCATACAGAGTGTCATTGATTTGATAAATTTTCACTGTTAGCTTCTCATTTTCTTCTCTCTCTTTCTTTACTTCTTCTTTGAGTTCAGAGTCTTGTTGAAGAAGAGCATCAATCACTTCATTATTGCACACGACGTCTTCTCTCAATCTTTTTATTCTAGCTTCTTGCTTCATCAACTCTTCATCCTTTTCCCTGATCACTCCCTTTAACTCATGTATTCTTTGCTTTCTTTTATTTGATTTCAGTACCAGCTTGTTGTACTCAGCAACCAGATAACTCTTGTTGACAGGGATATCAGCATCACTTAGATCCTCTTCATTGTATGCTATTACATCAACATGGTTTGCTTCTTCTTCTTCTTCCTGATGTTGAGAAGCAATCTCATCATCGTTTACTTCTTTCTGGGCTTCACCTGCTGAGCTTGAACTGAATTCAATAGCTTGAACTTTTGGTTCTTGTTGTGATTGTTGTTGTTGCTGATGAGTAGTGACTGGAGACACTTGTTTAGTTTTATTTGAGAGTACTGGGATTCAGATTTGGATAATGACAGTTCAACTGTACTTGCTTGTGAACTAACTCTATCTCCCCAATGTAAAGGCTGTTTGGTGAGTGGGGTTGGATGGGAGAGATTGTTCAGTATTCTGGCTGGCTGGAGATTGTGGTTGAGGTGTTTGTTCTTGATTGGTGATGGATGGTGGATGGGAGAGATTGTTCAGTATTCTGGCTGGCTGGAGATTTTTGATGTATGGGTGATGTATCTGGTGAGAAAGTGTCTTGAACAGACTTGGTTGGAGAATTCTCTTGTTCTTATTTTCACACAAGCTATTCAGGGATATTTGCAGCAGCATCAATCACATATGCAAACATGTCCATATCACCTCCTTCATATTTCCCAGAAATTTTGTTCAGAACAGATTTGCCAAGGTGTGCTTGACTGAACACACCACCATCCACAGAAGTTCCAGGCAGATCATCATTAATGATCAGTTGCAGGAACCTTGGAAACATGTACATCTTATCAGCCTTCTTCACATTGATATCACTTAAGCAGTTGAAAATGTACTTGGAATAATTGTAGGTTCTTCCCTCAAAAACACCAATAATCCCAGAGGAAATGTGCTTTGAGAATTTGTCAAGACCAGATTTTCTGTTTGAAATGCACTTAAGATAAGTGTGACAGAGAAATCTGTACGGCTTGCAAAGTCTTCCTTTCTTGATTTCTCCTTTGTTGAAATCACCATCATATCCCATCAGTAGAAATACTTTTTCTATGTATTCATCTTCGAACACATTAGGATGACCAGCTTCGACTTCTCCCAACTCAAGAACCCTTCTTATTGTCTGTTCATCGATTCTTCACAGTAGCCACAATAGCTTCACCGTCTTCGTCTATGCGTGCAGAGTTCCAAAAATCAGTGATATATGATTGATAAATCATAGGCTCTGCTGATAAGGCATAGAAGAAGACTTCGTAAAATCACATTATTGATATGAGAGTACGAACAGTTGTGAGATAAACAAGAATCAAATGGTTCATTCTTGAATATTACAACATGTTTTACCTTAATAACAACGGATTAAGAACACAAATATATGTTTGTTTAATGTTTTGATTTGATGAAATTTGAATACTGAGAAAGTGGGAAAAACATTTGTTGAGAGTGAGTTTTTCTAGGTCTGAAAAGTGAGCTGAAAAAGCGAAAATGAATTTAGAGGTCAAACCGCATTATTTATACTCTCAGACACATTTATTATCTCATTTATTAAGTGGGACCTTCAATGTATTCTTTCGCAGAACATCTATGGATCGACAACATCTGCTGATGAACACTTTAAATTAAATTTCATTTGTTGCTCTTTGTTCATCCGTAGTTTACCAATCTACGGATAAACATTTAAGATTTCCACATTGTAGCTTCTACTGATGCTTAAGATAGCACTGTAGCTTCTACTGATGCTTAAGACAGCACTGTAGCTTCTACTAATGCTTAAGATAGCACAATGCAGAGAAATATTGTTGTTTGTATGGTCCAAGTCCATTGGTTAGAACCATTTATTGCTTTAGGACCTTGTAGGCTTTGTATACATGGCAATTTAGCACAAAAAAGCTTAAAATGATTTTGAGAAAATTTTCATGTATCCAGAAGCTAGGATAATGCTCAGATTCCAATTCCTTCAAATTGATAATGAGATAGACAATGTTGCTGATTGAAAAACTTAACTTCATGTTATTCTACTCCCCCTAAATTTGTGATTAATGTTAATTTAAGCATTTATCAGAAATTTCTTTAAGAGGAATAACATGATTTGTAACTGTATGAAGATGCACAGACATATATACACATATGATGGATCATACTATAATACTAAGCCTCATCCTGATAAGTTATCTTGTTAAATTGATACATGAACAAAGTTCTGATTGCAAGTATATTGTCCACTTAAATCCATATAAGAGCTCATGTATCAACTAGGCATGCTGATTATCATGTTTTCATGTTGATTTAGAAATAACTGTTATGGGCTTCACATTCAATTTACAAAGATTTTGTCCTCCCTTTGCAAGACAAATCATTATTTTTTCACACTTAAGAACTATGTACTTTAAGTTATAAGTTCTATCTTTGGATGCATTTGACATCTCATTAATGCAATGATGTAAAAGCTTAAGATAATATACAATTGATCACATAGGATTCTTGTGAGAGCTTAGATATGATCATCATCAGGTCACCAGGTCTTTACTCACGTAAAACAAAGGTGCCTTTAACCCAGGTCTTTGTTTACACAAAACAGAGGATGATGAGGATCATGATCTGTTCACCATTTGTAACTAAATTTCAGTATGGTGATCATACATCTAGGTCTTTGTTTACACAAAATAGAGGAGTATGATTTGCAAAGATAGGTATTATAAAATGTTGTTATATAGTGTGTTTAGATGAGTGAATTGGTCACATCAGAAAAAAAAACTCACCTTGTATTCTCAAAATGAAGTTTCCCACAAACAATCATTTTAGCATGCACTCAGTTTATTTTCTACTCTAGATGAATCTACTCACATATCAAGAAACCTGTTTAGATTTATTGTTATTTATGTATTCAGGAATAAGCAAAGCTATAGTGTACTATCATTTCCCATACATATGTCATGCTGAAGCATCATTACACATAATATTTTATTTGTTTAGACTTGATTAATCTAAGTTAATCATGCCCAGAGACTCAACCAGAAAGTTAAATCTGACTGAATAAAGGCTTTAGTGAATAAATCAGCAAGTTGATTTGATGTATCCACTTTGACTAACTTAATCAAACCCTTTTCTGAGCAATCTCTCAGAAAATGATATCTTATTTCAATATGTTTTATTTTACTATGTTGCACAGGATTAGCAGTTATAAACATAGCAGCAGAATTGTCTATATAAATTGAGGTTTGAAGGAAGTTGTAACCATAGTCAAGTAATTGGTTTTGCAACCAAAGAACTTGAGAACATCCAACTGAAGCAACAATGTACTCAGCCTCAGCTGTGGATGCAGAAACATTGGTTTATTTCTTGCACTGCCATGATACTAGCCTTGGTCCAATGAATTGACATCCACCGTTGTTGATTTTCTGTTACTGTTACATCGACCATAGTCACTGTCTGAGTATGAGTAGAGTGTAAAGTCGCCATCCTTTGGATACCAAAGACAAAGTCCTGGTTTTCCTTTGAGGTATCTGAAAATTCTTTTTACCGCATTGAGATGAGACTCCTTGGGATCAGATTGATACCTAGCACATACACACACAACAAACATAATATCAGGTCTACTGGCAGTTAAATACATAAGTGAACCTATCATTGATCTATATAATTTCTAATCAATTGATTTTCTAGAATGATCAGGAGCAATCTTATCAATTGTTGATGTTGGTGTTTTGCATGATGATACTTCAGCAAGATTGTATTTCTTTAGAATTTGATGTATGTATTTTTCTTGATTGATGAATATCCCATCTGATTTTTGATGAACTTGAAGGCCAAGAAAGAAGGTTAATTCACCCATTGAGCTCATCTGAAATTCAGATTTCATCAGCTCTTCAAAATTCACACACAATCTCTTATTAGTTGAACCAAATATAATGTCATCAACATATATTTGAACTACTAGGAGATCTTGATGTTCTTGTTTGAGGAAGAGAGTCTGGTCAATAGTTTCTCTTTTGTAGCCATGCTTGAGCAAGAAAGATGATAGTGTTTCATACCATTTTCTTGGTGCTTGATGAAGACCATACAGAGCTTTATCTAGTTTGTATACCCTATGGGGATAATGAGGATCTTCAAAACCAGGGGGTTGTGATACATAAATTCCTTATCAATCTTCCCATATAAGAATGCACACTTGACATCCATCTGATACACAGTAAACTTCTTATATGATGCATAACCCAGAAACACTCTTATGGACTCAATTCTTGCAACTGATGCAAAAACTTCATCATAGTCAATTCCTTCTTCTTGAGTGTATCCTTGTGCAATCAACCTTGCTTTGTTTCTTACAATAATTCCTCTATCATCCAGTTTGTTTTTGTATAGCCATCTTGTTCCAATACGATGTTGACCTTCAGGCAAATCAACAAGAGACCACACTTTTTGTTTTCTGAACTGCTGAAGCTCTTCTTGCATAGCTTTAATCTAGCTATTGACTTTTAAAGCAGCAGTTATATTTGAAGGCACCACTTGAGAAAGAAAACAACTGAAGAGATAAAGGTTGGTTGTACCACTTTGACTCCTTGTAGTTCTCTTTTTAGGATTTCCAATGATGTTGACAATTGGATGAGTCTTATGGATCCTCATTGAAGGAGTTGATTCAACTGGTATAGATGATCCCAGGTTAGTCATTTCTAGTGTCTCACACGATTCACCTCAAATTGTGAGTTTAAGAAATAATCAAAATACTCGACATGAGAAGAATGATCATGAGAGTCTCTTGTATGGGCTGTAGGGATATCTCCAGTTTTGTTTTGATTTTCCATAGGAACTTCTCCAGAAAGATTTTGCTCTTCCGTAGGAACTTCTCCGGAAACAGTTTGCTCTTCCGCAGGAACTTCTTTGGAAGCATTTTGTTCTTCCGCAGGAACTTCTCCAGAAGCATTTTGTTTTTCCGCAGGAACTTCTCAGAAAGCATTTTGTTCTTTCGTAGGAGTTTCTCCGGATATTAAGTGAGGACATGAATCATTTCCAAGATTTGTTGTATTCACTTGAGAGCGTGAATCTGTTGAAGGCACATCATTCACATCTCCGGGTGCAGCATGTTTGTTTCCAAATATAGTATCTACATCTACTGAAGATTTTTCATTCGAGAATGGGGGTATCCTTGGAGGATCAGCGGATAAGGTTACTTCAGTCATAAGAGGTGGAACAAATGGATAACACACTTCATCAGATCTTGCATTGTTCAAATAATCATAGTTAAATGATTTGGCTAAAGCATCTACGTCAAACAACCATGATGAACCTTTAACTGACTTTGTAAATACAGATTCATCAAAAGACACGTTAGGAGTTTCTTCCACAATGTTATGTAGTGGAATATAAACCCTATATGATTTCGATGTTGAAGAGTATCCAACAAAGAAACCATCATATGCTTTTTCTGAAAACTTTCCCAATGACTCTTTCATGTTTAAAACAATTACATGACATCCAAAGACTTTCAGATATCCTATGTACGGTTTTCTTTTAAATAAGAGCTCATAGGGTGTTTTGTTATGTTCTTTGACAATTAATGTTCTGTTTTGAACATTGCATGCAGTATTCATAGCCTCAGCCCAAAAAGTGATAGGTAATTATGAGTCAGCTAGCATTGTTCTGGCAGCTTCTATGAGAGTTCTGTTTCTTCTTTCAGCTACTCCGTTCTTGGTGCACTGAATTGTCTTGCAATACCTTTGCTCCTGCAAAAGGAATCCATTTCAAAATTGACAAATTCAGTACCATTGTCACTCCTAAACATTTTAACTTTTGAATCAAGTTGGTTCTCAATCTTGATCACAAAGTCTATTAATGTTTCTGATGTTTCATTCTTTTGTTTCAAGAAAAAGACCCATGTGAATCTTGTGAAATAATTAACTATCACCAAACAATATTGCCTTTTTCCAATGCTCATCATATTGATAGGACCAAACAGATCCATGTGAAACAATTTGAGTGGTGTAGTGTTTGAATTGATAGTTTTGTATTTATGTGACACTCTATGTTGTTTCCTTTGTAACATGAAGAATAGTGAGTTGAGCAATGAAACTCTTTGTTTGGCAATCCAATGACTAGATCATTTTTCACCAATTTATTCATGCTCTTCATGTTAGAATGGACAAGTCTTCTATGCCATAATTGAGACAAATCTTCTGATCGTTTAGATATAAGGCATGTTTCATGTTTTGTGAGGGAAGTGTTGTTCATATCCAAAACATAAGTGTTTCCTTTTCTTGCTGCTTTGAGGAGGATCCAATCTTTTGGAACAATAAATCCTGGCTTAAGAATGTAACAGTTAGTATTATCAAACAATGTGGTATAATTTTGATCACAGATTTGAGACACACTAAGTAGATTATACTGTAAATTTTTACAGTAATTTACTTTCTCAATTTAAGCACACCATTTGTTATCATCCTTTCACTAACAATTTTACCTCCCATTTTATCCCCACCAAATGCCACATAAGAGGCATTTTTATGTTTGAAGTCATGGAGAAGTGAACAGTTTCCTGTCATATGCCTGGAACAACCACTGTCAACATACCAATTGTTGTCAGCTCTTCAATATTGTTCCTGCATTCAAAAATAAATAAGTTAGAAGTGACAACCCAAGTCTTAGTGATCTTGGGTTTGTCAACAGAGTCTTAACTATTTACTCCTTTATGAATTAATCCTGAAGTTTCAGTATTAGTTTCATATCTAGTTGATTCATTTTGATTTGATGATGGTGAGGATGATTCTGTTGAATCTGATGCAGAAACTTTGGAGTCTTCTTTCTTCATTGATTCTTCCTTCACCTTATCTTTCTTTGGTTGATATTTTGATTTAGAAGATGAACCTACACTTTTGAAGGTTTCATCATCTTTTGCTTTTGATTGAGACATATGTGATCCCTTTTCAAAATGATCAAAGAAATTATCATTGATGATTGACTTCTTCTTAGCCAAGTCCACCTTTTTGTGAGGTGTTTTTGATTGGCTTGATGTTTTCTTCATAGATTTAGCATTTTCAGAAGATTTCTGCTTTGGTTTTGCCTTTTGCTTTTGATTTACCTTCTTTTTCTTTGAATCATCTTGACTTTCAGCAGATTGAGAGTCTGATTCTGTCAAATCAGTTTTTGACTTCTTTGTGCTTTTGTTTTTTTTCCTTTTGTTAAAATAGCATTCCTGCGTTGAATGATTATTTTTGTTGCAAATAGCATAGAATTTGTTAAAGTAACACTCTGAAGTCATATGATTGTTCATATTGCATATGGAACAGTAACTGCTGAAGTAGCAGTCTTCTGTATTGTGATTAGTCATATCACACCACTTGCAATACATTTCTTCAGATTCCTCTTCATGCTCATCTTTCTTCTTTCTCTTGTTCACTTTGGGAGCTTTTGTTTCCTCTTTTGAAGAGCTTGATTTGTTCTTGCTGTTCCTAGAAATATCAGCAATTGAATCTTTCTTATCCTTTGATGACTTTTGTTGCTTCAGATTCAACATCTTTTGATTGTTTACTCTTTTTGATTCCTCATCCGTAGATTCGGCTTTCTTCTTCCACAGAAGTTCTACGGATTCAGTAGACTTTGCTTTCCGCAGTTCATCTACTGAAGAGTTTTTCTTTTGCTTAGTTGAATCTTATTTCTTCTTACCTTTATCTGCATGAGATAGTACTTCTTCAGTTGGTCCGCAATTATCAACTTCTTTTTGAAGATTCAGTTCTTGGAGTCCTTCATTGAGTTCAGCAATTCTCTTACAGATAGTCTTCAGCATGTTTATTTGCTTTGGAGGATATTGAAGCTTTGATTCTCCAAGCACTCTTGGAATACCAGTTTTAATGTGAACATTCTTACCAATGGTCCTTTTACCAACATCAGGTTCATCAGAATCATCCAAGTCATCACAATTATCATAATCGAAGTCTGAATCATTTTGATACAGAGATTCTAATTTAGAGGATTTAGTCTTACTCACCTCAGCTTTATTGTTAATGTTGATTTGAGTTGATTCTGTTTCAAACTTGGTGCTAGGTACAAAATGATTTGACAGAGTATTGGTCATTGTTGTAGGTAAAGATGTATAATTATCATTTATAGGAGGTGGAACAACATTATAACCCAACCCAGACCTTTTTTTGATTCAATATGAGAATTTAGTAATTTCTCATATTGTTGAGATGATAATTGAAACTTCTGAAGTTTCACTTCAGTTGATGCATGATCAGCCATGGATTTTGTTAAGGAAGTGGTAAAATGCTCAACTTGGGCTTTTAGATAATAGTTTTCAGAAACAAATTTTTCTAAATCTTTTTGCAAAGAGTTAATTTTGATTTGATACAATTTATGTTCTCTAACATGGGATTCATTCAAAATCATAGTTTCTTTTACTTTGTCAGCCAACTGTTGAGCATGGACTCTATAACATTCAACTTCCTCAACACATGTTGATGAACACAACCTTTCTTTTACCTCTCTTGCCATTGGTGGAACTGTTTGATCCATATGAGCCATCAATGCTTGATTCTCTTCCAAGACTTCTTTTTCATACACACTCCAGTCACACGTTCCATCTTGAAGTATGATCAGTCCTGACTCCTTTGAGTTGCTAGGTCCAGCTGATTCATTGGTGGCTGGTGGTGATGCACTGATCAGTTAAGATTGTTTGTGCAGAGGACTTTGAGAATTTGGTTGTTGATGAGGTGAAATCTGATGTTGTTGTTACTGCTGATGTTGTCTCATCTCTGGATATGACTGTTGATTGCATTCTCTTGAAAAATGTCCATAGAGATTGCATTTGAAGCATCTTACCTTTGACTTGTCAACACCAATCTTTGATGTTTTACTTGCTGATGCCAAGTTCTTATTTCTTCTGAGATATTGCTTTGCTCTATAAGCAATCATGGCCATCTGCCATTGCAGGTCTATTTCTTCCACTACATCAGGAGGTAGTTCTTCTAAATCTTGTTGGCATATATTTGCTGAAGTTAGAGAGCTTCCCAGATATGCTTGAAAACTGGAACTAAAAGCTGCAAAAGCTGCTTTTTGTTCTTCCGAGTCCAATATCACAGTAATTGGTTCTGACGGATTGGTTGAATGTGTAGGCTTAGCTGTTGCTGCAGTTTTATCTTCACGATCAGCTGTTCTTCCTTTATTCATTTGTTTCTTATCTTGAGATGATTTCTTTGAGGGTTTAGAAGCATAAAAGCTAACTTCCTCATCATCATCACTCCTAGAACAAGAGTTATCACTTTCATTATTTGAAATAAATGCACTTCCAACATTATTTGTTTCTTTGAAGTGATAGGGTGAGACATGAGTTCTCACACTCTTGTTTCTTGAATTTTCATCTATTTCAAGAGCTTCCACTTTTACAACTAGAGTATCTAGACCAGTTGATTTCAGATCTATTGTGTTCTTGAACATGGACACAGTTTGCTTCCAACTTTCTGGAAAAGTGTGGAGCATTTTCTTGTTTAATTTCTCATTGGTATATTTCAACTCCAGAATGTTCATCTCAGTTACCAACTGCATGAATCTATGAAGTTGTTGAGGAATTGACTCACCCTCAATATGATGAAATGTTTCAGATTGCGATCTGAGGGTGTCTCTCCTTATGCTTCTTATCTTATCACTCCCTTCACATAGAGTGTGGAGTATCTTCCATAAGAAGTGTGCTGTTTTGTAGTTCTCACACCTGATCAATATCTCTTCACGTAAAGCCATACTAAGCAGACTGTATGCTTTGATATCAACTTTAACATTTTTGACATCATCTGGTGATAGATCTTTGGTACTATTTGGTTGGTTTTTGTCGTTATAATCCGACCCAAGTGTGGGTGGAATATAAGGACCTTCAGTAATGGATACCCATAAGTCAGAATCAGTATAGTTTACATGATTCCTGAACTTGATTTTCCATGACTTGAAGTCTGCTTGTGTTTCCAGCTTTGGTGGTTGGTAAGATGATCCACTGAAGTTGCTCATGTTGTTAATTGATGAGAAAGATTAACAAGGTTTGCTATTCAATTGATATGAATATAGATACAACTTAATCAAAAACTACAAAATTAAGAACTGACAAATTAAAATCAATTAAACACAACCGACACTAATAGATCAATCGATCTAGATCAATGAGCACTTGGCTTTGATACCACCTGTGAATCCAAGGATCGCGAACAGGAATTATCAATGACGGTCGATTGACAAGTCAACGTTTGCGGAATCAATGTTGATTTGGTTTAATTGTTTTGCAATAACTTTAAATATCAATAAATGTTCAGAAACACATGTAGCATAACACAATTAATGATTAATATGTATTTTATTAAAACATGTTAATGATTACAAATATGATGAATGAACGATATCAAAGTATGTTATGATATGACGGCTGCTAGGGTTTTATTGATGGACTTTGAAGTGACTGTTATAATGTTGTTGCTGTTGTCGCCTCAATCAATCGTCTAAAAAAACCTTCTTGAATCGAAACCTAGGATCCATATATATAGACAATGATGTTTCTGTTATAGGAAACACCGGATCTCTTGGGATTTGATTTGTGTCAGTTAAGGAATCATCGGATTTCTTGGGATTCACATAACTGCCTTGTTGACTTGTAACACTTGCATTATACAAGTGTTTGGACTCCGTAGGAATAGTGTCTTCCGTAGGAGTTTGTTCTTCCGCAGAAGAATTGTTCTTCCACAAAAGTCTTGTTCTTCCGAAGCAATCTTGTTCTTCCGAAGCAATCTTGTTCTTCACTTCTGGTTGTTCATCCACAGAAGATCTTCGGATGAATAGTTACTTGTAAGAAATATATCTACGGAAGAACAAAATGTTCATCCGTAGATGTTTCTTACACTTGGTCAATTTCATAAGGTGATCGAGTATAATATTTGTACCTGCAACCATACATAAATCAACACACATGAATATAGGTTAACCTATATATTTAATGCATACCCAATAATGAATTACAAACATTCATTACAAATATTAATTCAAGTACTAAGCCTATACATAATGAACTAGATCTACTGAAACTAGACCTAACATGATCATCTCATGGCAATGCAAGAAGCAATCTTGTGTCCCAACATCAACTGTTGAAGTTGAATACATTGTTGCTACTAGTTGTTGTGCTAAACTGCTATGGATTCAAAATCAAATGCTAGATTATGGATTCAACATCATAAGGACTCCTATGCATATTGACAACAAGAGTGTCATTTCTATTATTGAAAATCATGTCAAGCACTCTAAGACAAAGCACATTGACATTAGGTACCATTTCATCATAGATTGTAACACCCGGTTAATTTTTAGGTCAAGAAAGAAGAACAACATGAAGAAAAATAGGGAAAAGAAATAAAACCCAAGTCTAGGGGTAAAAAGTGTCCAAAAGGAAAAAATGTTTAAAAAGTTTGTGATAAAGGTGGTATGGCCGCCCAAATGGTCACACCATAACTTTTCAATCGGATATTGGTAGAGAGAGAGAGAAGAAGGTGAAACTCTCGGTTTAAAGGAAGAACAAGAAAGAATTCGAATTCAAGGTAAGAATTCATGGGTTCATGATGTTCTTGACTGGTTTTATCCTCGGGTTTATGCTTATGTGTGTTCAGGTATGTTTTTAGTGGGTTTCTAGGCGGTTGAACTCAATTGCAACCGAGTTTGGAAGAAGCCATATTCAAGAGCTGCTAAGGTGAGTTCTAGAACCCCTCTTTTACTGGTTTTTAATTGATTTTGGGGCTGGAAATGCATGACTGCATGTTTTCATTGACTGGGTTTCAGACCCGAATGTTTGATTATGTGTATGTTGAATTTATGATGTGATATCTGGATATGTTCGTGCTTGATGATGTATGTTGGTGTTTCTAAGGCTTAGATGGTAAAATTTAAGCTTAGAACATGATGGATGGTGTTTGGGAACCGAATCTGAAATTTAGGTGCGAATGGGTTTAGAATGATTGCCTAAGTATAGACAAATGTGGATGAACATAGAAAGTCAATGTGGATGACATAGAAAGTCAATGTGGATGAACATAGAAAGTCAACGTGGATGGACATTTTCCACTAAGTAAAAGAAATGCGGATGAGTAGTGGGAAATGCAGATGAAGTCAATGCGGATGGAAAGTGCAGGACCGGTGAAGGGGGTCACTTACAACACAACAACACAAAGAGGAGATTAACCAAACTTAATCAAACAGTAAACTGGATTATCCATAAATAAGACACTAAGAACACAAGTAATATAAGAGACAAAACAAAAGAACACAAGTGTATGGTTTTCAAGAATGCAGTATATTGCTTTCTCTATGTTCTATTACAAGTATTACAAAGCATATGTGAAAGATACAAGAACATGAGATACTACATCCTACAGCCGGCTATACTTTGAAAGCCAGCTGGATACAATTGACTAGCACAAACAAAATGAATTGTAGAGTCAAAAGGCAATTTGCCTTTTGAATAGTGACTATGACATGCCATAGCTCATATCCTTATCTATTACAAAACGAATAAAGTACATGAAGTAGAAAGTTACAGACTCAAGACCTTAATGTACAGTTACCAAAAGCATGGACCTTTTCATCAACTCATGTAAGTTGGTAACATTATAGAGATGAAGCGGAAAGGTGTCCACCTTTATGGAAAAGAACATAAGATAAAGCATGTGTCTAAAGTCTTTGGAAGAAATCTGTCTTCATGAGTTGAAGCTTCGGAAGACTTTGTCGCTGAGGCTTCAGAAGACTTTATCTTTGGCTTCGGAAGATATTGGTCTTAGCTTCAGAAGATTTCACACTTAGAATATTTATGTTGCACGTGTGAAACTTCCTAAGCATTCTTCTTCAATGCACTTGTGCAACATGCAGGATAGACTTTGGATGTTTGGGTTGCATCAACCTCTTCATTAATCTTTACAAACTCCCCCTAGGCTGATGCTCCCAAAACACTTAGTAGACTTCAGATATCAGCAGTTCTCATTAGAATGATAACCAACCCTTTCTTCATGAGATGATCAAGATCCTTCAAACTGTGAAAACATCTTCTCATATCAAAGAGATCATGCAGAGGCAACTGAAACATATCTAGCCAAGTGTAGATGTCTTCAGTTCCTTGTTCTCTAATGACATGCCATCTTTCTGGATTTGTGGTGTATGTCCAGGACAAGATGGGTCTTCCTGATGCTAGAGGAGCTACTGAAATTGGAGTTGATTGAGCATCCTCTGGTTACACATCCTCAGGATGTTCTGACTCATCCTGGGGCTTAGAAAAGGGTGCAGTCCTCTTCTTCGTTGGCTTTGGTTTAGAAGCCATCATCTTCATTCTCTTTATAGGTTTTAACTGAGAAGACTGGCCTGCAGTACCAGATTGATCTTCATTGCCTTTCTCAGTTAGGACTTCCTCTCTCTCAGGTTCAGAAGGAGAGGGAGGTTGACTCTGCTATGGATCAGAAGATGAAGCTTGCTGAGATTCAGCAAGAGGTCCAGGTTGTGTTGTCTCTGGTTGTTCAACCTTAACCTCCACTTCAGGTGGGGCTTGACTTGGAGGGGAGTGTAAATCAATGAGCTCTCCATTTTTGATCTTTTGCTTGATCACCCTGATATGCTCATCTATAGTGGATAAAGACATGGGGCCAAGTCTCCTTCTGAAGAATCCATACAGCTTCAAGAAGCTTATCATCCTCTATCTGTCAGTAGACTTCTTCATACTCTTCTGGATGATGGCTCTTGATTTAGCAGCTTCTTCTCTTAGCTTTCTTTTGGTTGTCTTTCTTTCCTTGACTATCTCAAGTTCAAGTTGTTTGAGATACTCAAACTCAACATAGTCATAGGGCAGGGGAAGAAGTGCTTCTGCCTAATAGAGGCCTGTGGCACTCAAGTAGTTGATTATCTTGATCCTATCTTCTTCTTTATCTACTTGAGGTTCTTGTTGAACCACATCCTCTTGTGCAGGACTTTCTTGAACTGGGGAGAGGGTAGGCACATGTTTGTACAATCATTTCTTTTTTCTCTCTTCTTTGATTTGTACTAGAAGTTCTGCATCTTCTGCCTCCTTCTCCCTTGACCTTTCCAGGTCAACCGGTTCATTTAACTCTTCTAAAGGGAGAGAAATAACATTGTCTATGTCATAGTTCCTTGTCTGCAGATAGTTTATCTTGACTGCCCTTAACTCATCATTCTGAGTATCTGGTCTAGGGGCAGCCCTGATAGCAGACTCCATGAGTCTTGAGGACCCATTAGAGGAACTTTCTCCCCTCAGCCTCCTTTCCCTCTCTCTCTCTCCTCCTCCTTAATCTCCTCAGATGCCATCTTTCTTTTCCCTTTGTCACTCACAGACCTTTGTGACTTAGGGTGGAGAGAGCTTTGGCCTTTATTGCTTGATGCAGCTTCTGAGCTCTGGCCAGAGAGGTTGAGAAGCACCTTCACCAACAGCTGTCTCAAAAGGAATGTGAATCTCTGCAGTAGTTGATGATGATGAGACAGGTCTCTCAGGTTTTGCCACTGGCCTTCAGTCAAGGTTTCCCCTATGAAACTAATCTTAGGGTCTGCCTCAACATCCAGTTGACCGATGGCTTTGCCTGATTGCCTAAGTCTCCTTCTAAAGCTGAACTCTGTAGTGATCCTGTCTTAGATTCTTTGAGCCAGCCTATCAGCTTGTCTTGATTTGCTTGGATTGACAAGTGGCATGTTGACTTGATCCAGACCATCATAGTGGTTCAAAGTCTGAAAATTTAAGACTTCCTGTTGTCCTTGAACGCTTATGATGATTAGGGCTTTCCTCTTTCTGTCATACCTCCACCCAGTGATGTGATTGGAAGATGGTGAAAATGACATAGCCCTTGGTATCCCATCCTCAAACAAACTTTGTATGAAGGAATCTGTGTAGTCCACATCAATGTGAATTTGAGGAGGTTGTTGAGAATGCACAATTACAAGTGAGGATGGTGAGTCCTCAATGTCCACTCTCTCTGAAGAACTCCCAGGTTCTGTAGCTGTAATGACTTTCTCCCCTTTTTTGGTAGCATCACCCACTTGCATAGGTGAGCTGGAAGATAGGTCAATCACATCCACAGGTTCTTGTGTTCCTCGTTGAGCTCTTCTTAAGGGTCTCCCAGCTAGTTTTTCCTTAAGATAAGAAATCTCAAGTTGCTTATCATTGATCTTGTTGTGTAAGGTAGTCACCTAAGATTCAAGGTGACTGACCTTTGAGACTAAATAAGTGCATGTTTTAGACAGTTTGTGCACATTTAGTCTTAGATTTCCCTCATCTTTATCAAAAGAATCATTGGGGGATGAGATGATTGGACCAAAGTCCTCAGTCTCACCACCAACTTCAGGTTCTTGGCTGCTGGATTTCCTCTGCTCACTGGCAGTCTCAATTGAGATGACAGTGGGCTGAGTTGCCATGGTTGAGGTCTTAATGATGTAATCACTTTCAAAAGTGAGAGCCTCTTCCATATGGACAACCTGAACAGGTTCAAAAGTGTCCACCTCAGTAGTAGGTGACTGATAGGGGCTAGAAATAGGAGCCTCAGAAGCACTCATCTCTCTTTGAGAAGGGGAAAAGAAGAGAGAATCATGGTACTCACTAAAACCTAGATCTTTATCAGTATAGAAATCAAGGTTAGGAATTGGTTGGTTGAGAACTATAGGCTGGGGATGGTAACTATCCCCTAAAGGTTGATCACTTGAGTATTGAGACTCAAAGTGATGGCTTAAGGTAGTTGGGCTTATGAGCGCATTAGGCTGAGCATGAGGAACCTCAGCATTGATTCTTGAAGAGATGGGAGTGGTCTGCTCCTCAGGAGAAGTGGGAGCTCGAGTGTCCACTTCTGCCTGTAAGGGTGAGTGTATAAGGACCTCCACAGACTGAATAGTCTGATCAGGGGTTCGTTTGGATTGCCTTTTGTAGGTGAGGGTAATTTGTGGCTGTTTAGGTGGTAGGTAAACAGTAGGTGTGGGTTCAACACTAGCTTGTGTTGCTAGGTTGTCACCTTGAGCAACGAGCTCTAATATTTTTGGGACTAGGGTTGTTTCTACCCCAGAGAAGCCAACAGTGGGCTTTCTCAGTATTTAAAGATGTCAGGCTTCATCTGTCCTAGTTTGAGAATGTTACCTGTTTCCCTTAACTGTGAGCCTAGTTCACAGTTAAGAATGTACTAGACATATCTAGGAAACATGTATATTATAAGGAGTCTAAGTTAGCAAGCAAGTTGGTATAAACAAATTGAGAATACCTGAACTTGACTCCCTGAATCATCCCATGGATGATGAAGGAGAGATCCTCAGGAATCTGGTCCATCCACCATGCTTGTTTGATAAGCTGTGGATGACCACATGGAGTAGAATCTCCATTGGGATGAGACCTTCCCCTTCCTAAAGGTCTTTATAGAGAAATCTCGCTCATATCCTATCTGCTCAAAGGAATGATTAACAGCTTCCTTTGGGAAGAACACCTCACCTTCTTCATCATCCAGCTGAAGATGCATGTTGATGATGGCTTGAATGATGAAGACTGTTCTCCCCAGCACTGTGGCAGACAGTGCTTTCTCCCCATCCATTACGACCTCTTAGCAGGTCTTCTAGAAATCAAGCAGATGATCCTCATAGAGTGGAGGATCAATGGTTAGGGATGTGAAATAGTTTGACAAAGCTAAGAATCAACAAACCTCTAAGAAATGAGGACCTTTCTTAGAGGTTAACAGAGCAACCTGATTATGTTGCATGTGTAGCTGCATGGTAAAGTTAGGATCATTTCTGTGAGCGAGATTGACCATTGTGAAGTAGCTTAAAGATGAAGAAAGAAGGAAGAAAGAAATTTCAGAGAGAAATTTGGGTTTTAGGTTTGGAGGAAGAACAGATGATATAAAGAGGGGGGGGGGAACCGTTGGGTTTATATGTGAGAGGAATTTCAGATAAAGTTTAATGAAAGAGGATAAACTTTAAAATCCAAATGTCAGTCCCACGTCTAAAAAAGTAGTTTACTTTTGCTCAAAAAGTAGTTTTCTTGAAAGTCAAAAAGCTTCCGAAGGTAAATTATCTTCGGAAGTTTTAATTAAAAAGCTTCCGAAGCTAAAATGACTTCAGAAGAATTTTCTAAAATTTTTGAAAATTTTTCTTCGAAACAGAAATTAAAACTTGATTGCTTTGTATATAAAACACAAAGCTTCCGAGAGTTAATTTTGCTTCGGAAGAAAATAGTCCTTAACATGAATAAGTGTCTGAGACAAGTAACTAAGCTTCGGAAGATAAATTGGAAACCTCTTCCAAAAGTAAATCTTCTTAGACAGTTATTTATTTTGAAGGCATGATTTGCTTCCGAGGTTAAAAGCATAACTTTCGAAGGATAAAAAATTGTCAAAAATCTAAGGAAAGTCTTCAAAAAGATAATTTTATCCAGAGAAAACATGAGCTTATGAAAGTGATCAACTTGACAACTTAGGACATATGTATTTTAAGAAATAATAAGAATTAGTTTAAAGAAAAAACCTACTCAAAGTTAATCATCCCAAAGCTGATATTAGAGATTTAAATCTCTGTTCATCAAAAGCCTTTGTAAACAGATCAACATATTATTCATATATGTGAACTTTGACTAGTTTAATTAATCCCTTTTCATAGTTATCTCTTATTAAATGATACCTGATGTTGATGTGTTTGGTCCTTGAGTGCTGCATAGGATTCTCTGTGATTGAGATAGCACGGTTGTTGTCTATGTGAATGGGAGTCTCCTTGAAGTTTAGTCCATAGTCCAGCATCTGATTCCGAATCCAAAGCACTTGAGCACAACAACTTGCAACAGCAATGTATTCAGCTTCAAAAGTTGATGCAGAGACACATGATTGCTTCTTGCATTGCCATGAGACAACCCTTCCACCAAGGAACTGACATCCCCCAGATGTAGACTTTGCAGTCATGTTGCAACCACCATAATCACTATTTGTATAAGCATACAGATTGAAGTAAGGATTCTTTGGGTACCATAAACCAAGTGCTAAAGCACCTTTGAGGTATCTTAGAATCCTTTTAACAGTGATGCGGTGAGACCTCTTAGGGTTGGCTTGATATTTTGACTGACTTATGAAGATGCCATCTTCACTTGCTTCACTTGAATTCCCAGAAAGAAATTGAGTTCCCCCATGGCACTCATTTCAAATCTTTCTTTCATCAGCTTCTCAAAGTCTTTGCAGAGCTTTGGATTACTTGAACCAAAGATGAGGTCATCCACATACACTTGAACTAGCAGAATGTCATTTCCCTGTCCTTTGATGAAGAGAGTTCCATCTATAGTACCTCTCCTATATCCATGTTTGTAAAGATACTCAGACAGTGTCTCATACCACTTCCAGGGTGCCTGATGCAGCCCATAAAGAGCTTTGTCAAGCTTGCAGACATAATCAGGATGATCAAGATCTATAAAACCAGGTGGTTGTTTGACATATACCTCTTCATCAATCACTCCATACAGAAAAGCACATTTTACATCAAGCTGAAAGACCTTGAAGTTCTTGGATGCAGCAAATGCCAGGAATATCCTAATAGCTTCTAGTCTTGCTATTGGAGCAAAGACATTAGTGTAGTCAATCCCTTCTTGTTGTGTGTATCCTTGAACAACTAGTCTAGCTTTGTTCTTGATGATAATGCCTCTATCATCTTTCTTATTCCTAAACACCCATTTGGTTCCAATGGTAGTCTTTCCATGAGGAAGAGGACAAAGGTTCCAAACTTTCAGCCTTTGGAATTGAAGCAGCTCCTGTTGCATAGCTTCAACCCAACTTCCATCCTTTAGATCTACATCAACTTTCTTTGGCTCTATCTGGGATATGAAACAAGAGTGAAGACAAACATTTTCTTCATGGGTTTGTCCTCTTGTTCTTACCCTTGTGACAACATCTCCAATGATGTTTATGGTAGGGTGAGACTTGTGGATCCTAAGCTGAGGGATCACAACAAGTTACTGAGAAAGTTCTAAATTAGAGAAATTTAGATCTAGCATAGATGTTTCTCCCACCACATCAGCACACTTATCAAGAGAAACTTGATCCAAGCAGTGTGTGACATCATTGATGTTGTCATCTATGGTGTGGTTAGTAGAAATAAGAAATTCTTGATCACTGTCACCACCACCATTGTTGTCTTCCACAATTAAGGTATCCTTATCTGGTTATGGAGCCTCTGAGCTAGAATTTGAAGGCACCCCAAATGTATCAGTTGAGTTTGTCATTGTAGTGCTGATAGAAAACTCATTTGCAGAAGTAGTTCCAACTAGAGCTGAAGATGTGTGACTTGAAGATCTTCTCAGCTCAAATCTTGGATCAGGATCATCTGTATTTAGATTTTCTGTAGATCCTGAAACATTCTCACAAAATTTGTTAAAACAGTTAGTACCTAGATCATGATCAAATAGCCAATCAGGACCAGAACCAACCACACAGGGTGTGTGTTCATTGAAAGTCACATTGGCTGACTCCTCAACAATTTTAGTTTTGAGATTGTATACTCTATAAGCCTTAGCTTGAGAAGAGTATCCAATAAAGTGTCCATCATCTGATTTCTCAGCAAACTTGGCAATTTGATCTTTGGTATTCAAGATGGTGCAAGGACATCCAAATGACCTGAGAAAACTAATGAAAGGTTTCCTCTTGTGCCAAAGTTCATAACGAGTCTTTCCATGAGTCTTGAGCACTAAAACTCTATTCTGCACATAGCAGGTAGTGTGACTGCCTCTGCCCGGAAGATGATGGGCAGCTTAGAGTCAGACAACATGGTTCTTGCAGCTTCAATCAGTGTCTTGTTTCTCTTCTCAGCAACACCATTCTGCTGAGGAGTCCTGGGAGCATTGTATTGTCTTGTAATACCCTTTTCATCACAAAATGTATCAAGGATTTGGTTCTTAAATTCAGTTCCTTGATCACATCTTATGATCTTGACCTTGTGATCAGAATGATTCTCAATCTTTAAGATGAAATTCTTCAGAATCTCAGGAGTCTCATCCTTGGTTCTAAGGAAGAAGACCCAATTGAATCTTTTAAAGTCATATGTGATCACTAAACAGTAAGAGGTCCTTCCTAGACTCATTACACTGGTGGGGCCAAAGAGATCCATATGTAACAAGTGTAGGGGTGTAGTGATGGAGTTCCTTTCCTTAGGCTTGTGAGATACCTTATGTTGCTTCCCTTTCAGGCTTGCAACACAATGGTCATCACTTGTAAACTCTTTCTTTGGTATTCCAGTTAACAAATCATTCTTAATTAATTTAAAAATGTTCTTAAAGTTTACATGGCACATTATTTTATGCCATAGGAAAGACTCATCACTATTGGCTTTAGACAGAAGCATAAAACTTCTCCAGAGGGAGATGTTTCTTGCAAGTCCATCTTGTACATGTTCCCTTTTGCTGGGGGCTCTAAGCAGGATGTGCTTATGAGGAATGACCACACTAGGCTTGAGAACAATGCACTCATGCTCAGTAAAGAACATGTTATGACTCTAATCACAAAATTGGGATACACTCAGAAGATTGTACCCAAGCTCTTTGACAAAGTTTACCTTTTCAATGCCGATCTTACCATTTGTAACCATGCCCCTTCCTAAAATGTAACCACCTTCATCTCCTCCAAAAGCAACTGGTCCTCCATCAATCCTTTCAAAGTTCTGGAATAGTGACCTATTGCCTGTCGTGTGCCTAGAACAGCCACTGTCTATGATCCAGACATTTTTGTTTGTCTTCAGCTATCCCTGCACAAAGAAAATGATTAGTTACATTTGGAAACCCAAGCCATGCTTGTCTTGGGCTCATTAACAAAAGGTAATGCAACAGTAATAGATCCTATGGTTGTACTAAGATGATCTTGAGCTGTTGTTGATGGAGAATTTTCAATCACTTGGTCTTTCTTAGACTTCCACACCACCTTTGGAGACTTGGACTTGACCTTCAAAGCTTCGGAAGCTTTTGGAACTTCAGAAGTTTTGATGACTGAATCTTCGGAAGGTTCTGTAGACACTACAGCAGATTTTAGTGATTCGGAAGATTTCCTTTCTTCTGAGACCAACTTCTCTTCCGAGGGTAATTTTCCACTTGCCTTCTTCTTAGACTTGGAGCTTCCGAAGGAAACAGGTTTTCTTTCCAAAGCTTGAATCTTCTTGAGACCCTTTGAAGTCTTTGTCTTGGTCATATAGATAGTACCTTTAGGATTGTAAGGACAATCCTTAGCAATGTGAGTGATACTTTAACACATGACACATACCATTGTTTTCTTCACAAGAGTCTTCAGCTGAGAACAAGAATGTCTTTGGTCACATCCCTTCTCCACCTTCATATTTGCAGATGTTGAGACAGTCCTTTTGGGCTGAGAACTGTTCTTAGAGTTTGATGATCAGTCTTCTTCTTGTTACTGAGATGAGTAGTGACCTATTGCCTGTCATGTGCCTGGAACAGCCACTATTAATGATCCAGACATTCTTGTTTGTCTTGAGCTGTCCCTGCACAAAGAAAAGGATTAGTTACATTTGGAAACCCAAGCCTTGCTTGTCTTGGGCTCATTAAGAGAAACAAAAGGTAATGCAACAGTAATAGATCCTATGGTTGTGCTAAGAGGATCTTTAGCTGTTGTTGGTAGAGAATTCTCAATCACTTGGTCTTTCTTAGACTTCCACACCACCTTTGGAGTCTTGGACTTGACCTTCAAAACTTCGGAAGCTTTTGGAACTTCGGAAGTTTTGTTGACTGAGCCTTCGGAAGATTCTACAGACACTACAACAGACTTCAGTGCTTCGGAAGAATTCCATTCTTCCGAGACTAACTTCTCTTCCGAGGGTAATTTTCCACTTGCTTTCTTCTTAGATTTGGAGCTTCCAAAGGAAATAGATTTTCCTTCTGAAGCTTGAATCTTCTTGGAACTCTTTGTGGACTTTGTATTGGTCATATGGAAAGTACTTTTAGGTTTGTATGGGCAATCCTTAGCAATGTGAGTGATACTCTCACACATGACACACTCAATTTTCTTCTTCACAAGAGTCTTCTGCTGGGAACAAGACTGTCTTTGGTCACATCCCTTCTCCACCTTCATCTTTACAGATGCTGAGACAGTCCTTTTGGGCTGAGAACTGTTCTTGGAGTTTGATGGTCCAGGCTGTGCAGTAGTGGTACACAATCAGTCTTCTTCTTGTTACTGAGATGATTTGAACAAGAACCAGAACTCTTAGCAGAATAGTTTTGATTGATATCTTCAGTACTTACTATTTCAAACCCTGTAGAGATGAAAACTTATTTCTGCTTAGAGTCAAAAATAGCCTTGATCTCTTGAGCCTTCCTTGCCTTTCTCTTGCTCTTTCTGATCAAGTTCTTTCTCATAGACTTGGTCATCACAGTCTTCTTCTTGTCGTCAGAAGGATAGTGACCCTTCTTAGAATCCTCCTCTCTACTCTTCTTAGAGGAATTCTTCACTATCTCTTCTTCATCCTCTTCACTTATAGGATCTATGAGAGGAAGCTCATCTTCACAAGTTCCACACCTAGGAGGTCTTATAGACAAGATTGTGTGTGGAGGAGCTATCTCATTGGATCCCAGTCCCTGCCTAATTTGATAGCACACCTTGTTGTGCAGGGATGAGGATATCATGTTCTTGAAGGTCTCTTCTTCAAGAACACTCTTTTCTGCCCTGGCTTTGCTGATTACAAGCTCAGCCTGGCTCTCAGTCAGCTTGGTTATGAGATCTTTGATTTGAGTCCTAAAATCTGTGTGTTCATGTTTTAGAACTGAAATGGTTTTCTCTAGGTCCTTTATTTTCAGTTTATAATCACTTTCAAACTTTCTAAAATCAGATTTTAAAATGTTTAAAGACTCAAGATCAGATCTCATCTCCAAGTTATAGGACTTGTATCTATTGACTTTAGCAATACATTCAGGAGTACAAAGATGTTCCAATACCTTGGCTTCATCATGCTCTGCCATCAATGCTTGGTTTGGAGAAGCATCTTCCACCTTAAAGCTCCAGTCCAAGCCTCTTTCTTCAATAGCAATAGTAGCCTGCTGCTTTGACTTCTCATTCTGGAGAGCTTTGTCAGTGTAGTTAGGTTTGGACTGTGTTTGGCCACCACTTGTTTTAGGTGCCTTACACCCTCTGGCAAAGTGGTCCATCAAGTTACAGTTGTAACACTTGACTTTCCCTTTGTCCAGGCCAAACTTTCCACTGGTTGCCTTGCTTGGAAACTTCCTTCCAGTCCTCTTGTAGAACTTCTTGCCTTTGTGAGTGAGAAAAGCCATCTGTTGGACTATTTCCATGTATTCCAGATCATCTGGATGAATACAGTCCAGGTCTTCAAGAGGGAAAAGAGAGTTGCCACAGCTTTCATCAGAAGACACAAAAGCTTGAGAAGGTTTTGGAGGTTCATTCAACACTTAGAAGAAGCTTGGGATCGTTTAACATCATCCATAATGGATCACCGTTTGATTGTTCTAATTTACCGATGATTCCATTACTATCTTTTATCTTTGTTGTATGTTCAAGCTCCTTGTGAGCTAAACTTCATGTGTTATCCTAATTTAATGAAACTTATGTAATTTGTGATGAACTAATGGTGTGATAAATATTGTGTTAATGTTATGGTGGTCTTGGGAAAACTATTGATTGTGTAGCATCTACATTTGAACGGGAAGTTATAAAGTTATGGTTTGTGATTGTGATCGTCATACAAAGTTGAAAAACCATATGATTAACTTTCATTCGCGAAACCGTCTTCATAATAAATCCATGGCTAATGAACTAGAAATGGTTATTAGAAATCATATCACTTTAACTTTCTGATAATTTGCGGGTTCCCTATTATTAGTTTGGAAACTTCAGTAATTGTTACAGTTTTCTAAAATTAATGGTATGTTAGGAAGGAACCTGGTCAACTCTCTTTTTAACATTAAGTTATGTTTTCAAAAATCGTATGTCAAATAGGTCACAAAAGATTTACCTACATTACTAGGGCTTTGAACTGAGCAGTAAAACTCAGTCTGACAGGATCAAGTCACTACGGCAGCAGGATAGACGAGAAATCACGCCAACTCATCTTTATAAACATTAACATAATTACATTATTAAATATATTTAATCACACCACCAATTCATCACCGTTACATAAGTGTAATCTAAATTAGGATAACAACCTTACTTCACTGAAAGAATCACCAAAAGTCTCAATCTATCTTTATTTGTCTTTATTTATCATTATTATGTTAAATATATCATTTTCTAAAACCTAAAACTAATAGTCAATTATGAGGGTTGTTGAGTAGGCTTAGTGTGTCCACGGATTGATACTCGGTTCTTACCAACACTATATTACCATACGACAGGTACACTTGTCTCTTGTGTGTGTGGTTTAGTATTAGTAATAATCAATTAAAACTGAATCTCTACGATAAATCTTTATCAAAATATATATACTATCCGCACCCATCAAGTTTTTGGCGTCGTTGCCGGGGACACATGTTAGTTTGAAACATGATCCAAATTTTGACTATTCTGTTTTATTTCAATAAATAAAAAATAAAAAATAAAAAAATAATAAAAAAATGAAGAAGAAGTTTTTCCACACAATGCTATCAACGTTGAAAACAATGAGGGATTGAACTTCAAAGTCAATGGTAATTGGTTAATGGCCAAATCAATGTACCAAGTAAGATTTTCTCGGAGGTGATAAACCTCCACCTCATTAAGATCTAAGTGTGGGGAAGGGTCTAGCCAAGGACCCGTAATCAAAACATGGCTTTATGTTATTTTCTTCTTTTTAATTTATTATATGTGCTTAGGACTTTAATTTCATGTTTTGAATAATTTGGTGATGTTTTAGATTAATCCCGATGATTCTTTTGAGTTATTCAAGACGGCTGTGGAAAAACGATCGCACGTATTTGATTCATCATTTTAGGGGAGTTTTCGTTTGCCTTTCTCTACTTAATATTTATTTGAATCACATTGAGGACAATGTGAAGTTTAAGTGTGGGGAAGGGTAATACATGCTTGATACTTTGCTTAAAATTAGGTCGAAGTTATAATTAAATCTTTTGCAAAAAGTACTATAGTTTGTGGCAACACCGGAAATGATAAAACAAAATATAATATTTATTTTTGAGAAATAAATAAGCAAATAAAACAAACCCAAATAATCTTAAAAATGTATTTTGTGATATCTTGAAAAGCAAAAAGAGTTGGTGAAAATATTCAAACATGTAAAATGAAACACTTATACCCAAATCCATCCGATGTGTGAGCTTATTTTTTAGCCTTAAACAAGCTTTTCATTTATACATTTTTGCTTTCATTATGGATATATTGAGGGTGCCTTATGTTGCATGTGAATTAGAACTTGTTTTGGGTATGCATTTTAAAACCTTATAAGTGTTTCTTGCGTAAAAGGGATTTAGGCAATTAGGAAAACCAAACATTCGAGCCTCTATCATTTTCCAATATCCTTACCCAAATATTATCCCTAGTTAGCCCTGTTAAGCTTAAACGTTTTCATTTCTAATCACCCGAACCATGAAGTTACTAAACCAAAAAGCCTTCAACAATACCCGTTTTCATTAAAGACATGTTTTGGCTTATTTTAAAAAAAAAGAAAGAAAGAAAAAAAATGAAAGGAAAAAAAAAGAAGGAAGAAGAAAACTAGTTCCATCATTTTATGGTATTTCAAGATATGTGTTCGAGAAAGGAAAAATGATATGAAAGATTCCTAACTTGTGGGGAACTAGTTTCATGAAGGAATATGCAACAAAAACCAAGCCGAATCCAACAATTCGACATCCAAATCCATTGGGTGCTTTTAGGCTCCAAGCCGAACGACCCTTAAAAAAAGGATAGCTACGTATATCATCGGGTTAAGGAGGAGATGCAGTTTTTTAAAATGCAATACGGTCTTGACGATCTGACCATGTATTGTATAAGAACCATTTTATTGGTTTCCCTTTAGTTTATGAAATAAGCCAATACCATTGTTTTTACCATTTAGCCACTTTTACCCAATAATCCATACCCTGAACCCGAGCCAAATTACAACCCATCGAAGACCTGATGATTTATGCAAGTAAATACTTAAGATAGGTGGAGATTTGATCCCTTATCAAGCATATGATTTCACACGTATTCATACTAGGCAATTGAGCGTATTAGTCATACTTCATCTTATGTATGATTTCATATACATAGCCAAGTGTGAGTGCACCTTGTGAGAAGTGTGAATTTTTACATGTTAAAAATATTTAGAAACCATTCTATTGCTTGAAAGGATATCATTCCACATGTGCTTAACTATTTATATTTGGGTAAACCAAGTTTGCTTGTATAGTTCTCGAAAGACATTTATATCTTGATTTATTTGGTTATTGGTGGTGTTGCTATTTTGATTGATTTTGCTTGAGGACAAGCAAAGTTTAAGTGTGGGTATATTTGATGTGCTTCAAATTATATATATAAAACACATCAATTGCACATCAATTATTCTATAAACTCTTACTGAAAATGATGATTTGATACTTGAATCGTTCATATTGTGTTTTCAGGCTTGGAAAAGACCAAGATGAACAAAAGAAGCATAAATAAGAAGAAAATGAAGAAAACCAAGTTTTGGAATTCAAGCATGGGGTCGTGCTTCATGAGGCACGCCCCCATGCTTAGCCTCAAACACACCCCCATGCTTAAATCAACACACCCCCGTGTTTGTTGGCCCGACAAGACAAAAAGTACGGTTCCCCGACCCTAGGCACGGGGGCATGCCCCAGGAGGCACGGGGCCGTGCCCCACCACAAACACGGGTCCGTGCCCATTGAACATGGCGCCGTGCCCGACAACCTTTGAGCGTACGGGCCGACCAACTTTTGACGTACATTGCACTAGCACGGGGCCGTGCTTAAACAATCCAGAAAGGCTATAAATAGGCCTTCATTTGCAACTTGAAGATGAGCTTTTGGGAGGTGAAGTGTTGGTGTTCCCTCTCGGGAACCTAGCCTTTGGAGGTCCTTAGAAGGTTTTGGAGGTTCATTCAACACTTAGAAGAAGCTTGGGATCGTTTAACATCATCCATAATGGATCACCGGTTTGATTGTTCTAATTTACCGATGATTTCATTACTATCTTTTATCTTTGTTGTTATGTTCAAGCTCCTTGTGAGCTAAACTTCATGTGTTATCCTAATTTAATGAAACTTATGTAATTTGCGATGAACTAATGGTGTGATAAATATTGTGCTAATGTTATGGTGGTCTTGGGAAAACTATTGATTGTGTAGCATCTACATTTGAACGGGAAGTTATAAAGTTATGGTTTGTGATTGTGATCGTCATACAAGTTGAAAAACTGTATGATTAACTTTCATTCGCGAAACCGTCTTCATAATAAAACCATGGCTAATGAACTAGAAATGGTTATTAGAAATCATATCACTTTACCTTTCTGATAATTTGCGGGTTCCCTATTATTAGTTTGGAAACTTTAGTAATTGTTACGGTTTTCTAAAATTAATGGTATGTTAGGAAGGAACCTGGTCAACTCTCTTTTTAACATTAAGTTATGTTTTCAAAAATCGTATGTCAAATAGGTCACAAAAGATTTACCTACATTACTAGGGCTTTGATCTGAGCAGTAAAACTCAACCTGACAGGATCAAGTCACTATGGCAGCATGATAAACGAGAAATCACGCCAGCTCATCTTTATAAACATTAATATAATTACATTATTAAATATCTTTAATCACACCACCAATTCATCACAGTTACATAAGTGTAACAAAATTAGGATAACCTTACTTCACTGAAAGAATCACCAAAAGTCTCAATCTATCTTTATCTGTCTTTATTTATCATTATTTGTTAAACTTATCATTTTCTAAAACCTAAAACTGATAGTCAATTATGAGGGTTGTTGAGTAGGCTTAGTGTGCCCACAGATTGATACTCGGTTCTTACCAACACTATATTACCATACAATAGGTACACTTGCCTTTTGTGTGTGTGGTTTAGTATTAGTAATAAGCAATTAAAACTGAATCTGTGCGATAAATCTTTATCGAAAAATATATACTATCCACACCCATAGCTGCGTAGCTGTTTTGCACTTCTTGAAACCTTTGTACACAGAGTTTGGAAGGGCAGTTTGAAGGGCTGTCATGGCTTTTCTGTCAATCTCTACTCTCTTTCTATCTTCATCAGAGTAGTTAGCCACATCCTTGGGGATCATACCAGCACCAATAGCAGAGGGGTGCTAGGTATGAAAGGTCCATTCTCAATAGACTCCCACATTCTTGAATCAAGAGACCTGATGAAACCTTCCATTCTCAAACACCAGGTATCAAACTCATCAAGAGTGATCAGTGGGAACTTGTTTATGGTTCCAGTTTCCATATCAGTCTTGGAAATGGCTGCCATTTGAAAAGTTGAGTGTTTGTGTGTGTGAGGGATCTTAAGATGGTGAGATCTTATATCAAGAGCCTGGAAAGCTCTGATACCGAATACAGGACTGGTGAACGGGGTCACTTACAACACAAGAACATAAAGAGGAGATTAACCAAACTTAATCAAACAGTAAACTGGATTAACCACAAATGAGACACTAAGACACAAGTAATATAAGAGACAGAACAAAAGAACACAAGAGTATTGTCACACCCTCAAAATCCACGTGCGGAGTTTTACCGCGAGGCGTGTGAACAAACCAGGATCACAATCAATAGTTACTCAACTCTATATGCTATAATTTAAATAAAATCAACCAAAGTACAAACTTTAAACTGTGCGGAAGCAACTTGTAAAACAAACCGAAGAAATAAAAATGTATACTATGGCAAAACATGTGCCAACCCAAAAGAGTAAACATTAACCATTAAATGATAAAAATGTCCTGAAGACCGAGTCTTAGAATGCAAGTGAAACCATGTAGTGCTCCTAATGGCAAGCAAGCTAATGACCTGAGAATAGCATACTAAAATGTCAACACAATGGTTGGTGAGTTCAAGAGTGATAATCAAACATAAACAGTTTAATAACATAGATATAAAAGTAGTGCATTGTAACAGATAGCTAGTCCATTAACAATAAATATTAATTCATAGTGATTTCGCAATTGAAGCTGGCTGTGTTACGTTGTTGCCTCCTGTCATGACTTAACAGGTCGTGACAATGTTCAATAGGACAACTTGCACCCGGTTGACCTCGAGTCACACAGGTGGGGCTCGTCAGACCCAGTAGTACTACCCAAATTTCCCCGCTATCCAATATTAACAATTCGAAAGTGTGAGGACTTTTCCATGATATCAACACTATATTAATATTATACACAACTTGAATATATAAAGCGTTTGTGATTTACCAGTATGCTATCTCCCCCAAAAGAGATTAAATAAAGAGTGGGGCATGAACTCACCCGATACACGTGATAGACACTTAGAGTTTTACTTGACAAACAGAATGGACAGACAACCTTCAGAGGTTACCTAGATCATATAAGTACATGAGTTCTTGTAAACAAAGAACATGTGAAACCCTAAGTACACTACAACCAAGGACTCAAGATTTCAGAGAATAGACACGTTTGACCCAGTTGACCCGTTTGATCCGTTGGTGACTTTATGCGTTGTAAACCATTCCAGCAATCATACACATATATCATACATGGTTAACATTCAAATAGATCATATGTATGCTATATTATCCAGGTGTATCACTTAGATCATTATACAACCAAGTATCATACAAGTCATGCGAATCTAGAACATTAACATATCCACTAGATATAACACAACCAATATACCACACAAAGATCAAATCACGCACCCCATGCCATGTGAAGTCACTCACGACTTCACATCCTAAACCCTGCCAATCCTACCAAGTAGGGGCCTCAGATTCGCACGCGTGTATGATGTCATAATCATATTTATTAACCATGTTCATTGCATTCAACAAACATCACCACAATCAATTTCCAGTCCCAAACATAATGTCCTAACTACTAATCACCATCAACATCATACATGATCATCAAAGTCCAAACATCACCCATGATTATCCATGCATCCCATAAAACTAATTTAATATGTTCTATCACATTAGAATTCATCCATGAACCTACTAACATGCTCTTAACATCTCAAACATGTTCAAACTATCATTCATCAAACTTTGTGCAAATAAAGTTTCCGTTTTGGGAAAGCACATCCCAAAATCTATCAAACATCCAATGCATTCATGAATTCATTAGTAATATACCAATTCAAGATCATATCAACATCTAAGCATGGTCAACAACATCCAAACATCATAACTCATCAATTCATATCCTAAAAATTTACTATCTTTAGTAATGTATGAACTATAACATGTGTTCTTGAATTCTCAATGATCACAACAACAATCTAACATCTAATCATCACCATGAACACATCCATAACATTAATTCATCAATAATTCAACATTACATGCAAAATAAAGTTACTATTATCAGTAACCTATGAACACCAACTTCAATTCATCAATTTCTTGCAAGATCAATGTATCCTAACATTCATACAACCTACTAATCATCATACATTCATCAAACAATCATCAACTTCACATAATCATGCTAATTTCGAATTAGGGTTTGCATAAAACCAAAGTTCACGATCAATCCACTAAAAACATACAATTCATGCATAATCAACGTTAAACAACATGTATTCAATCAAACTAACATATTAACATCATCAAACAACATCAATTTCGACCCCATGAAGATCCATAAATGATTTTAGGTTTGGCCATCATGAACAACTCACAAAAACTTGAAAAATCTAACCTTTAAACGTGTAATTGCTTGCAATTGATGATTCCAACGTGTTCTATTGCTTGAAATCGAACCAATTTCGTGATATCTTGCTTGTTCTAAGTCGAATTCGAAGTGGGGAGGGGGTGGGAATGCAGGTTGCGGCTGAATGGGGGTGGAGGGCTAGGGTTTGGGTGTTTTGTTTAATTTTAATTTCCATATTTACCCTTTAAGCCCTTGTAATTTGTATTTTATAAAAACTAGGCTTTAAACTCTTTTTAAAGTGTTTTTAACTTATTAATATAGGATATAAACTAATAAAAATCATTATATATTTTATCTTTATAAAAACACAAGACATACGAATAAATAGGCACGTTTCCGCGTTACGCGATAAAATTCACCGTTAACATTTAAATTGTGTAAACACATAAGCATAACACAATAATCACATAATCAATGAGATTATCAATAATGTAACATTATTAATTATTATTAGGTCACCAATGTTAAACGACAACTAATGTGTCTTTACGACACGTGTATGCAAGACTTAACGGAACTAACGAAGTTTGATAACAGAAATTTACCAGATGTCACATTATCCCCATGTTGAAAGAATTTTCGTCCCGAAAATTGCGTTACATGGTGAGAGTGTTCCATCACTGCTCTACTGCATTGGCACATAGAAATCGAAATTGAGTGAGTTTTGGATGAGTTGTCACATCATCCCCATGTTGAAAGAAATTTCGTTCCGAAATTTAAATCAATACCTTCGTCTGCTGGCATCGCCTTTTCGAATAGTTGAGGGTACTTAAGCTTCATTTGATCTTCTTGTTCCCATGTGAATTCCGGTCCACGTCGCGAATTCCAACGGATTTTGGCAATGGGTATCTTGCTTTGCTTAAGTGTTTTCACCTCACGGTCCATCACCTCGACTGGTTCTTCGATAAAACGCAATTGTTCATCCACTTGAACTTCTTCTAGTGGTATGACCATATTTTCATCAGTTATGCACTTTTTCAGGTTTGACACATGAAATACATCATGGATTCCACTTAGCGAATCAGGTAGGGCTAGTCGATAGGCCACTGGACCTATTCTTTCCACTATTTCAAATGGTCCAACGTACCTCGGATTTAGTTTCCCTCGCTTACCAAACTGAACTACGCCTTTCCATGGTGAGACTTTCAACAAAACCTTGTCACGAACCTGAAACTCTAAAGGTTTCTATCTCTTATCAGCATAACTCTTTTGTCTGTCTCGCACTGCAGCCATACGGTTTCGTATCTGCATAATCTTCTTAGTTGTCTCAGGAATTAACTCGGGACCTATTAGCTGACTATCACCCATTTCTGTCCAGTAAACTGGTGATCGACATTTTCTCCCATACAGCGCCTCGAAAGGTGCTGCCTGTGTGCTAGTATGATAACTGTTGTTATAAGAAAACTCCACCAATGGCAGGTGAATTCCCAATTATTCCCGAAGTCAATCACACAAGCACGTAGCATATCCTCCAACGTCTGTATGGTACGCTCACTCTGGCCATCCGTCTGTGGATGATATGCAGTACTCATATCCAATCGTGTACCCAAAGATTTCTGCAATGATTGCTAGAAATGTGACGTGAAACGAGCGTCGCGGTCGGAAATAACGGAGATCGGTACACCATGTCTCGAAACGATCTCTTTAAGGTACAGTCGGGTTAATTTCTCCATCTTGTCAGCTTTCTTAATTGCAAGGAAGTGAGCAGACTTTGTCAATCGATCCACAATAACCCATATCGTGTCATAACCAGTATTAGTCCGGGGTAACTTAGTAATAAAATCCATGGAGATCTGTTCCCATTTCCACATTGGTATCTCAGGTTGTTGTAACAGTTCGGATGGTTTTTGATATTCCACTTTTACTTTTGAGCAGGTCAAACACTTGCTCACATACGTAGCTACATCCGCTTTCATGTTAGGCCACCAGTAGTGTGCCTTTAGGTCATGATACATCTTGTCGGATCCAGGATGTATAGAATACCTAGATTTGTGCGCGTCACTCATAACCAAATCTCTCAAATTCCCATAAACAGGCACCCAAAGTCTATCCATGAAATACCAAATTCCATCCTCTTTCACCATTAGTTGTTATCCATTCCCCTTAACGACTCAGAACCAACATTTTCTGCTTTTAAAGCTTCTATCTGCACCTCCTTAACTTGTTCGGGCAGTTGGGTACTGATAGTAAGCTGTAAAGCTCGCACCCGTCGGGGTTTAGCTATTTCTTTCCTACTTAGGGCATCGGCAACTACGTTCGCCTTTCCCAAATGATACTTAATAGCGCAATCATAGACATTTAGTAGTTCCACCCAACGTCGCTGCCTCATATTCAACTCTTTTTGCTCGAAGATATGTTGAAGACTTTTGTGATCGGTGTAGATAGCGCACTTGGTACCGTACAAGTAATGTCTCCAGATCTTTATGGCAAAAACCACCGCACCCAATTCTAAGTCATGGGTGGTATAGTTCTTCTCATGAACCTTTAGTTGTCTCGAGGCGTAGGCTATCACCTTATCTCATTGCATCGCAATACACCACAAGTCATCCGTTCCCTCTGGTAATGCTAATATCGGGGCAGTACAGAGCTTTTGTTTTAATAATTGAAAAGCTGATTCTTGGCTCTCACTCCATTTGTACGTCGTTCCTTTGTGGGTCAAGGCAGTGAGAGGTTGTGCGATCTTAGAAAATCCTTCTATGAATCGTCGGTAATATCCTGCTAATCCCAGAAATTGTCTTATCTCGCTCGGCGTTTTGGGTGTAGTCCAATTCTTTATCGCCACAATTTTGGCAGGATCAACATGTATCCCTTTCTCATTAACAATATGACTTAGGAATTGCACTTCTCGTATCCAAAAGTCACACTTTGAGAATTTGGCATACAACGCTCATTTTTCAATAGTTCCAAGATCATTCATAAGTGCTCTTCATGCGCCTCCTTGGTCCTAGAATATATCAGTATATCATCGATGAACACAATGACAAACTGATCAAGATAGGGTTTGCACACGTGGTTCATGAGGTCCATGAACACAGCAGGTGCATTAGTCAACCCCAAAGGCATGACCAAGAACTCATAATGACCATAACAAGTACGAAACACAGTCTTGGGAATGTCTCTTCTCGAACTCTAAGTTGATGATAACCAGATCTCAAGTCAATTTCGAATAATAGCTCGATCCTTGAAGCTGATCGAAAAGTCGTCGATACGAGGTAAAGGGTATCGGTTCTTGACTGTTACTTTGTTTAACTCTCTATAATCGATGCACATCCAGAATGTGCCATCCTTCTTTTTAACAAAAAGAACAGGAGCACCCCAAGGTGATGTGCTAGGTCGAATAAAGCCCTTATCTAAAAGCTCTTGAAGTTGTGATGACAACTCTTGTAGCTCGTTTGGTGCTAATCGATAAGGTGCCGTAGAAATCGGAGTTGCGCCGGGAGTCAACTCAATCTGGAATTCCACTTGGCGGTGAGGTGGTAATCCAGGAAGATCCTCTGGAAACACCTCTGGAAAATCACGTACTATGGGAATATCCTCCATTCTCCTTTCTTCTGCCTGCTTATCGGTTACCAGTGCTAGAATAGCCACACGACCCTTTCATAGTAACTTTTGGGCTTTCATATATGAGATGATGCCTATCACAGCACCACTCCTATCACCTCTGATGGTAAGAATTTTTTCATCAACAGGGATTCGTATGATCTTCTCATGACATATGACTTCCGCTTGCTTGCTAGAGAGCCAATCCATGCCTATCACAACATCAAAACTCCCTAGTGTAACTGGCATAAGATCTATAGTGAAAGTATGACCAGCAAGTTCTATCTTACAGTCTTTAAGGATATGCGTTACATGGATCTGTTTACCGTCTGCTAATTCAACAGTGTATTTCGATTCTAAAGCAGAGGGTATATCACTTAAAAGACTACAGAACTTTATGGACACAAAACTTCTATCGGCTCTAGTATCAAATAGTATTGTAGCATTACAACCATTAACAGAGAACCTACCAGTAACAGTTATGGGATCATTTAGAGCCTCACCTGAGCCAATGACGAAGGCTCTCCCCTTGGCTCCATCTTTATTGCCGACATTACCAGTACCATTTCCACCGTTGTTGTTATTACCGTTGTTGTTTTTGTTACCGTTGTTGTTATTTTTGTTATTGTTGTTGTTGTTATTGCCATTACCATTTATCCTTAGTTGTGGGCAGTTTCGCCTGTAATGCCCTTCTTTCCCACATTCAAAACAACCTTTGGGAGTTTCTTGAGGTTGTTGTGGCCTCCTTACCAGCTCACCACGACAATCCTTAGCAGCGTGCCCAATTTTTCCATAGTGTTGACACTTGAAGTTATCACACCTTCCCACATGATGGTAATTACATCGAGTGCACTTCGGATGTCTACCACCATAACCACCAGGTCCTTGATTATTTGCAGGAGTTTGGTTGAAGTTGCGGTTATTGTCGAACCTCCGTTGCTACTGAACTGGCTGTTGTTGCTGTTGAGGTTGAGGTTGACCGCTAGAAGATGATGATGCTTTGGTGTTGTTGGCATTATCCCACTTTCTTTTGTTGTCGGGCACGCGCGCCACAGCGCCCCGTTTGGGTAGACGTCCTTGCTCCACGGCTTGGTTAGTTAGCCTGTGGGCTAGCTGATGGCTTGCTGAATGGTGGTTGGATTGGAAGCAGTTCCATCTTGGATTTCGAGTACCAATCCCCGTATGTAATGCTCTACCCTTTTATGCACCTCATTCACCATTCCAGGCACAAAGTTTCTAGTTCATGGGTTCAAGTGGTATAGGCCTCAATTTCCGAGCCTACATCTTCAATTGCCAGAACTCCATCTCTAACTCCTGCACTTCATTGCGAGGACAGTACTCCTCAGTCATCATTGCTTTGAACTCATCCCATGGAAGTCCATTCGCCATCGCTTGCCCTAGCATCTGGACTTGCGTGTTCCACCAAGACAGAGCAGCACCTTCAAAGTCCCGTGGCATACTTCACTTGATCCGCAGGTGGACAGTTACATTTGGAGAAGACAGACTCAGTCTTCTCGAACCATCGTACAAGCCCTACAGCACCTTCAGTACCGCTGTAGGTGTGTGGTTACAGTCCATAAAGGACTTGTAGGTACACACCTGTGGTCTTGTTTTAAACCACACATATTAATCAGACATCCCATACAGTTATGAAGGATATCAGATTTATCTTTCTATCATTATTTACCTGCTGGCTGACCCGCGTGGGCAGCAGCCACTGCCGCCTGAACATGCTCATTAATTAGAGCAGCTAATTCTGCGGGGGTCATGTTAATAGCACCACCACCCTGTTCTCCAATGCCACGTCCACGTCCAAGTCCACGTCCATGTCCACGTCCACGGGTGTCCATTCTTTTCACTTTACATTCACAAATACAATAATGAGTAACATTAAACACATTTATCTCATTGAAGCATAGTAAATAAAAGAAATAATGAGTCATCACAACCACAACATTCATAACAAAAATAATAACCAAAGTAAATAAATTGTAAATGAGTCACAATGTATTTATCAATGTCAAAATTTAAGTTTGTCATTCGTGTGGGGAAACAACCCTTCCCACATAGGTTTCAAAAAGAAAACTCTATGTAGTCTAAGTCATATAAAGAAAATCAATCGACAACATCTGACCCATCACTGTCATCCTCCATCTCCACCGGTTCCTCCTCCTCGGGTCCCTCCTCGGGATCCTCATCCTCAGGGTCTACTACAGGAGCAGGAGCCATAGCAATCTGAAGAGCCACTAGTTGAGCTTCTAAAATAGCAATCCTATGATCAGCTACGGTGTCCCGCTGTTCACGAGCAGTCACGCGCCCTCGGAGTGCCATGAGACCGTCTTGCATATGGTGACACCCGTTAGGGTCTTCTTGTGTTGTTCCTCGAGTTCATCCAGTTGATGTCTCAGTTTGTACACCTGTTGGGCCAAAAGAACCAATGAGCCTGATCAGAAAAACCTCTAAGTCCCACAGACATTACAATTGCTGAAGAAGATCTCAACAGCTAAAGACATCAGCTGATTACAAGGTCTGAAGACAAAATCTGAAAGTAAAGTACTGAAGACAAAGTCTGAAAGTAAAGTACTAAAGACAAAGTCTGAAGCTATCAGCTGAAGACAAAGTCTGAAAGTAAAAATCTGAAGAACAAAGACTGAAGACAAAGACGGAAGACCAAAGTGATCAGTAGTTGTCACAACAGCTGAAGTTATTAACTTCAGTAGTTGTGATGATTTCCTTTCGGTACTTGTAATTTACTTTTTAGTAGTTATAGTTTCATTAGTTGTAGTTTAGTAGTTTTATGTTTTTGTACTTAGCATTCTCTGAGATGTACTCAGTAGTTGAGAACATTCTCAGTAGTTTGCATAGTTTCAGTAGTTTGAATAATTCTGTTAGATGTCACTATCAAGTGACATCAGCAGATGTCACATTTCCTATATAAGGAACGTTGACCTAGTTGTAACGTGTGACATTGAGCCACCACGAAAGCATATGAATGAAATATTTGTTTTGCAGAATTCTCTCTTAATATAATCGTTTTCTGTTACATTGAATATCAATTGTGTTCTTGTGAATTGTTTAATTCATTGTTCGAATTCCGCTGCAATACTCTCTAATTAATCAAACTTAGATCTCTGATCCTAACAAATGGCATCAGAGCCAGTTAATCATTGATCGATCTAACAATTAATCATTGAAACTGCTATTTCGATATCTAAGTTTGATTGAATTAGCATATTTGCAAGAATTGGTTATAGATCATTAAATTTCTGCTGCTTTCGGTTATTTGCTTTGAGTTTTCTCTTGGTTCATATTGGTTTGTTGTGTTTTGTTCTAAATCAATTAAAACTTAATTGAATTTGGTTGAATCTGAGAATGACTACTCCTTCTAATGACCCTCACGATACCGGTTCCTCAACCAAGCCTCCGATGCTGGTTAGGACTGAGTATAACATATGGCAATGAAGAATGCTTCATCACCTGTCTATTAACAGTTCAGGTTGTTGGACATCTGTGGTACATGGTCCACACAAGCCTATGGTGAACAATCCGGAAACCAACCAAATGGTTCCAAAGAAGAAGGAACAATACTCAGATGAGGATTGAAAACTGTTTGAGATTGATGCTAAAGCGCATGGTATTCTGGCCTTGGCTCTGCCTAATGAAATCTATTCTGGGCTTATGCATCATGAAACTGCTCATGACCTCTGGAATGCATTGAAGGAACAATTTGGTGCAACAGATGAGGTCTTAGCAAACAACAGAGAAATCCTTGCCCAACAATATGAGACCTTCTCTCATTGGAAGGGTGAGTCACTGACTCTACAGTTTGAGCATTTTTCCTATTTGATCTCTGAGCTGAAAATGGTCAAACATGAATACACTAATAGTCAGATGAACAACAGATTCCTCAGATCACTGCCTGAGAGATGGGACACATATACCATTGTCCTACGCTCCAGTGCAAATCTGGATAGCCTATCTCTCACCCAACTCCATGGGAAACTGCTTATATTTGAAAGAGAGATAGAGTAGAAAAGGAAACTGGCATCATCAAGAAAGCTCACTGATGACTTTGTACTAGGGAACACTGCCTTAGTTGGTCATGATTCAGAATATGCTGCATCAGAAAGCAATTATGATGAGCATATAGATTTCTCTTCAAACAGTTCAGATCATGCATTTGTTAGTGTTGACAGTTAGTCAGGCTGTAATAGTGACAATTTGTGTTTCATTATGGATGATTTAAAGGGTATTGCTGATGATGACTTAGAAGAGATGGATATTCTAAGCCAAATGGCCTTGATTAATATTAGATCTCAAAAGTTCTACAAGAGAACTGGTAGGAAATTTCCAGGACTCTCTGGCAAAACCAAAGTTGGTTTTGACAAGAGTAAGTTGTGGTGTCACAAATGCCACAAGCTTGGACACTTTGCAAGAGAGTGTAGATCAACTGGATCTAACTCCTCTGCACCCTTTGTGACTTTTCCAAGCAATAGTCCACAAAACAGAGGGCAATATCCTGCTAGTTCTGGTCATCATTCACAACCTATATCTCCTGCATATTTTGCCCCTCAGGGTCCAATGTCATATCCATATCCCTGCTATTAATGCCTCAGCCAAATCAAGTTCAAGTTCCTATTGCACAACAACCTCAAGCCTTACCTGAGCCTCTACCATCTCAATCATCTAAATCACAACCTCATCACAACTTCTTCACCCCTGATGTTGTTGACTGGAGTAGTTTACCAGATGATCTCTCTGGTAATGAGCAATTATTTGTTGGTGATGGTCAACATGGTGGTGAACATCCTTTTGGGAATCTAGCTCTCATGGCCCTGGAGTCTACTGAGACTTCATGCTCCAATGAATCTTCATCACAGATAACCAGGTATCCTCTGAGGCTAAGGCAAGCTATGTTCTGAATCTTGAATAGCTGCATTATCTCTATTAGAGAGGCAAATTTAGCTTTAATTAATCAAAATCTTGAGCTTGAGCAAACTATTTCCAAAAGAAAAGCTGAATATGAGTCTATCCTTAAAGATAAAGATGATGAAATTTATAAGCTTAAATGCCAATTGTTGGACCAAAAGAACCAATGAGCCAAGATCAGAAAACCTCTAAGTCCCACATGATATCACAACAACTGCTGAAGGCTTCATCAGCAGTTCGACAAGTGCTGAAAACTCCAACAGCTGAAGATCAAGTGCTGAAGACTTAAACAGCTGAAGAGTAAAGTGCTGAAGTTCAACAACTGAAGAACACAAGTGCTGAAGCTGAACAGCTGAAGAACACAAGTGCTGAAGCTGAAGACCAAAGTACTGAAGTACAACAGCTGAAGAGTTTACAAGTGCTGAAGATCAACAACTGGTGTACAAAGTCTGAAGACAAAGACTGAAGACATCAGCTGATGATATCTACTGAAGTCATCAGCTGATGAAACATCTGAAGTTCAAGTCTGAAGACCAAGTACTGAAGTTTCAGTAGTTTGTCACAACAGCTGAAGAGTACTTCTTCAGTAGTTGTGATATCAGTAGTTTTATGTTTTTACTTTCAGTAGTTTTGTAAAACGACTGAAGAGCTTGTTCTTCAGTCGTTGTAGTTTCAGTAGTTTTATGTTTTTCAGTAGTTATAACAACTGATAACACTTAGCATTTTTGTAAGGAGATGTCAGCTGTTTTGACATCTTTAGTAGTTGTGTTTCAGCTGAAATAATTCTGTTAGATGTCACTATCAAGTGACATCAGCAGACGTCACATCTCTTATATAAGAGGTGTCGACCTAATTGTAAGTGTGACATTCCGTTACCACGAAAGCGAATATTGAATGAAATATATTTGCAGAATTCTCTCTCTATAACGTCTTTGTTCTTCATTGAATATCGTTTCGTTCTTGTGAATGGCTAATTCATTGTTTGAATTCCGCTGCTATACTCTCAAATCAATCAAACGTAGATCACTGATCCTAACAAGTGGTATCAGAGCAGGTTAATCATTGATCGATCTAACAATTGATCATTGAAACTGCTAATTGATATCTGTGTTTGATTGAATTAGCATATTCGCAAGAACTGGTTATAGATTATTGAATTTCTGTCGCTTTCGTTCATTTACTTTGAGATCTCTTTTGGTTTAATTGGTTGTTGCGTTTTGTTCTATATCTGTTTTAGCTTAATCGAATTTGATTGAATCTGAGATGACTACTCCTTCTAATGATCCTCACAATACCGGTTCCTCAACCAAGCCTCCGATGCTGGTTAGGACCGAGTATAACATATGGCAACAAAGAATGCTTCATCACCTCTGTTTACAGTTCAGGTTGTTGGACATCTGTGGTACATGGACCACATAAGCCTATGGTGAACAATCCGGAAACCAATCAAATGGTTCCGAAGAAGAAGGAACAATACTCTGATGAAGATCGGAAACTGTTTGAGATTGATGCTAAAGCCCATGGAATTTGGCCATGGCACTGCCTAATGAAATCTATTCAGGGCTTATGCATCATGAAACTGCTCATGATCTCTGGAATGCCCTGAAGGAACAATTCGGTGGCACAGATGAGGTCTTAGCAAACAATAGATAAATCCTTGCCCAACAATATGAGACATTCTCTCATAGAAAGGGTGAGACACTGACTCAATAGTTTGAGCGTTTTTCCTGCTTGATATCTGAGCTGAAAATGGCGAAACAGGAATACACCAATAGCCAGATAAACAATAGGTTCCTCAGATCACTGCCTGAGAGATGGGACACATACACTATTGTCCTACGCTCCAGTGCAAATCTGGATAGCCTATCTCTCACCCAACTTCATGGGAAACTGCTTACATTTGAAAGAGAGATAGAGCAAAAGAGGTAACTGTCCTCATCAGGAAAGCTCACTGATGACTTTGTACCAGGGAATACTGCCTTGGTTGGTCATGAGTCAGAATATGCGGCATCCGAAAGAAATTATGATGAGCATATTGATTTCTCTTCAAATAGTTCTGATCATGCATTTGTTGGTATTGAGAGTCATTCTGGCAGTAATAGTGACAATTTATGCTTCATTATGGATGATCTGAAAGGAATAGCTGATGATGATCTAGAAGAGATGATTATTCTGAGCCAAATGGCACTGATTAATATCAGATCTCAGAAGTTCTATAAGAGAACTGGCAGGAAATTTCCTGGACTCTCTGGCAAAACCAAAGTTGGTTTTGACAAGAGTAAGTTGAGGTGTCACAAATGCCAAAGGCTGGGACACTTTGCAAGGGAGTGTAGATCAACTGGATCTAACTCTTCTGCACCCTTTGTGACTTTTCCTAGTACTAGTCCACAAAACAGAGGGCAACATCCTGCTGGTTCTGGTCATCATTCACATCCTAGATCTCCTGCATACTTTGTTCCCCAGGGTCAAATGTCATATCCTTATCCCTGCTATTATATGCCTCAACCAAATCCTGTTCAAGCTCCAATTGCACAACAACCACAAGCATTGCCTGAAACACAACCTTCCCAATCTCATCAACAAACTCAACCTCAACAACACAGCTTCTTCACCCAGGAGTTGTTGCCTGGAGCAGTTTACCAGATGACTTGTCTGGTCATGAACAACTGTTCTCAGGTGCTGGTCAACATGGTGGTGAAAGTCCTTTTGGAAATCTAGCTCTTATGGCTTTGGATTCTGCTGATACTTCATCCACTAATGCCTCTACACCAAAGGTATCACAGGTATCCTCTGAGGCAAAAGCCAAATTATGTTCTGAAACATGCATAGCAGTATTTGCATCTATTAGAGAAGCAAATGTAGCTTTAATCAACAAGAACATTGAGCTAGAACAAATAATTTCCAAAAGCAAAGCTGAATTTGAGTCTGTGCTTAATGATAAAAATGATGAGATTTACAAACTGAAATGCCAAATAACTGATGATAAGGCTAGGGAAGAGATACTTCTAGAGAAGTATAAAGATCTCAAAGAAACCGTTGCAGTTACCCAGGTAGAGTGTGATAGATGGGTACAATCATGCAAAGGTTTTGAAATGCTTCTTAGTAAGCAATCTGCTTCCAATGTGAAGTTTGGCATTGGTTACAATCACACTGCTCCACCTACAGATTTTACTCCTAGAGCAGAGGTAGAATCTGATGGTGAAAGTAATAACCAATTCATCTCATCATGTGATCTACTTTCTGATACTGCACAATCAGAAGTAGAAGTCAGCACTAAGCCCTCTCAGAACCTATCAGCTGATGTTGATGGTTCCACTGCTGACACTCACATGATCAATGAGTTGATCAACTCAGGAGTTAATTCTGAAAGTCCTGAAAGGACTAGAGAGCAGGATTTAACACCTGAAGTTCAAACTCCAACTACTGCCAGAGTTGAAAAGAAGAAAACTGTCAGTAGAAAGAGTTTGAAGACTACTAAAGAGGTAGTCAAGAAAGCAAACAATGCTTCCAAAGCACTGAAGAGCAAGTCTTCAGTTGCTTCACCCTCTTTAGTTGATGATCAACTAAGATGAAGAAGAAACCATGTGAAGTATGTGGTTTGTTCAATCATCTTACAAATGATTGCTGGTACAAAAGAGGTTCCAAACTCAAACATAAAGACAAAATAAAGAGAAAATGGTAAAAATGAAAACTGAGTTTGAGACCACATTTGTATCAGCAACATCAAATCCTGTAACCCTTAAGTCCTCAAAGAAATCCAAAAAGGAAGGGGTTAAACAGGTGACAGCTGAGAGTGATCAGAAGAAGAAGGTGCAACATAGGAACTCATCAAACTCCACTGGCAATGTGTCTGATGAGCTGAAAGCTTATCACAAAATCAGACACAGCTGGTTATGATGGTTCAACATCTATTGAGAAGAGTTAACCAATTAGATGCTCCTATGTTGAAACCACAGAAAAGGAGGTCCAAGCCAAAGGATTCCTCTTCTTCACCATCTTCTTCCTCTCAGGCTGTTGTTTCAATAAACCTGTTAGTTTACCATCTGTTGATGAGACCAGGCCCAAAACCAAAAAGGTTTGGGTCTCCAAAAAACTGATTGTTTATTATTGCAGGGTTCTCCAACATGCCAAAGTAGCATCTGGTATGTAGACAGTGGGAGATCTATGCACATGACTGGGAACAGCTCTCTTCTTCATGACTACTCTCAAGGAAAGAAGGGGTTTGTTTCTTTTGGCAATGATGCTAGGGGTTACATCATTGGAAATGGCTTTGTCTCTAATGGAGAAATCAAGTTTGATGATGTTAATCATGTGGAAAATCTAAGTACAATCTCTTGAGTGTCAGTCAAATGTGTGATAAAGGCCATGTTGCTCTTTTCACCAGTCAGAACTGTAGGATTCTGTCATCCAAAGTTCTGCATTTGATTGATAAGGTGTTGGATGATCACACTCTCCTGAGAGCCAACAGGACAGGAAGAGTGTATGCCTTAGATCTTTCCAAGAAAATAGATCTCAGAGGCAATCCTTGCCTATTTTCCAAAGCCTCTTCTCAAGAATCTAAACTGTGGCACAGAAGGCTGGGTCATGTTAATTTCAAAAACATGAATCAGCTTATCCACAATAGTTTAGTTAGAGGCTTACCAATAAAGGACTTCCACTGTGATGAAACCTGCACTGCTTGTTTAAAAGGAAAACAACACAACGACTCATTCCCTCCTATTGAAGAGCCTAAGTCCACTGCCTGCTTGCAATTACTGCATATGGATCTATTTGGTCCTGTGAGAGTAATGAGCATGGCAAAGAAGAAATACTGTCTGGTAATTGTGGATGATTACTCCAGATTTGTATGGACTTTCTTTCTACATTCAAGGATGAGGTTGCTCAGAAGGTAATTCACTTTGCTTTGTATATTGAGAAGCAGTATTCCCTTCCAGTCAAGTGTATTAGGAGTGACAATGGAATTGAATTCAGAAACCATACACTTGATGACTTCTATCTGTCAAAGGGAATCAAAAGGCAGTTTAGCATCCAAAGGACTCCAGAACAAAATGGAGTAGTGGAGAGAAAGAACAGGACCCTATTGAAGCTGCAAGGTCCATGCTGGCTGACTCTGGTTTGCCACTGACCTTTTGGGCTGAAGCTGTTAACACAGCTTGCTATGTGCAGAATAGAGTCTTAGTAAATCAGAGGTTGATGAAGACTCCATATGAAGTTCTCCATCACTTGGCTCCTCTAATTTCATTTTTCAAAGCATTTGGGTGTCCCTGTTTTATTCTCAACACAAAGGATCAACTCCAAATTTGATCCTAAGGTGGATGCAGGGTATTTTGTTGGTTATTCATCTACTTGCAAGGCATACAGAGTCTTCAACTGCAGAACAAAGATAGTTGAAGAGACTTTGCATGTGAATTTTAATGAATCTCCTTTGGACAAGATTCCACAAAACCCTGTGGAGTTGTTTGATTTGGACATACTGCAATATGTTCCTTATCAGCCTCCAGCTGTTGCAGATCCTGTGGATAAATCATCTTCTGTAGCATGTCTTCCACCTGGTGGTATTGATGATGATGATGATAATCTCAATACTCACCTATTCAAGTTTAGTGACCAACTGCCTGTGTCTGCTAAATTTGATGTTCCTGTAGCTTCAAAGTTCCATCCACAACAAATGCTAAGAGATCTCTGTTGCCTCTACATCTTTTGAGTTACCATCTAATTCTGGTTTCAAGAGTCTGCATCAACATCTGTTGCTGCTGAAGGTCTACAAACACTTGCACAGATCTCATTGTTTATCAAGAACTGAAGAATCACCCCATGTCTCAGATTATTGGTGATATCAATGCTGGTGTTTCAACAAGAAGTCAATTGTCTAACTTCTGCTTCTATGCTCGCTTCATCAGTCAGCTAGAGCCAAAGAACTACCATGTGCTTTGAGAGACAATGGATGGGTTGAAGCTATGCAGCTTGAGCTACTTCAGTTCAAGAAACAGCAAGTGTGGGAACTGGTTCCTCTTCCCCCAGGTAAGTGTGCAATAGGCACTAAATGGGTGTTTAGGAATAAAACTGATGAAAATGGGTTATTGTTAAGAACAAGGCTAGACTGGTTGTACAGGGGTTTTCCCAAGAAGAAGTATTGACTATGATGAACCTTTGCCCTGTAGCCAGACTAGAGGCAATCAGATTGTTTTTAGCCTATGCTGCATTCCACAATCTTAAAGTTTTCAAAGATGTCAAAAGTGCATTTTTTTATATGGTAAAATAAAGGAAGAAGTTTATGTGTGTCAACCACCAGGTTTTGAGGATAATAAACATCCTGAAGGGTGTATAAACTTGATAAGGCTCTTTATGGGTTGAAACAAGCTCCTAGAGCCTGGTATGAGACACTCTCTACTTTTCTTCTTAAGAATAATTTCACTAGAGGCTCCATTGATAAAACTCTTTATAAGAAGGTGGATCAGCATAAGCTACTTGTTCAGATTTATGTTGATGATATCATTTTTGCATCCTCTGAACCCCAGTTGTGTGATGATTTTACAACATTAATGAAAAAGAGGTTTGAAATGAGTGCAATGGAGAATTACAGTTCTTTCTGGGCTTGCAAATTAAACAAAAGGCTGATGAAACACTTTACAGATGTATGATTGGGTCCTTGATGTATTTAACAGCTTCTAGACCAGATATATGTTTGCTACATGTGTTTGTGCTAGATTTCAGGCTGCTCCTAAAGAGTCTCATTTGATTGCAGTCAAGAGAATCTTTAGATATTTGCAAGGTACACAATCTCTGGGTTGGGTTATGGATTCCACTGGACACTCTTACAAATTAGTTGCTTTTTCAGATAGTGACTATGCAGGGTGCAGTTAACTAGAAAGTCAACTTCTGGTGGTTGTCAATTCCTAGGCAACTGTTTGATTTCTTGGCAGAGTAAGAAACAAATATCTGTTGCTACATCAACTGCTGAGGCGAGTACATTGCTGCTACAAGTTGTACTTCTAGGTACTTTGGCTTCAGAACCAACTTCTGGATTATGGCATTACAGAGACTAAGACTCCATCATTAATGGATAGTGCTTCAGCTCTATGTATTGTCAAAAATCCAGTCCAGCACTCTAGGACCAAACATATAGAGATCAGACATCACTTATTCGGGATTGTTTGAAAAAGGTCTGATTGATCCTAAGTTTGTGCCTAGTGCTGATGAGCTTGCAGATATTTTTACTAAGCCTTTGGATAGTTTTACTTTCCAAAATCTTGTGTTAAGGCTTGGTATGCTGCAGCTAGAATAAGTGACAACTACTGAATTTCAGTAATAATTACTGGTGATCATTGGTACCCATGTCACATATAAGTACTGATGAGTCCTTTCACCTTCAGTAGTTTTATAACTACTAACGACTAAATGCCTCACAAGTACTGAAGTACTTTATCTGTTCCAAACTACTGATGTAGTTACAACTACTGATGTAGGTACAACTACTGAAATCAGTACAAACAGATAAGTACTGACATCCTATGAAACACCTGAAAAGCAGATGCCAAGTCTGATGAGTAAGTGTTGAGGACAGTATGAAACAACTGAAAGGCTATGAATTGACGAAAACTACTGAAGAGAACTTTCTCTTTAGTTGTTTCTCCAACTGCTGTTTGATTCTAAACAACTGAAGCAAAACCATGTCTTCAGTAGTTTTATAACTACTGATGACTAACACCAAGTCTTCAGCTTTACAACAACTGATGACAAAACCACTGTCTTCAGTAGTTCCACAACTACTGATGACAAACACCAAGTCCTCAGTTGTTTCATCATCTGAAGTCAAAACCATGACTTTCAGTAGTTTTCTAACTACTGATGTCTAAAACCACGACTTCAGCTGTTTCAACGTCTGAAAGGGTAATACATGTCAACAGTCATTTAAAACTACTGATGACTACACCAAATCCTTCAGTCGTTTTCTAACCCGTACCCTATAAATATCCCTGACCTAATCCTTCAGAGCTTCATCTTCTTCAAACCTAACGTTCCTCTCCAAAACTTCTCTCTCCTAAATGGCGTCCATGCAACTCAAACCGCGACACAACTGTGTATTACCTCACCAAATCGCCATTCTGGGCTAAGTTCGATAATGCTATTGATCTTATGGTCCAGTCACCCTACCAACGGCCTTTCTTCTTAATCCAATCCTTAATGCCGAATCCTTAACTAGTTTTGGATGAACGTCACCCTCACCACTGGGGAGAACAACACAACGTCTCTCCGTCGGTCGTCAACAACCACGAAGTGGTCATCACTCCCACTATACTTCGTCAAACTCTACACCTGGATGATGCCACTTCTCCTGCTAGATATCCAAAGGGCACAACTGATTTATCCTTTGTCCACCATGGATATCAAGGAAACCTTAGTGCCTCCACCATACTGAAGAAACATTTCCATGACGCTGACGTCTAATCTTTCACATGGTAAATGTCTGTTTGGCTCCTAAGACTTCGTCTTGGGATCAATGTCTACAAAATGGCAGCAGGTAATGTACTCCATTCTTGAGCAACAGCCTTTAAATTTTTCAGAAATAATATTTTCAGAGCTCAAGGATATGGCTCAAAAACAAAATGCTAAACGTTGGATATTATATCCGCGGTTCATAATGGCCATAATTACAAACCAGCTTCAAGCTGAGGGATTGTTGGCCTGGGAGTCCCTACTATGGTTGTTTTGCCTGAAGTATACTCCCGGCACAACTCTGACCACTCACTCAAACTGGCTGCCAAGCTGCGCAAACCCACGCAGCTGGAACCCACAGCCACCACCTCCAAATCAAAAATCCCCACCAAACCCACTAAAAAGAAAACCAAAAAGGCTACTCAGGGAAATGAGTCCCCTGAGGATGCCCCTGCAACACAAACGCAGGCTATATCCACTGGTTATAACCCCCTAGTGGATATAAGGACTCTTCCAGCCATAGCGCTCAGGATTCCTCTCAACAGGAGCCTGCAGCAACCACACAAGGGGTACCCACACTTCTGGGATCTTCCTCACTTGAGGAGATTTCCATTGAAGAGCACCTTCCTCCCAGGTGCACACTGCTTCTACCCCATCACCCCATGCACACCGCCCCCCAAAGTCCTACATTGCTTGTTGCACAAGTGCTGACTCAATTGCATTCCTCACCCCCTCCCCAGATACCAATACTACTGGGAACACCTCCACCATTGAGGGGGAGGACCAAAGTGCAGCTGAGAACCCACAGCATAGGGGTTACAATGTTCCTTCTTCTAGTGTAGCAATGGAGAATTAAATGATGAAAATGCTAAGCTAGAGGTCATTCTTGAGAACCACAGAGAACTCAAAGAAAAACTTGCAGTTACCCAAGTTGAGTGTGACCACTAGGGATCATCCCAAGGGATTTGAAATGCTGCTCAGCAAGCAATCTGCTTCGAATGTGAAGTTTAGAATAGGTTACAACCACATTGCACCACCTACAGATTTTACTCCAAACCAATAGTAAAAATCTGAAGGTGAAAGTAATTTCCAAACCACATAATCATGTGCTCATCCTCAAGTGATCACCCAAAATCACAAGATGAAATAGTGTTGATACCTTAGCAAATCAATTGGCTGATGGGTTAATACTGATAAGCACATGAAGCTGAGTACTTCAGATTTGTCCCTCAAAGTACCTCAAGTACTGAAGGGCAAGTCATAACATCTGAAAAGCATTTCAAATCAGCTGAAATAAAAGGATTAACACTTCTGATAGAGAACACTGAAGAACAAGTCTTCAGTTGTTACAGATCCTTCAATACTAAACAAAAGTACGAAAGGAGGAAAGTCTGAAGAGCACACCTTCAGTAGTTTCCACATCAGTAGTTGATCAATCCAAGATGAAGAATAACCATGTGAAATATGTGGTAAATTCAATCATCTTCTGATGAATGTTGGTACAGAAAGGGTTCCAAACTCAACAGAGATAAGCTCATTAAATCCAGATGGATGAAATGAAAAATGAGTTTGAGACCAAGTTTGTACCACAGTCATCCCATGTGATAACCCCAGCCTTCATCCAAATCCAAAAAGAAGGATAGGGTTATATCAAATAGCTGATAGTGCTACTCATGATAACATCAGACTAAGTCTGTGAATATTAAGGAGGAAATGGTGGTCCAAGAACTCATCAAACACAAGTACTGATATGTCACAAGAGTAAAGCTTTAGCTAAAAATCAGACACCACTTGTTATGATGGTTCGCATTTGTTGGGGAGAGTTAACCAACTAGATGCACCTGTGATCAAACCACTGAAATGGCATTCCAAGCCCAAATCCAAGGATCCATTTCAGCACCATCTCCTTCTTCATCAGCTGTTAATTATAAGAAACAAGTTATGGTTAAATCTGTTGATGAAAACAGACCCAAAACCAAAAAGGTTGGGTCTTAAACCTAACTAGTTCTTATGATAAATGCAGGGTTCTTCAGCATGCCAAAGGAGCATCTGGTATGTAGACAGTGGAGGATCTATGCATATGTCTGGGAGCAGTTCTCTTCTTAATGACTACTCTCAAGGAAAGAAGGATTTGTTTCATTTGGAAATGATGCCAAGGGTTACATCATCGGGAAGGATATGTGTCTAATGGAGATATCAGATTTGATGATGTTAACCATGTGAGAATCTCAAGTATAATCTACTGATGTCAGTCAGATGTGTGATAAAGGGCATGTTGCACTTTTCACAAGCCAAAACTGCAGGATTCTATCTTCCCATGTTCTGAGGCTGATTGACAAGGTATTGGATGATCATACTCTCCTGAAGGCCAACAGGATTGGAAGAGTATATGCCTTGGATTTTTCAAAGAAGATTGATTTGAAGGGTCATCCTGTCTGTTCTCCAAAGCCTCTCCTCAGGAATCTAAACTATGGCATAGAAGGCTGGTCATGTTAATCTCAAAAACATGAATAGCTGATCCACAAAAGTTTAGTGGAGGTCTACCAATAAAGGAGTTCCACTGTGATGAAACCTGCACTGCTTGTTTAAAGGAAAACAACACAAAGTCCATTCCCTCCTATGAAGAACCTAAGTCCACTGCCTGCTTGCAGTTACTGCACATGGATCTATTTGGTCATCTGAGATGAGCATGGAAAAGAAGAAATACTGTCTGGTAATTGTGGATGATTACTCCAGATTTGTATGGACTTTCTTCTTGCATTCAAAGGTTGAGTTTGCTCAGACGATTATAAACTTTGTGTTGTATGTTGAGAAGCAGTATTCCCTATCAGTCAAGTGTATAAGGAGTGAAATGGAACTGAATTCAGAAACCATACACTTGATGATTTTTATCTATCAAAAGGAATCAGAGGCAGTTTAGCATCCCAAGGACTCCAGAACAAAATGAGTAATGAGAGAAAGAACAGGACCCTAATTGAAGTTGCAAGGTCTATGTTGGCTGACTCTCTGGTTTGCCATTGACCTTTGGGCTGAAGCTGTTAACACAGCTTGCTATGGCAGAATAGAGTGTTAGTAAATCAGAGGTTGATGGAGACTCCATATGTTCTACATTTGGCTCCTCTAATTTCATTCTTCAAAGCCTTTGGGTCCTTGTTTCATTCTACACAAAGGAATCAACTCCACAAATTGATCCAAGGTGGATGCAGGGTATTTTTTAGGTTATCATCCACATGCAAGGCTTACAGAGTCTTCAATTGCAGAACAAGATAGTGAAGAAACTTGCATGTGAAATTCAATGAATCTCCTAAGGATAAAATCCACAAACCCTGTGGAGTTGTTGATCTGACATACTACAATGTTCCTTATCAACCTCCAGCTGTTGCATCATATGGATAAATCATCTTCTGCAGCAAGTCTTCCACTGGTGGTACTGAAGATGATGATGATATCAGTACTCACCTTTTCAAGTTTAGTGACCAACTGCCTGAGTCTGCTAAACTTGATGTTCCTGTAGCTTCTGTAGCTCCATCCACAAGAATGCTGATGAGATTTCTGACTCCTCTACATCATTTGACTTGCCATCTAATACTTGGTTTCAAGAATCTATCACACATCTGTTGCTGCTGATCCGGCTACATACACTTCATTGATCTTATAGTATACCAAGAGCTGAAGAATCACCCCATGTCAAATAATTGGTGATATCAATGCTGGTGTCTCAACCAGAAGTCATTGTCTAACTTCTGCTTCTATGCTCTCTTCATCAGTCAGCTAGATAGAGACCATAGACTATCATTTGCTTTGAGAGACATGCTGGGTTGGCATGCAGCTTGAGCTACTTCAGTTCAAAAAGCAGCAAGTGTGGGAACTGGTTCCTCTATCCCCAGGTAAGTGTGCAATAGGCACAATGGGTGTTTAGGAATAAACTGATGAAAATGGGCTTATTGTCAAGAACAAGGCTAGACTGGTTGTACAAGGGTTTTCACAAGGACAAGGTATTGATTATGATGAACCCTTTGCCCTGTAGCCAGACTAGAGGCAATTAGATTGTTCTTAGCCTATGCTGAATTCCACAATCTAAAGTTTTTCAAATGGATGTCAAAAGTGCATTTTATATGGAAAATAAAAGAAGAGGTTTATGTGTCAACCACCAGGTTTTGAGGACAATAACATCCTGATTGGGTGTATAAACTTGATAAGGCTCTTATGGGTTGAAGCAAGCTCCTAGAGCCTGGTATGAAACACTTCAAAATTTCATCTTAAAAATAATTTCACTAGAGGCTCCATAGGAAAACTTTGTTTATTAAGAAAGTGGATCAGCATAAGCTACTTGTTCAAATTTATGTTGGATATATTTTTTGCATCTTCTGATCCCCAGTTATGTGATGCTTTTACAGTTTAATGAAACAAAAGTTTGAAATGAGTGAAATGGGAGAATTACAGTTCTTTCTAGGCTTGCAAATCAAACAAAAGGCTGATGGAACCTTTATTCATCAATCAAAATATACAAAAGAGCTTTTGAATAAGTTTGATTTACAAAATTGTAAGCCCTGTTCTACTCCCATATGCAACACCACACAACTGGATGCAGATCAGAAAGGTAAAGCTTGATGAAACACTTTACAGATGTATGATTGGGTCCTTGATGTACTTAACAGCTTCTAGACCAGATATCATGTTTGCAACTTGTGTTTGTGCTAGATTTCAGGCTGCTCCTAAAGAGTCTCATTTGATTGCAGTCAAGAGGATCTTTAGATATCTGCAAGGTACACAATCTCTAGTCTTTGGTATTCCACTGGACACTCATGCAAATTAGTTGCTTTTCTGATAGTGACTATGCAGGGTGTAAGCTAACAGAAAGTCAACTTCTGGTGCATGTCAATTCCTAGGCAACTGTTTGATTTCTTGGCAGAGTAAGAAACAAACATCTGTTGCTATATCCACTGCTAAAGCAGAGTACATTGCTGCTGCAAGTTGTACATCTCAGGTACTCTGGCTTCAAAACCAATATTGGATTATGGCATTACAGAGACTAAGACTCCATTATTAATGGATAGTGCTTCAGCTCTGTGTATTGTCAAGAATCCAGTCCAGCACTCTAGGACCAAACATATAGAGATCAGACACCATTTTATTAGGGATTGTTTTTAAAAGGTCTGATTGATCCAAATTTGTGCCTAGTGCTGATGAGCTTGCATATATTTACTAAGCCTTTGGATAGTTCAACTTTCCAAAACCTTGTGTTAAGGCTTGGTATGCTGCAGCTAGAATAAGTGATAACTACTGATGATCTCAGTAAACAAGTACTGATGATCATTAGTAACCATGTCACAAATATGTACTGATTCTGTTAAAAGAAACTGATGCAGTTACAACTACTGATGTAGTTATAACTACTGATGTCAGTAAAAACAATAAGTACTGATGTCCTATGAAACAACTAAAAACAGCTAAAAAGTCTAATGAGTAAGTGTTGAGGACGTATGAACAGCTGAAAAGCTAAGAATTAACGAAAACTACTGATGAGAATTTTCTCTTCATTGTTTCCACAAACTGCTGTTTCACCCTAAACAGCTGATGACAAAACCATGTCTTCAGTAGTTTCACAACTACTGATGACTAATACCAAGTCCTCAGTTGTTTACAACAGCTGAAGACAAAACCAAGGTTTTTAGTAGTTTCACAACTACTGATGACTAAAACCAAGTCTTCAGTTGTTTTCAAACGTCTGATAGTTAAAACCAAGTCTTCAGTTGTTTTCATAACAACTTATGCCAACACCAACACTTCCAGTCGTTTTCTTTTCAGCCTTTTCTTAACCTATAAATACCTGCACTTATAGCCAAACGTTTCATTAGCCGTTTTCCAAACCTTTTCTCTCTCAACAATGGCGACCATGAAACTCAAACCCCGACACAACTGTTTTGCCTACCTTTCGAAATCGGCTTTCTGGAACAAGTTTGACAATGCCATTGATCTTATGGTGGATTCCCAATACCGAACAGCCTTTCTTCTGAATCCTACCTATATACCCTGATTCCTTAACCCAGTTCTGGACCAACGTCTCTGTAATAACTGGTGAGAATGATAGCCAACTCCTCTCCAGTCGTTGGTGAACCAGAAACAGGTGCTCATCACCCCCGACATCATTCGCAAAACCCTAAATTTGCATGATGGCACCTATGTTAAAGAATACCCGAAAGGCACCACTGATATGTCTTTCATCAATAACGGGTATGAAGGCGACTTAAGTGCTACAACCATACTTAAAAAGCACTTCCATGATGCTGAACGACTTATCTTTCATATGGTGAATGTCTGCCTTGCATCAAAGACATCTTCTTGGGATCAGATGTCTTCCCGATGGCAACAGGTATTGTACTCTATCTTGAACGCCAAAATCTAAATTTTTCTGAGATAGTGTTCATGGAACTAAAGGATCTGACTCAGAAACCTGTGGCAAACAGATGGCTACTTTATCCCAGTTTCTGATGGCCATAATTTTGAATCATTAAATCCGATGGCCTTGTTAGTCTTGGAGTCCTTGCTCCAACTGTTTTAGCTGAGGTATACTCCAGACATAACTCAGACCCTACTCTAAAAGGGGCTACCCGGATGCTAAAACCCAAGCAGAGGGAACCCACAGCCTCCACTTCCAGATCCAAAGTCCCCACCAAACCCAAATCCAAAAAGCCCAAAAAGGCTACTCAGGGAGATGAGTCCCCTGAGGATGCCCCTGTACCACAAACACAGGAAATACATACTGTTCTAACCCCCCATTATGTCCAAGACTCAACCTGCTGAAGCCGCACAGGTATCCTCTCAGCAGGATCCTGTTGCAACCACAATTGGGGATCCCACATTTCTGGAACCTATCTCAATTGAGAGGGTTACCATTGAAGAGCACCTCTCACCCCGGGTGCAATCTGCTTCGGACCAATCTCCACATGCAACCGCCCCTCAAAGCCCAACACTGATAGTTGCTAAAGTGCTGAGTCAGTTGCATTCCTCACCCCCTCCCCAGAAACCACTTACCGCTGGAATACCTCACCATTGAGGGGGAGGACCAAAATGCTTCTGATAACCCATAGCACAGGGTTACAATGTTTAATCTCCAAGTGTAGAAACGGAGGTTAGAACATCTGGTAAGGCTGCCACTTCTACTGATTCAGCAAATGATCAGGATGAAGTTGGTAACATCCATAAGACCTTAACAGAGGCAACTGCCAATGAAGGACATAGTCCTGAGGCAGGAAGTCCCCAGTACCAAGAACAAAGGGCACATGCTATACTGATCTACACTCAGAGCACGTACATCCTGATTCAATCAGGAGCAGGTGATTCAGCACAGACTGATGATGACCTGGGCTTTTTCTATGATGTATTAGCCCATATACCATCCTAGAGACTGAGGTGAGCAGACTCAAGAGTTTCTAGCCAAAATGTCTCAGGATCAAAGTCCATCTACACCCAAAAACCCACAGATGGCACCTTCAATGAAGGTTCACCAAACACTGAGCCTACACACTTACTAAGCCACTAGCCACTACTTTTGGCACCACCTCTCAGGGACAGAACCCCTCTGAGCAGATGGTTGCTATCTTTCAAAACTCCTTACCTCTCATCACTCCCATCATCACTTATATAGTGCATAAAGCCATTGATGAGAGGATCTCCTCAAATCTACAAATCCTCCTTGATGATGTTTTCACAAATCTCTTTCTGCCTTTCAAGCCCGATCCCAATGCAACCAAAAAGGGGGAGACTTCCAAGTCTAAGGCAGTGAAAGAAAAGAAAAGAAAGAGTTGATGATGAGAAAGAACCTGCAAAAGAGAAGGAGGTGGGAAAGAACTGATCTCAGAACATTGATCACAGATAAAGAGAAGAAGATCAGCTGATCACATATAAAAAAGAAAGTGCTGAGTCAAAAGCTAATGAAGATAAATCCTTAGAAGATCTTCTCAAATGCTGATGAAGCTCACAGCAGATCCATGGATAAAATTATAGATCAGCTCTTTCAACAAGGTCATGACACAGCCACACTAGACACTGAGATCAGAAGGCTGGAAATAGAAGAGATTCAAGCTAGATGGCTGGTTATAGTGTGTTGGAAAGGAAAAGATTGGAGATAATGCAGATTCATTGCCAATACCTTGGAAGATCATTGATAGAGATAAAGGCCTGTCCCAGACAGTATCTTGGAGATAACCAAGAAAATCTGCTCTGCTGGAGGCTATAATAAGGGTTGATCATCGAAGCACTGGATGAAGCAGGTGTAGGAAGAGAACTGAATGGTAAAGCTCTCCAAAGCCAAACTCACCACCAAAATGCTAAGTCAGTCTTCTCACACTCCCACTCAAACACAACCCTTATCTCTAAATCTCCCAAATCTATCCCAAACCAAAGCCACCCACAAACCAATTCCTTACCCCAAAACCACCTCAACTTACCCAGTGATCCCCTAGAAGGAAAGGGGTGTTGAGGTAGAAGAAGATGAAGAAGAGATGATGATGAAGATTGTCTACCAATCTCTGCTATTCTCAACCTTAAACCCCTGAGCACAGAAGTCAACAAGTGATTACACCTGACTTCCAAATGCAGATGGTGAAGGTAAAGATTGAAGAAGCGAAATAGCAAAGCAGTACGATGAGCAGTTCTCAAGATGGTTGACAAGGATTTCCCTCAGTCCTCATCCATCAAGAAATGAAGAAACAGGCTCTAAGGCTGTACACTCTTAGACATACTTTTCACATCATCAAAGAGAAAGAGTGTGGATCTGGCCAAACCCAGGGTGAGTTCTAGAATTCATAAGAAGAATATACCAAGTAGATATCATGGCCAAGTGAAGAAGACCTTGAATGCTGCAATTATTGGCCATGGTAGTCTCACCCTGGAATCATTGAAGAATTCAAGAGAGCTCACACTCCAAGACAACCCTCAATCTATTCTTGAGAACAAAATGATCAAGAAGGGGCTATTATACAAAAGACTGAAGATCTTCAGAAGAGTGAACTCCAGTTGTTGCTTAAAGGCTCTCACCCTGATAATTTGCTTACAGAGAGATAACACTATGGAGTTGAAAAATGGAAAGACAGTGATAACCTGTCTGAGTATTATGGCCCAGAGTTCTTCTTCGAGGGAGACGCAGAAGAACTCACCAAGGAGGAACAAGTTGTTCTCCTTGAGGCCTATGCTAGTGAGTCTTATAGAGTCATTAATGGGAATTAGGTTTCATGGTTGGGACAAGACTCTGTGTCCAGTTTCCCCAAGACAGAGTTCCCTTCCATACTTAGCCAATCAAAAGATTAGAAACCTTTTCCCGGCTGTGCTTAACTGATTACCTCTGAAGCTGATCAAGAGGGTGTTTCTGCCAAGAATAAGTGGGATCATCAATAAGTTTAGAGTTTTGGCTGCATTGGTTCAAGGGGTTTTGTTAGACCAAAAGAACAATGAGCCTATTCAGAAAACCTCTAAGTCCCACAGACATTAACAACTGCTGAAGAAGATCTCAACAGCTGAACATCAGCTGATTACAAGGTCTGAAGACAAAGTCTGAAAGTAAAGTACTGAAGACAAAGTCTGAAAGTAAAGTACTAAAGACAAAGTCAGATGCTATCAGCTGAAGACAAGTCTAAAAGAAAAATCTGAAGAACAAAGAATGAAGACAAAGACTGAAGACCAAAGTGATCAGTAGTTGTCACAACAGCTGAAGTTATTAACTTCAGTAGTTGTGATGATTTCCTTTCAGTACTTGTAATTTACTTTTCAGTAGTTATAGTTTCAGTAGTTGTAGTTCAGTAGTCTTATGTTTTTGTACTTAGCATTCTTTGAGATGTAATCAGTAGTTGAGAACATTCTTAGTAGTTTGCATAGTTTCAGTAGTTTGAATAATTCTGTTACATGTCACTATCAAGTGACATCAGCAGATGTCACATTTCCTATATAAGGAATGTTGACCTAGTTGTAACGTGTGACATTGAGCCACCACGAAAGCATATGAATGAAATATTTCTTTTGCAGAATTCTCTCTTTCTATAACTGTTGACTGTTACATTGAATATCAATTGTGTTCTTGTGAATTGTTTATTCATTGTTCGAATTCCGCTGCAATACTCTCTAATTAAGCAAACTTAGATCACTGATCCTAACAACACCTCTTGCTGTAGTGTACAGACATCACCCGTGAGCCGCCTGACTCAATGCTGCTCAGTGTCCAGTGCAGCCACTAGTGCAGCAATCAGTTGCTCTTTGGACTGCACCGTCCGTGGGAGTGAAGGCATTGGTTGGTCGCCATTGTTCCTAGTCCTGGGCCTCGGGACAGGTATGCGCTCCCTAAACATAATATGATCAACGAATCTACGATATAAACTCCAGTCTCTTGGAGGGTCACGCTTCATCAATGCAAAAGGTTGATCCCAGTCAATCTCCTCTCGAGGATAAGCTAGTCGGGGCCAATCGAATCCATTGTCAGGTATAGGTGCGGGAGGTGGGGATTCAGATCGTGAAGGTGATTCAGGTCACTTACCCAGAGCTCTCGATGACGATGCCATGCTGCAGAGAATGTGGCGTGTATGCCAATGAGTATACAGTAGATGAGGATAAGGCACAGGTAACTATTAACTATGTGCGGTTATAGTCTAGTGTGTATGCAACCTAGTTCCCTATAACCAATGGCTCTGATACCAATCTGTCACACCCTCAAAATCCACGTGCGGAGTTTTACCGCGAGGCGTGTGAACAAACCAGGATCACAGTCAATACTTACTCAGAACGACTCTATATGCCATAACTTAAATAAAATCAACCAAAGTACAAACTTTAAAATGTGAGGAAGCATTTTGTAAAACAAACCAAAGAAATAAAAATGTATACTATGGCAAAACATGTGCCAACCCAAAAGAGTAAACATTAACCATTAAATGATAAAAATGTCCTGAAGACCAAGTCTTAGAATGCAAGTGAAACCATGTAGTGCTCCTAATGGCAAGCAAGCTAATGACCTGAGAATAGCATACTAAAATGTCAACACAATGGTTGGTGAGTTCAAGAGTGATAATCAAACATAAACAGTTTAATAACATAGATATAAAAGTAGTGCATTGTAACAGATAGCTAGTCCATTAACAATAAATATTAATTCATAGTGATTTCGTAATTGAAGCTGATTGTGTACGTTATAGCCTCCTGTCATGACTTAACAGGTCGTGACAATGTTCAATAGGACAACTTGCACCCGGTTGACCTTGAGTCACACAGGTGGGGCTCGTCAGACCCAGTAGTACTACCCAATTTCCCCGCTATCCAATATTAACAATTCGAAAGTGTGAGGACTTTTCCATGATATCAACACTATATTAATATTATACACAACTTGAATATATAAATCGTTTGTGATTTACCAGTATGCTATCTCCCCCAAAAGAGATTAAATAAAGAGTGGGGCATGAACTCACCTAATACGCGTGATAGACACTTAGAGTTTTACTTGACAGACAGAATGGATAGACAACCTTCAGAGGTTACCTAGATCATATAAGTACATTAGTACGTGTAAACAAAGAACATGTGAAACCATAAGTACACTACAACCAAGGACTCAAGATTTCAGAGAACAGACATGTTTGACCCAGTTGACCCGTTTGACCGGTGGTGACTTTATGTGTTGTAAACCATTCAAGCAATTATACACATATATCATACATGGTTAACATTCAAATAGATCATATGTATGCTATATTATCTAGGTGTATCACTTAGATCACCATACAACCAAGTATCATACAAGTCATGCGAATCTAGAACATTAACATATCCACTAGATATAACACAACCAATATACCACACAAAGATCAAATCACGCACCACATGCCATGTGAAGCCACTCATGACTCCACATCCTACTAATGTCCTAACTACTAATCACCATCAACATCATACATCATCATCAAAGTCCAAACATCACCCATGATTATCCAAGCATCCCATGCAACTAATTTAATATGTTCTATCACATTAGAATTCATCCATGAACCTACTAACATGCTCCTAACATCCCAAACATGTTCAAACTATCATCCATCAAACTTTATGCAAATAAAGTTTCCGTTTTGGGAAAGCACATCCCAAAATATATCAAACATCCAATGCATTCATGAATTCATTAATAATATACCAATTCAAGATCATATCAACATCTAAGCATGGTCAACAACATCCAAACATCATAACTCATCAATTCATATCCTAAAAAGTTACTATCTTTAGTAATGTATGAACTATAACATGTGTTCTTGAATTCCCAATGATCACAACAACAATCTAACATCTAATCATCACCATGAACACATCCATAACATCAATTCGTCAATAATTCAACATTACATGCAAAATAAAGTTACTATTATTAGTAACCTATGAACACCAACTTCAATTCATCAATTTCTTGCAAGATCAATGTATCCTAACATTCATACAACCTACTAATCATCATACATTCATCAAACAATCATCAACTTCACATAATCATGCTAATTTCAAATTAGGGTTTGCATAAAACCAAAGTTCAAGATCAATCCACTAAAAACATACAATTCATGCATAATCAACGTTAAACAACATGTATTCAATCCAACTAACATATTAACATCATCAAACAACATCAATTTCGACCCCATGAAGATCCATAAGCGATTTTAGGTTCAGCCATCATGAACAACTCACAAAAACTTGAAAAATCTAACCTTTAAACGTGTTATTGCTTGCAATTGATGATTCCAACGTGTTCTATTGCTTGAAATCGAACCAATTTCGTGATATCTTGCTTGTTCTAAGTCGAATTCGAAGTGGGGAGGGGTGGGAATGTAGGTTACGGCCGAATGGGGGTGAAGGGCTAGGGTTTGGGTGTTTTGTTTAATTTTAATTTCCATATTTACCCTTTAAGCCCTTGTAATTTGTAGTTTATAAAAACTAGGCTTTAAACTCTTTGTAAAGTGTTTTTAACTTATTAATATAAGGATATAAACTAATAAAAATCATTATATATTTTATCTTTATAAAAACACAAGACATACGGATAAATAGGCACGTTTCTGCGTTACGCGATAAAATTCACCGTTAACATTTAAATTGTGTAAACACATAAGCATAACACAATAATCACATAATCATGAGATTATCAATAATGTAACATTATTAATTATTATTAGGTCACCAACGTTAAAAGACAACTAGTGTGTGTTTACGACACGTGTATTCAAGACTTAACGGAACTAACGAAGCTTGATAACGGAAATTTACCGGATGTCACATGTATGGTTTCCAAGAATGCAGTATATTGCTTTCTCTATGTTCTATTACAAGCGTTACAAAGCATATGTGTCAAAGTACTTTGTCTCTGAGGCTTCGGAAGACTTCATCTGTCTTCATATAGCATGTGTCAAAAGTCTTCGGAAGAAATCTATCTTCATGAGTTAAAGCTTCGGAGACTTTGTCTCTGATGTTCATCTTTGGCTTCGGAAGATATTGGTCTTGGCTTCGAAAGATTTCACACTTAGAATATTTCTGTTGCATGTGTGAAACTTCCTAAGCATTCTTCTTCAATGCACTTGTGCAGCATGCAGGATAGACTTTGGATGTTTGGGTTGCATCAGCCTCTTCATTAATCTCTACAGAAAATTTATGTAGATGAGCATTGACTAAGTATAACAAATGCGAATGAAAAAAAGTCAAATGCGGATGAACTATAACAAATGCGGATGAACAAAAGGCAAATATGGATGAATTATAGCAAATGCGGATGAAGAAAGACAAATGCGGATGAAGTAGAACAAATGCAGATGAACACTTAGAATAATTTGACTTCCTGGGAAAAAGTGAGATTTAGGATTTGACTTGGGATGTTTCCAGGGATTCATGTAAGTTGACTTTTAAGGTCATAGAGGTTATGATGGCCATGCATGATGGTATGTATGATGTTTATGCTTGATTCTTATGCTTGATGCTTATGCATGATGTTATGCATGATGTATTTTATGTATGATGCCATGTATGATGATGATGGCTGTGATGATGTTCCTTATTATGTATGTTTATTTTCCTATGGCTTTACGTTGGATGTTAATGAATGAAATGAAAGTATCATGTAACGTAAAGTGGAAGATAATGAAAAGAGGAACATGATGAATGAATGATGAAAGTAAAGAAAGTCTTGCAAGCCTTGTATGTCGGGACACGCCATTGTAAGGTGTTAGCCCAACGGTGTGTGGGTTCGCTACCCCGGGAGGATGCACATCAGGGTCCTTTTTTATGATTGACCATTTGTATAGAACCATTGCTGCATACCTTAGGTGTTGTGACCAGAGGTGCGGAGCACCATTATAGAAGGTCTATGATAGGCCTAGGTCCAGTACCAGGAAACAGAAGGGTATTGCACATGGCAATGGTACACCTAAACTCTACCCTAGGTACTGTGGCCAGAGGTGCGGAGCATTGTTATAGAAGGTCTATGATAGGCCTAGGCCCAATACTAGGAAGCTGAAGGGTAAAGTTTATGGTTTGATGGAAAGAAAAGATGTAATGATGAAAGAATGTAAAAGTTAATGACGCACGATGAATGAACAGAAGTTAACGAATGAATAATGAAGATAATAATGATATTATCTATGTGTACGTATGATGTCTGATCGCATGAATGTAAAGAACGGTTTTAATGAAAGAAAAGTATGTTTTATTATAAAACTAGAACTCACTCAACAACGCTGACTTTTATGTGTTTCTAGTTGGCAGATAATGATTGCTGAGGATGGCAAGAGGTGGCTACTCAGCTCTTTTGGGATGACATCTATTTTTATAATGCTTTTGTCATGTAATGCAATATATATTTTGTAACTGGATAACGATGTATTGTTTTGAAAAAGCCTATATAATGAAATGAAATGTCACTTTTGAATGTTTCCGTTGCAGCATTTATTTAAGGTAAATGTAATTATATGTTTTATGTGCAATGATTTATCAGCCGTAAGCGTCCCGGGAACGAGGCCTTAAACAGATATTCATGAGAAAAACTTTATTAAACTAGTCAAAGTGGACTCAAATAAACAATATGCTGATATATTCACCAAGGCATTGATGAATAAAGATTTAAGTATCTCATTACGATTATTGGGATGATAAACATTGTTTAGTCTATCTCATTTGAAAACTTTTTTTTAAAATGTGACTTGTCTTTGTCAAAAGAATCTAAGCCCTATTACAAAAAGGTATTTTTTTCAAAATTGGCTAAGTATGAGTTATCCCGAAGAGAAATTAACCCTTGGAAGATGTCTTTAGGTATCTGCCGAAGGAAAATTCCTCCAAGATTAGTCTTATCCATCATTTTACCACTTACACAGCCTAAGTTTCCTTCGTCTTCAGTTTTACTCCAATATCAATTTCACTTCCTTTGTAACTTTCCAACAATGGCACTAAACCCTCAGCATAACCAAGTCGCACTCCTTGACTTTTCCAAGGATGCTAACTTCTCTAAAATCATTCAGTTCCTAACCCAGTCCACCTACTTCACAACCCTAACCATTAACCCCACAGTTTACTCAAATCATATGGCAGAGTTACGGGGAAATAACCAGATTGATACTATAAACAGAGTCTGAGTTATTAGGTCAAGAGTTTGCTTTCAAGAATTGGTTATATTCGAAAAAACCATGAGGGAGCACCTAGAGCTCCATGATAAGGTTCTCATACTGAATTCCCTAAAACCTTTAGACAACACATATACCCAGATGGGATATGGTGGAGATGTGAGCAGATCAACCATCTACAAATTCAATTTCTCCTACGATTGGAAGTTTTTGCTTCACAATGTCCCTCATTGATTGTCTAACAAGTCTGGGGGATGGGATCAAAGTCTCTATGATTTAGGATGCCTTGTTCACAGGTTGTTAAAGGGTCTCAGATTTAACTACTTAAGATTTGTGCTGAAGAACCTCAGGGAAACCTTCAAAAGGAAACATTCTACATGTATCCCAGGTTATTCAGCATATAATCAACTATGAGCTGGATTAGAGTAAGCTTGTCTATGCAGTTGCTCTTCTTATCTCTCACATGAGGCCGACCATCTTCAAGGTACTGAAGAGAGTGTTCACCAACTTCTCTAGAAGACATACTGCTCTTCTTCCAGGTATGACATACATACATATCAGAGACGCTCTAAGCGAACCCTTGTTCAATCTGCTCTGATTGAACAAGTTCCTCCTTTTTAATCCAAAAAGTCTAGATTGGAAACTTGGGCTCCCACTCAGTCTGAGGTCCTATCATCCTTCACATTTGACCTCAATATGGGTATTGAGTCTCCTCAATCTTAATCCCGTGAGCCCCAAACCCAAACTGTAAGCCTTAGGGAGAGTCACTATACTCCTCTTAGCAGCCAAAAAGGGACAACCTTTAAAGGCTGAATGCCACTAGACATTGATCAAGATCCCGAGGCAATAGGCATAACTTCCATATCCTTCAGTAACCTTCTAATAGGTACTGATGAAGAAATCATGTCTCTTCAAGGCTATGGTGTTGATCCATAACACCTATCTAAAGAGTAACTGAGCCTAGAGAGATCTTTGATTTCTAGCCCATATCAGCAAACCCAACTAAGGTGAGTCCCACTAGTGTGGAGGGGACTCATGTAGATTTAGCTTCCCCTATTGATAGTGCCCCAATGGTCCTCATGACAGTGGTAACATATCTAACACTGAATCTACAACAACGCTACCTCTTGATGACTCTGAAAGAGACATCATTAAGCAAGGGAAACCAGGGCGCCAAGAAACCACAACTAGTGGTGAGGATGAACACACTCGTATGTTGCATCATCTCCCCATGATTCTTCTAAAGAAGATGAGGGAAGTATGAACTCACCATAAAATACCTACTTTCTAAAGTGTCAAACCTTGAATCCAAGGTTAAGACTTTAGAGGATAGGTCTGCCCCTCAGGAACTTGAGATTGAAATCTCAAGGCTTAACTAGCTGAGATATTGACGGAGAGATCTGTTAGACATGTACCAATACAAGTCTTTCTGACTTCCTCATCCAAATCATCAAGCTCTTAAGATGATGCTACCAAAAAGAGGAGAATGTTCAAGAGAAACACATGTGGAGTAGCCAAGTTTGGCCCTTACTACACTATCTTCAAGATATCCTGCTTAGCAATCAACTACTTTCCCTGAGCCTACTCCTATCATCCTTCAAATGGACCCAAGGATGCTCATTGACTTGAATAGGTTGTTAACCAAATTTTTGATAGGCTCCTCACTTGAACAACCAAGTCCAAATGTTATTGTGGCATACTTTGGAGCTGAAAAGCTTTAGACATGGAATGCACCATTTACCACTGTCAAATGAGTTGGTCAACCTAAGGTCCACATTAAACCTGAGTTGAATTCGAAAAAAATGGTGAAATCCCACAAACTTCTGAAGCTGAAGTCAAAGTTGCGGAAGAATCATTTCAAACTTCCAGAGCTAAGATCCAAGCTGCGGAAGGGCTATGTTCTTTGTTTGATGATCTAATTATCATAGATGCAATCCTTAAACTATGATCTGAGGTAAATAATGAAGACTTTCTCATAACCCCTCTCACTCAAACACCATTATCATCACAAGCTCAAATCACCACCCATCAACCTGAATCCTCTACACAAGAACCTCCAAAGACACAAGCTTTCAAAGACATCAAGGGGAAAAGGAAGTTGACTACGGAGGAACTGCTAGAGGTGAAAAGGTTAGAGAAGCTTAGAAGAAAAGGTAGACTCCCCATTGGGAAGCTGTTAGGTTTATATAAAGGCCGATGCACCTAAAACATCCAAAGTTTTACTGCATGCATGTACTGAAGTGCAGAAGTAGAAACGTTTTGGAAGTTTTACACCATGCACTAGAGAATATTTTAAGTGTAAATCTTCTGAAGCCAAGACCAACATTTTCCGAAGCTTAATGTGAAGTATTCCGAAGCTTCAAGGACAAAGTCTTCCAAAGCCAAGAAGTGAAGACAGATTATCTTCCGAAGACTTTTAAAGTCATGCTTTTATCTGATGTACTTTACCATAAAGCTGGACCACTTTCCGCTGCAACTCTGTTGACTCACAAACTTTCAGTAGTTGGTGAGGTCCATGCTTATGGTAACTATACATCGAGGTCTTACATCTTTTCCTTTCTAGTTTATGTACTTTTATCATTTTTGTAATATATTAGGAAGTGAGCTATGGCATGTCATCGTCACTAGTCAAAAGGCAATCTGCCTTTTGACTCTACATTTATTTTGTTGTTGTCTAGATCATGTATCTAGCTGGCCTTCAAAGTATGGCCGGTTGTAGGATGTAGTATAAGTATCTAAGGTCTTTGTAACATTAGAAATATGCTTGTACACTTGTAAAAGAACTTCATAGCAATATACAACATTCTTTAAAACCAAATACTTGTGTTGTTCTGTTCTTGTTCTATCTCATATTTGATTGTGTTCTAAGTATCAATATTGTTTGTTACCAGTTTCCTATTTGATCTGTTAAGTGTTCTAAATATCACTCTCCTTATAGTGTGTTGTGTTGTAAGTGACCAAACCCCTATTAAATAGTCCTACAATTGGTATCAGAGCATTCCAGGCTCTTGATTGTAAGATCTTCCTATCTTAAGATCCCTTACACTCACAAAACACTTAACATCTAAAATGGCAGCTATCACTAAAGCTGCTTTGGAAAATGGAACCATGACAAAGTCCCCACTGATCACTCTTGAAGACTTTGTAAGGCCCCGTTCCCGGGACGCTTACAGTTGGGTTCTCATCGCTCATAAAACGTATAATTTCATTTGTATTTCATAAATCGCAGCGGAAAACTAAAACAATCTTTCATTTCCATGTAAATGTTTTTGCAAGTTAATACAACATTCATTACAAAATAGCTTGTTCGCATTACAATGCAAAAACATTAATCAAAAGAATGCCATCCCAAAAGAGCTGAGTAGCTTCACGGTGTGCCATCCTCAGCAAACATTACCTGCCAACTGGAAAACACATCAAAGTCAGCGTTGCTGAGTGAGTTCTAGTTTTATTACAAAACATACTTTACTTTCATATAAAACCATTTGTTACTTTTACATGATCACACATCGTACGTACACATAGATGATATCATTATTATCTTCTTCATTCATTCCTTCATTCATTCGTTCTTTATGACTTTACTTGCGCATCGGACATCATCCGTACCAATACCATGTGCTACACCCCGGTTAGTCCTAGCTACCGGGCCGAAGTCAACAAATGAACAGCTAAACGTATGCCACGGTACTAGGAGTAACCATCAGTCTTAGCTACTGGGCCGAAGTCAACAAATGAACAGCTAAACGTATGCCATAGTACTAGGGGTAAGCGGTAGAGGCACTACACGTTTGGTCAATCACAAAGAAGGACCCTGTTATCCAATGTTTGCAAGACTTCTTTCATTTGTTCATTAATGCATACATTCGTTCATTATGTTCCTCTTTCTTTATCTTTCACTTTACGTTACATAATACTTCGTTCATTCATCATAATAGGTAAAGCCATAGGAAAGATATTATACATCATACTAAGGAACATATCATACACATTTATCATCATCATACAGGGCAACACCATACATACGTAACAAGCCTAAACATGCAACATCATCATCATCATCATGCCCAACATGCTTTCTAAGGCCTCGAGCGTCATCTTACAAACTCTATGGGAACCTTTGTTGGGTTTGCAAGAGCATGAAACGTAGTTTAACCATTTAAACTTTTCATAAAACGCAGCGGATATAAATGTATAACTTTAATCACTTTTAAAGCTGAAAAAAATGTTCTTAGATGTCCATATAAGTTGAAGAAGCAAACCCATTAACCAAAAGATCATTTATGTGAATAATCAAGCTAAGAACATAAAGAAACGTACATAAAATCACAGCTACATAGAGCTGTGAATACATCTACCTTTCTGCAGAAAAACGACCAAAGAAAAGGGGTTGAGAATGCTTGTGAATCCGGCCAAGAGTCCAAAGAAGGCCTCCTCAAGCTTGTATACCCCAAGCTTGTATTCAAACACCCTTCTTGTTAGGGAGAACACCACAAATCAGCTCTCAAAGAACACCCTTTTCTGCCTAACTTCCGAAAAATTTGAGAGAGAAAGAGAGAGAGAGCTGAATGCAAATCAGAATAATGGTGTTGTGGTGTGTCTAGTTAAGCCCTTTGTATTTTCAAGAACACAAAGGTCCAATGGCAATGCAAGAGGGGGCGGCCAACTTTATTCAAAATGAGAGTTCCCTCTCAATTTTATAACACAATAAAATGTTAACTAGCCACTTAACTAGATATATTATGTATACAACTAACCCATTTGATTGTATAATATATATATACTACCATTATTAATTTGTAATGTTATTCAACTAATTTAAATAGCATTACAAATAATATTATTGAACAAAATATCCTAATAAATGTCCATCTCATTTGCAACTTGTTTAGAAAACCCATTTTCTAAATTGGTGTTAATATTCAATTATATCATGTAATTGAATATTAATAGGTGTTTGTTAAGCTTGTTGTTGGGTATAACCCGACTTGGATCATAACGTACTAACCACATCAATATTCTAAGTGTCTTGAGCACACACAGAATCTTACAATCTCCCACTTGCCCAAGATTCATAGAAGATTGATGCAAGCAGTAAATACCGCCTAACAACGGTTTACTACCCTTAATACGTATGACTTATAGCCATTCAATAACATCATCCCCTTTTCAAGTACCTTACTTGAAATGATTTAGGTGAATCAATCATCTATCCTTTTGTTACAGATGTCATGTTAAATCCAAGAACATAGAATGATCATCTCTTTGATTTAACTTATCAGGCCTTAGACATCTAACTCTCAACGAATAAGAGGAACAAATTCCATCTTGACTACATATGTTTCTCACAAACACCTCGTGTCATATCTGAACACACTCTTGTGTACTGTCCACTATTTCAGGATAGTGAAGAATTAGCTCAAGGTATGACACTTAGTGAATATCAAAACCCAATATGTATCTCAGGTCGGAGGATACAAAATGATATTCGCCTTTACTCAAATATACTTATGATCAATCAATAAGATTCCATGTAGTAAAATTGAGATGCGGTTAGTCCAATATTTGTGTCCCACAAATATCTATGAACCTTGGTAGCAACTCATTGCTCTATATCATCCTTATGAATATACCAATCCAGTTCATAATAATCTTACCTTCAAACTTGTTCCCACAAGTATGAACGACTACGGACATTTAGAGTAAACATTTTACTCATGGATTAAACATGCTAAATTGAATATATTTGAAACATTATAACCAAATAACTTTATTCAAATAATAGAAAGTTCCACATATCCAAATACAAAATTTACAGATCAAATCCAATCACTAGAATATCGAAGTCCCATGGCACAAGTATGACCTTCATGCTTTGCCTTTTCAAGGAGCTTCGTGAGAGGATCCGCAACGTTTTGATCCGTGTGAACTTTGCGAATACATATCTTTCCCTTTTCAACTTCATCTCGTATGTAGTTGAATCTCCGCTCAATGTGCCTAGTCTTTTGATGAGCACGGGGTTCCTTGATTTGAGCAATCGCACCCTCGTTATCACAAAAGATCTCTAGGGGGTCCTGAATGAAGGGACAACCCCTAGATCGGCAATGAATTTCTTCAACCATGCAGCTTCTTGGGCTGCCAATGAGGCGGCGACGTATTCTGATTCTGTAGTTGACAGAGCCACCACATCCTGTTTGGAGCTCTTCCAAGAGACAGCTCCTCCATTCAGAATGAAAATGTATCCCGATTGAGACCGTGAATCATCACGATCGGTTTGGAAACTCGCATCCGTGTAACCTTTTACAACGAGTTCCTCGTCACCAGATCCATAGATTAGGAACATATCTCTTGTCCTCCTTAGGTACTTAAGTATGTTCTTAACAGCCATCCAATGACTGTTTCCAGGATTTTGTTGGTAACGGTTGTCATACTTAAGGTGTATGACACGTCCGGTCGAGTGCATATCATTGCATACATGATGGATCCAATAGCAGATGCGTATGGGATTGCCTTCATTTTATCTTGCTCATCCTTTGAGCTTGGACATTGAGTCGTACTCAACATCGTTCCTCTTTGAATAGGTACGGTACCTTTCTTAGAGTTTTCCATCTTGAACCTTTTCAAGATTTTATCAATATATGCACTTTGATTCAAACCAATCAACCGCCTTGATCTATCCCTATAGATCTTTATTCCAGAATATAGGCGGCTTCACCAAGATCCTTAATGGAAAAACAACTTCCAAGCCAGGTTTTTACACCTTCCAAGGTTGGAATGTCATTTCCAAATAGTAGTATGTCATCACATACAATACTAGGAAAGTTATTGTGCTCCCACTAGCCTTCTTATACACACAAGCCTCATCAGCGTTTTTGATGAAACCAAATTTCTTTACTTCCTCATCAAAACGGTGATTCCAGCTTCTCGATGCTTGTTTTAATCCATAGATTGATTTCTTTAACTTGCATACTTTATTAGGATGTATTGGATCGACAAAACTTCAGGCTGAACCATATAGACATCTTCCTCAAGATATCCATTTAGGAAAGCGGTTTTGACATCCATTTGCCAAATCTCATAATCATAATGAGCAGCTATGGCAAACAATATCCTTATAGACTTTAGCATCGCAACAGGTGAGAAAGTTTCATCATAATCAACCCCTTGAGTTTGAGTGAAACCTTTTGCTACAAGTCTAGCTTTATAAGTATCCAAGTTTCCATGCATATCGGTTTTCTTCTTGAAAACCCACTTGCTTCCAACTATCTTGGAGTTAAGAGGTGGTACAACCAAGTCCCATACTTGATTGTCATACATGGATTGCATCTCAACGTTCATGGCTTCAAGCCATTTGTCACAATCCGTGTTGGACATTGCATGATGGTATGTGGTTGGTTCATCAAAATCTATCACATAGCATCCATCCATGAAAAATCCATATCTTTCAGGTGGATTACTAGTTCTACCACTTCTGCGAACGTGTTGTGTGTATTGATCAACCACTTAATCATCCTCAACATCCTTATGTTGAGTGCTAGCTTCAACCAAACGTGCATCGGGTTGTGGTTCTTGATCTTCCTCAAGATCCACTGTTCTACTGCTAGCTCCTTCCATAAGGAACTTTGCTTCTAAGAACTCACCCTTTCTGGCAACAAACACCTTTTGTTCCATTGGATCATAGAAATAATATCCCATAGAATCTCTAGGATATCAATAAGATACACTTGGTGGATCGGACATCCAATTTGTTTAGGGTGGGAGTCTTAACATAAGCCTCACATCCCCAAACCCTTAAGTACGATAGGGATGGAACTCTTTCATGCCATATCTCAAAAGGTGTCCTTTCTACCTTTTTGTTGGGGCCATATTTAGAATACGGGCCGCGGAGAGCAGAGCGAAACCCCAAAATGATAGAGGTAATGTGCTTCTAGCCATCATAGATCGGACCATATCCAATAAGGTTCGATTCCTCTCTCAGACACACCATTATGTTGTGGTGTTCCAGGTGGAGTGAGTTGTGAGACAATCCCACAAGTACTAAGATGATCTTGAAAGGCATCACTTAGGTATTCACCTCCTCTATCGGTACGAAGAATTTTAATGGACTTGTTGAGTTGATTTTCTACTTCATTTTTGAAGATTTTGAACATTTCAAAAGCTTCGTCTTTGTGTCTTAACAAGTACACATACCCATAGCGACTATAATCGTCGGTAAAGGTAATGAAGTATCTTTCACCATTCCTAGTCATTGGCTTAAAAGGACCACATACATCCGAATGTATGATTCCTAATAAATCTTTTGCCCTTTCGGTAGTTCCATTAAAGGGTGCCTTAGTCATCTTACCTTGTAAACAAGACTCACAAACATCAAATGAATCACATTCATTTGTTTTTAAAAGACCATTCTTTTGAAGTGTTTGTAAACGTTTCTTGTTTATATGACCAAGACGACAATGCCAAAGATAGGTATCACTTAAGTCCAACTTGAGTTTCTTGGTGTTAGTTTGGTACAATGAACTATTTAAAGTATTTTCATGAACCAATTCATAAATACCATTAATTGGAATAGCTTTAAAATAGAACATACCATTTAAAGAAACATGAATATCATTTTCAATAAAAGATAATACATAATCATAATGTCTTAATTGGGATACAGAAATAATGTTCCTAGTCAAACTAGGAGCATACAAAACATTCTTCAAAATAACTTCCAAACCACTTGGAAGTCTTAGGATGTAGTCTCCACGAGCTTCAACTAAGACTTTAGTTCCATTTCCCATGAAGAGGCTAACATCCCCTTGTTGAAGTCCCTACTTCTTGTGAACCCCTGCACAAATTGCAAATGTGAGTTCCACATCCGGTATCCAATACCCATGTGTTAGAAGATGTAACATTAAGATCAATATGAATCATGTATATTGTACCTGAGGTCTGCCCGGCATCCCTCTTGGCTTTCAACTCTTGGAGATGGACAGGACAATTCCTTGCCCAATGTCCAATCTCCCCACACTTGAAGCATGGGTCATTTGTAGCAACCTTTTGCTTCTTCTCTTGTGGTTTGGGTGGCACCCTTGCCACCCCTTTCCCTTTTCCCCAAGCGGGTCCCTTACCCTTGGCAACCTTTGCCTTGGGTGCGGGACGAGGCCTTTTGTTGTTCCCACCTTCATTAATGGTGAGAACGGGTAAAACCCTTTTACCCATGGCCGCCTCGGCCGTTTTGAGCATTGAGTGAAGCTCACCAATGCTTTTATCCCAAGCATTCATGTTGTAGTTCAACACGAATGAACGAACCTTGGTAAGGCCATTGAGGATTAAATCCGTGGCCAATTCCTTCGAGACGGGACAATTAAGCCTCTCGAGGCGATCAATGTGACTTTTCATCTTAAGTACATAAGATGAAACAGATTGGTTGTCGTCCATACGACATGCATGGAGTGCTCGAACCGTTTCGAAACGCTCAACCCTCGCTTGCTGTTGGAACGTTTCCTTCAGCTGGGTTATCATGTCATAAGCCCCGTGGTGTTCATACTCCTTTTGGAGATCGGAGTCATGCTTGCTAGCATGAGACAAGACACTTGGACGGAGTCCTCAGTGTACTTTAGCCAATCATTGAAGGCCTCCTCATCATCCTCGCTAGGTTGATCGGGGATAGGGTCGTCTAAAACGTACGATCGTCTCTCTTGCTTGAGAACAATTCTCAAGTTTCGATACCAATCGATGAAGTTGTTATGATTTAGACGTTCCTTTTGGAGGATCGCTCGTAAAGATTGGTTGGACGCGGATGAGTTATCGGAATTATCATTATAAGAGGCCATCTACAAAATTTAACAAAGTTTTATTTAGTATTTTCGATATTGTCAATTTTAATAATTAATGCCTATTAAGGTCAATATATTAAAATCTAGAACCCAACATTACATTTAAATTGTGGTTAGGTGACCTTTATCCACGATTTAAATTAATAAGGTGGTCAACGATTGACGGTTGCAACCATTTTCAACTTCTAGAGGTATGGGATCGACTCTTGAACATCATATGTAAAGTCGGCATGTAAATCCCATCAACACCATTTGGAAACCACATTGTAGGTGATCCATTTAACATGGTTTGCAAATCAAGACATCCTACTTACACCCACGTGTGAGATTGCCAAAACAAATGGTTAGGTGACCTTTATCCCATAGTATGCATTCTCACCTCAAATCACAAGTTCCCTCAAAATGGTTAGGTGACCTTTATCCCACTAAGAGTTCCCAAGTGACTCAAGTGTTGTGTAAAAGGACGGTGTTGATCTCGTTTAGGAATATTTAGAGGTTACAAAATAGAAGTTAGAAAACTCTATGTACTTGTATTTGCATGCTTTCATACAAGGTACCCTATGGTCCTTTGATTAAAACCAATTTTAATCATTAAAATCATTAAACCATTTTAATAACTTTTATTTGCCTTAAGAACCATCAATTTTCAGATTGTTATGTTTATAATTAGTTTGTTATGCATGTAAAACATCAACCAAACAATCAAACAATAAACAATCAACCAAGCATAACATAAACAACCATATATGCATAACCATAGCTACTATTATGACCACACTTGTTTGCCATCACAAGTGTGGTCATTTGGTCTTTCCTAAGGGTTGAATGAACACAAAATTTAAGGTCTTTATAGACCCCACTTGAACTTGCATCCATATGCTCCAAGTCTTTCTCTTTGTGTCTTCCTCTTGTGCTTCCTTCTAGTGCATCTCCATATACAAAATTTATATCCTAATACAAATTTTCTAATAAAGGAATTGCACTTAATCTATCTATTACATTTCAAATGAATGAATAAATAAATACATCTCAAAGAAAAACACAAAAGAATAATATTACAACCCAAATGTAAAACAACCAAAATCAACCATCCATTCCAAACCAAATCAACATAGGGTCATGGCTAGGTTATGCACATAATCAACATCCAACATATCATTAAAATAAAATGATGAATCCCCACAAAACCCATGAATTTTCAGCCAACATAAACTGAAAATTTGGGTTTAGATGTTGTCCAAACAACACAACAAAACAACATATGTATATATCTTTCAAGATTTAACTATAAGCATGTATAATATGACCTTGAAAGATGGGATTCAACAAAACAGAAAAAAACAGCCCCAAACCGGATTATATCCATCCTTTAAAACCAATTTTAAAGAACAAAACTAGCAAGACATCCACATAACCGGCTCATGATGCCATTGTTGGGTTTGCAAGAGCATGAAACGTAGTTTAACCATTTAAACTTTTCATAAAACGCAGCGGATATAAATGTATAACTTTAACACTTTTAAAGCTGAAAAACATGTCTTAGATGTCCATATAAGGTAAGAAGCAAACCCATTAACCAAAAGATCATTTATGTGAATAATCAAGCTAAGAACATAAGAAACGTACATAAAATCACAGCTACATAGAGCTGTGAATACATCTACCTTTCTGCAGAAAAACGACCAAAGAAAAGGGGTTGAGAATGCTTGTGAATCCGGCCAAGAGTCCAAAGAAGGCCTCCTCAAGCTTGTATACCCCAAGCTTGTATTCAAACACCCTTCTTGTTAGGGAGAACACCCAAATCAGCTCTCAAAGAACACCCTTTTCTGCCTAACTTCCGAAAAATTTGAGAGAGAAAGAGAGAGAGAGCTGAATGCAAATCAGAATAATGGTTGTGTGTGTGTCTAGTTAAGCCCTTTGTATTTTCAAGAACACAAAGGTCCAATGGCAATGCAAGAGGGGGCGGCCAACTTTATTCAAAATGAGAGTTCCCTCTCAATTTTATAACACAATAAAATGTTAACTAGCCACTTAACTAGATATATTATGTATACAACTAACCCATTTAATTGTATAATATATATATACTACCATTATTAATTTGTAATGTTATTCAACTAATTTAAATAGCATTACAAATAATATTATTGAACAAAATATCCTAATAATTGTCCATCTCATTTGCAACTTCTTTAGAAAACCCATTTTCTAAATTGGTGTTAATATTCAATTATATCATGTAATTGAATATTAATAGGTGTTTGTTAAGCTTGTTGTTGGGTATAACCCGACTTGGATCATAACGTACTAACCACATCAATATTCTAAGTGTCTTGGGCACACACAGAATCTTACAACCTTTACATCAAAACTTACATCTGCACATTCCCCCAAAAGTCAGAAGTCAATCTACGCCTTCCTCGGGTACAACAGCCCTATTCGGGCGTATGGACACCTTTCAGTCGCATTGCCTCCATGCGACTGAACATCATGTGAATGAACTAATACGGATGAACACCTATGCGAATGAACATCCAGTCGTGCGAATGGACAATGCAGATGAACACCTATGCGACTGGACCTTCAATCGTGCGAATGGACCTTTAGTCGCGCGAATGGACCTTTAGTCGCGCGAATGGACCTTAGTCGCATGACCCCCATGCGACTAGCCCTTCAATCGTGCGAATGAACCCCAATCGCACCCTAATCAGCCGTATGGCCTCCATTCGGCTCCAGTCGGTCGCCTAGCCCTAACTGATGCAGAATGCAGTTCATCCCGACTGCAGCCGAGGTTTTTTCGGCCTCCAAACTAATCTAAACCCATTTTAAGCCTAAATCGACCATCCTAAACCTTAGGGATGCATACCATAACATTATTCAAGCACAACCAAGCAGGAAATCAAGCCCCAAACGGTCCTACGCATACATACACGCATACATACGGGTTTTCACCCAAAAACGCGAAAAAGGGTTTTCAGATGTGTTCCAGCCCCAAAATCATTCAAAAACATGTAAAAGAGGGGTCCTAGAACTCACCTAAACGAGCACAACGATAAGAGCTTCGATTTGGCTTGCTTCACGACGATTTTGGCGTCCCAAACCGACCCGAACCGGCACTTTTCCTCTTTTTTTTCTTCTTTCTCTCTTCTTCTCTTTATGAAACTGAAATGTGGGGTGTGTGGGAGAGTGGGCTGCCCTCTCCCTACTATATCACCACATTTCCCAACTTTTCTTCGTTGGCGAGTTTGGTCCCTCGACTTTTGGACTTTATTTTCTTTTCTTTCTTCACCGGCTTCAAAATAATAAATATTCGGGTGTTACAAGTCCACCCCCCTTAATAGTTTTCGTCCCCGAAACCTTTATTCGTCGAACAAACGTGGATAATGCTATCTCATTTCTTCCTCAGTCTCCCACGTTGACTCGGATCCCTTCCTGTGCTTCCACTGTACACACACAAGAGGAACCACTTTATTTCGCAGCCTCTTTTCTTTACGATCGATGATTGCCACTGGTTGCTCCACATAATTGAGCCGTTCATCTACTTCGATATCTTCCAATGGGATAACCATATCTTTATCTGCTAAGCATTTCCTTAGATGAGATACATGGAATGTCGGGTGAATCCCACTTAACTCATCTGGCAACTCCAATCTATAGGCCACCTCCCCTACTCGAGCAATGATTCGGAAAGGGCCTATGTCTATCTTGGGCTCAACTTGCCCCGCTTTCTGAATACGATAATACCCTTCCAAGGTGAGACCTTCAACATAACCCGGTCACCCACCTGGAACTCAATTGGCCTACGTCGCTTATCGGCATACGACTTTTGTCTATCTTTGGCTGCCTTCATGAAGGCTTTAATCTTTTCAAGCTTCTCTGTCGTAGCCTCGATTACCTCGATGCTCCCCAATTCCTTCTGACCAATATCACCCCAACAAACGGGTGTTCTGCATCTCCTACCGTATAGCATCTCATATGGTGGCATACCAATGCTGGCATGATAGTTGTTGTTGTATGAGAATTCGGCTAACGGTAAGTGGTCATCCCAACTTCCACCAAAATCGATCACACATGCCCGGAGCATGTCTTCCAGTGTCTGAATGGTCCTTTCTGACTGACCGTCGGTTTGGGGATGATAAGCCGTGCTAATATGTAACCTCGTCCCCATAGCATCGTGGAATTTCTTCCAAAATTTAGATGTAAACCGAGTGTCGCGATCAGACATGATAGACACCGGCACACCATGACGAGCTACAATTTCCTTGATGAACAGATCATCCAACCTCTCAGATAAATACGTCTCGCGGATCGGTAGAAAATGAGCGCTCTTCGTCAGACGATCAACTATCACCCATATGGCATCATACCCCTTCGGGTACGCGGCAGCTTCGTAATGAAGTCCATGGTGATGTGCTCCCACTTCCATTCCGGTATATCCAGAGGTTGGATCTTCCCATACGGCTTTTGATGCTCTGCTTTCACCTGTAAGCAAGTAAGGCACTTACTCACATACTCCACCACGTCACGCTTCACACCCGGCCACCAATAATCTTTCTTCATGTCATGGTACATTTTCGTGGCACCAGGATGAATGGAGTATCGAGTCTTGTGAGCTTCATCCATTATCTTCACCCGTAGATCCCCAAAACGAGAATCCACACACGACCGAATCGAGTTCTAACACCGAGTGTGTTTTCACCCAATTCCCCAACCAGACCTCTCATTCTTTCCGAGTTAAGTGATCTTCTTCTTTCAATGCCTCATCTTGAAACTCCTTGATTTGCTTCATCACATCAGAGGTCAGGATTAGTTGAAAAGCTTTCACCCGAATCGGTTCGGGCCTTTCCTTTCGACTAAGGGCATCCGCCACCATATTAGCTTTGCATGGATGGTAATGGATCTCGCAATCATAATCCTTTATAAGTTCCAACCATCTCCTCTGCCTCATGTTCAGATCCTTTTGCTCGAAGAAGTACTTAAAGCTCTTATGATCGGTGAATATGGTGCACTTCGTCCCGTAGAGATAGTGCCTCCAAATCTTTAGTGCAAAGACCACGGCTGCTAGCTCCAAGTCATGAGTGGGATAATTAACCTCATGGACTTTCAATTGTCGGATGCATAGGCTATAACCTTCCCTCTCTGCATTAACACACACCCCAACCCTGAGTAGGAAGCATCAGAAAAACCACCAGATCTTCGCTTCCATCGGGTAATGACAGAACAGGAGCTTGAGTCAGTCTTGCCTTCAGCTCTTCGAACGCCTTCTCTTGAGCTTGACCCCATACAAACTTCACATCCTTTCGGGTCAACTTAGTTAGTGGAGAAGCAATCTTAGAGAAGTCTTGGATGAATCTTCTATAGTAGCCCGCCAAGCCCAAGAAACTACGGATCTCGGATGGCGTCTTTGGTGACCTCCATTGCATAACCGCCTCCACCTTCGCCGGGTCCACCATAATCCCGTCAGGATTCACCACATGACCCAAAAACTGAACTTCGGCAACCAAAACGCGCACTTGGAGAATTTAGAATAGCATACATTTCTCCCTTCTCAACGTCTCCAGAACCTCTCGAATGTGACCGGCATGCTCAATCTTGCTCTTCGAATAAATCAGGATATCATCAATAAACACAATCACTGATTATCCAACATAGGTCGACACACACGGTTCATCACATCCATAAAAGCAGCTGGCGCGTTGGTCAAACCAAAGGACATGACAAGAAACTCATAATGACCAGCGCGTGCGGAAAGCTGTTTTAGGGATATCTTGTTCCTTCACCTTCAACTGATGATAGCCAGACCGAAGATCTATTCTTGAAAACCAACTGGCACCCTTGAAGCTGATCGAAAAATCATCTATTCTCGGTAAGGGGTATCGGTTCTTCACTGTCAACTGTTCAGCTCGCGGTAGTCAATGCACATCCTCATACTACCATCCTTCTTCTTTACGAACAGGACCGGAGCACCCCAAGGAGAGATACTCGGTCTAATGAACCCCTTATCAAGCAGCTCTCGCAACTACTCCAACTCTTTCATCTCGGTTGGAGCAACCGATATGGTGCCTTGGCAACAGGTTGGGCACTCGGTATCAGATCAATCTGAAATTCAATCTCTGTCAGGTGGCACTCGTGATAAGTCTTCTGGGAACACGTTGGAAAGTCACACACAACCGGTACATCGGCTAGTTGTGGTGTTGGTGTATCCACATCTTTTACATAGGCCAAGTAAGCACTACATCCACGCCTCATACACTTTCCGCCATCGCCATTGAGATCACCTTCGGGATCGTAGTAACCCGATCACCATAAACCGTTACCAAACTTCCGTCAGGCGCTATCAACCGAACATCTTCTTGCGACACACAATGTTCGCCTCGAAGTCCGCCAACCAATCCATCCCAAGAACCAAATCGAAACCACCAAGGTCATCACGAACGGTCTAAAAGGAAACTTATGACCCTCAGTTCCACATCACAATTCTCTATCATCTCAGAAATCCTGGTAGACTTACCTATGGCAGTTTCTACATCAAAGGGCGCATCAACACGTCTGCTACTAACAGGCAGCTTAGCACAGAAAGCAGCAGAAATAAAACTCCTACTAGCACCAGAATCAAATAACACAGAAGCTAAAGTATGGTTCACTAGAAACGTACCGGACACAACGTCAGGGTCCGTCCTAGCCTCCTCCTGTGTCATGGTGAACGCTCTGGCGCTCGCCCTCGGCCCATCACCTCCCGTCTTCTTCACCCCTAAACCTCAGTCCTCGACTTCTTACAATCTCTGCTCATATGACCAGTTTCCCCACAGTTAAAACATTTGCTCGACAGGCAATCCTTCGCCATATGCCCTGTCTTCCCACACTTGAAGCACAAGTTTGACCCAAACCTACATTCCCCGCCGTGCTCCCTTCCACACTTGCACACCTTTTCGACCCCGCACTTGATGTGACCACACGGCGTTCATCCACCCGTGCCTTTTGTTACCCATCGGGGCATCACCCCGACCAAACCGTTTCCCGTTCCAGTTCCGATCACCACCACCCTTCTTATTCGCTTCAGTCACACCACCTCCCGCTCGTCATACAGCCTCCCTGCCAAATCAACCGCGACCTAAACGTGCTTGGCCGAGCGGCGATCATATGCCGGCGAACATCCACCGGTAAACCCTGAATGTACCTCTTGATTTTCCGAGACAGAGGCGTCACCTGATCAGGCACGAGTCGTGCCATTTCATTAAACATGGTCGGTATACTGCTGGTGTGTCATGGTTCCAGCCTCCAACTGCAGAAACTCCCTTTCCAACTTATCCATTTCCCTATGAGGACAGAACTCCTCAATCACCATCTTCTTCAACTCAGGCCATTTCATTCTCCCGATTGCCCGATTACCCTCTGCTTGGACAATGTTGTTCCCACCAACATAGTGCCGAGTCTACAAAAGAATGAGTGGCAAACTTCACCTTCTGATCTTCCCGACACTCCCTGATTCGAGAACGGCCTCCATCTCTCTCACCCATCCGGTGAGCAGCGGTAACATTGCCATTACTATCAAAAGTAGGGGAATTACATCTCATAAATGTCCACTAGTTACATCCTGCACGACTCTGGCACAGGCTCTTCTTTTCCTCTTCATCATCAGACAGGACCGTTTCAGGCTCGGGGTTTCCCGTTCTCCAGAGGATCGTTCTTTCTTTTCTTTCCCCTTCTCGTACACCTTAATAACTTCAGTCACACAGACGGTAAGATTGTCTGCAAGACCTGATGGACTTCTTCTACAACGCCTCCTTTACTGAGGCTCTAAGATTGGCGCTTTCGTCGCCACCCTCCTGATGGGGGTCTCTGGTTCTTCATGAACCACCCTCTCAACTCTGGGTCTCCCTCTCTGGGTCGCGGTTCAGCACCGTGACCTCAACCCTAGAAGCTTCGAAGATCTACCTCCGGCCATCACACGCACACTGAAAGATTCAAACACCAACACGGTCATTCAAGGAAACAACTTAGTTTATGTCAAGTATAGTAAGTCCCTAATTACAGTGGCTAGTTGTGATTAGCCACTTACTTTACTTTTCATATCCCAAGTATTACCTGTCCTGACTACATCAGTATTTAAATCTACATACAACACATAACCACATACCATGCGCACATAAAACCGGTTAACTTTACGAAAATACCTGATGGCACGCAGCTACTCAGATTGGCATTCCATTCCCTTTCCGTCCTATTCTCAGTTTAAGATTAGGTTTATTTTGAAAATTTACCCATTTCACTTAAACTTGGCTCTGATACCAACTTGTAAGGCCCCGTTCCCGGGACGCTTGCAGCTGGGTTCTCATCGCTCATAAAACGTATAATTTCATTTGTATTTCATAAATCGCAGCGGAAAACTAAAACAATCTTTCATTTCCATGTAAATTTTTGCAAGTTAATACAACATTCATTACAAAATAGCTTGTTCGCATTACATGCAAAAACATTAATCAAAAGAATGCCATCCCAAAAGAGCTGAGTAGCTTCACGGTGTGCCATCCTCAGCAAACATTACCTGCAACTGGAAAACACATCAAAGTCAGCGTTGCTGAGTGAGTTCTAGTTTTATTACAAAACATACTTTACTTTCATATAAAAACATTTGTTACTTTTACATGATCACACATCGTACGTACACATAGATGATATCATTATTATCTTCTTCATTCATTCTTCATTCATTGTTCTTTATGACTTTACTTGCGCATCGGACATCATCCGTACCAATACCATGTGCTACACCCCGGTTAGTCGTAGCTACCGGCCCGAAGTCAACAAATGAACAGCTAAACGTATGCCACGGTACTAGGAGTAACCATCAGTCTTAGCTACTGGGCCGAAGTCAACAAATGAATAGCTAAACGTATGCCACAGTACTAGGGGTAAGCGGTAGAGGCACTACATGTTGGTCAATCACAAAGAAGGACCCTGTTATCCAATGTTTGCAAGACTCTTTCATTCGTTCATTAATGCATACATTCGTTCATTATGGTTCCTCTTTCTTTATCTTTCACTTTACGTTACATAATACTTCGTTCATTCATCATAATAGGTAAAGCCATAGGAAAGAATTATACATCATACTAAGGAACATATCATACACATTCGTCATCGTCATACAGGGCAACACCATACATACGTAACAAGCCTAAACATGCAACATCGTCATCATCATCATGCCCAACATGCTTTCTAAGGCCTCGAGCGTCATCTTACACAAACTCTAGGAACCTTACGTCAAAACTTACATCTGCACTTTCCCTCAAAAGTCAGAAGTCAATCTACCACCTTCCTCGGGTACAACAGCCCTATTCGGGCGTTATGGACACCCTTCAGTCGCATTGCCTCCATGCGACTAAAAATCATGCGAATGAACTAATACGGATGAACACCTATGCGAATGAACATCCAACGTGCGAATGGACAATGCGGATGAACACCTATGCGACTGGACCTTCAGTCGTGCGAATGGACCTTTAGTCGCATGACCCCCATGCGACTAGCCCTTCAATTGTGCGAATGAACCTCAATCGTACGAATGGACCCCAATCGCACCCTAATCGGCGTATGGCCTCCATTCGGCCTCCAGTCGGTCGCCTAGCCCTAACTGATGCAGAATGCAGTTCATCCCGACTGCAGCCGAGGGTTTCAGCCTCCAAACTCATCTAAACCCATTTTAAGCCTAAATCGACCACCATCTAAACCTTAGGGATGGCATACCATAACATTATCAAGCACAACCAAGCAGGAAATCAAGCCCCAAACGAGTCCTACGCATACATACACGCATACATACAGGTTTTCACCCAAAAACGCTTGGAAAAAGGGTTTTCAGATGTGTTTCAGCCCTAAAATCATTCAAAAACATGTAAAAGAGGGGTCCTAGAACTCACCTAAACGAGCACAATGACAAGAGCTTCGATTTGGCTTGCTTCACGACGATTTTGGCGACCCGAACAGACCCGAACCGGCACTTTTCCTCTTTTTTCTTCTTCTCTCTTCTTCTCTTTATGAAACTGAAATGTGGGGTGTGTGGGGAGAGTGGGCTGCCCTCTCCCTACTAATATCACCACATTCCCAACTTTTCTTCGTTGGCGAGTTGGTCCCTCGACTTTTGGACGTTATTTTCTTTTCTTTCTTCACCAGCTTTAAAATAATAAATATTCGGGTGTTACAACTTTGACACTCGGTGCCAACGAATGGAAGGGTTCATCAAGTCACAAGACTCGGGATATGGGAATCTCTTATCATAGGACCTTACACACCAAGCACCTATTCAACTACTGCTGGAAAGAGTTAGTTGATGGGAACTATAGTCATATTCCCATCAAACTATAGGTTCCGATTTAGGACCTTCCACCATCTATAGAAAGGCAGTACCTTTGGTGGGAGATCTTTCCTTGTCTTCCTTTCTTCTCAACTTCAACTCTTCTTCAATCTTTGACTTTGCAGTTAACTCAGCTAGATGAAGACTGCTGAGATGATTTCTGATGAGTGCATTAGTTTCAGAGTTGGAGGGGTTGGAGAATGGCTTCTCTGCTAGCTCAGCAATGTCGAACCTGCTGGAGTGTAGCAGAGAGGTTGCATTGAGTCTATTGACTTCACCATTCTCTCTTTCCACAATAAAGTTGTGAGAAGGTTCATCAAACCTCCACTGGATTATCTTTCTTCTAGGCACAAGAGACTGACTAGGAATCTTTTCCTCTTTCTTTGTATCCAGCAGAGTCACTAGTTTCCTTCTGAGCTTCTTCTCTTCATCATTTAAGGAGTCGGAGTTGAGTCCTAGAAGTTTTGCAGCCTGGTCCAAAGTTCCTCTAGGAATATCAAGGAATTTATCTCTTGTGAGGGAACTTGAAGAGCCATCAACATAGGTGATGTTGACAGAGTCTTCTACACAAGAGAATTTGCTCAGAGTAGTGCAGTTCACGAGCTTCGTCTTGATTGCCTTAAACTTCTTAAGGGAGAGATGTTGAGAAGGCTGAGGGGATCGTCTAGATGGTAATTAGGCAGGTTTAGGTTCAGAGGTTCTGGCTAGTGTTTTGGGTTGGATGATGGGAAGTTTGGGTGGTTGAGGTGAGGGAGTAGGTGAGGGTAGTGATGTGGGTTCAGGGGTGAAAGGTTCAGGTTTAATGGTGAATGGTAGGGGTGAAGGTTCAGTTGTGGTGGGTGGTAGAAGTGAAGATCATCCCTTTTACCCTTCTATACATCTCATTCCTTTTCCCCATCCGGATGTCAGCCTTAATTTCACTGACAATCCGTTGGAGTGTCCTTTCAGACATAGGACCCACCTGCCTCCCAGAGAATCCATGAGCCCGAAGATAGTCCTTCATCCAGACTTTCTCAGTGGGAGCTTCTGAGGAGTGCCGTGACCCGGCTTCTTCTTCCTCCTTCTTCTTCTCAGCCTTTTTTTTGCAGCCTTTTTCCTTTCTTTCTCCATTTGATCCTGCTTTTTGTTGTAGAGCCAGAGGATCGTATCATCATTGTGTGGAGGAAGTTCTTGAAGCTTAAAGCCTCTGAACAGTAGGAAGTCACCCTGTCTCTCCTTAGCTATAATTTAGCCTCCTTCTGTTTCTTTTCCTCTTCTTTCTCCAAGGCCAACCTGGCTTCTTCCTCAAGTTTCAGCCTGGTTGCCTTCTCCAGATCCACCAACTCCTCTAATGGTAGCAGGACTGTTTCTTCATTGGTAGCTCCTATTCAATGAGCTGATCAATTATCAGTCTCTTCTTTTATTGATAATAACCTCCTGATTGGAAGCAACTGCTTTTGTACTGGCAGCTAGCACTTCTTAGTCTGAAGTCTTCCTTTCTCTTGATTTCTCAATCTTCTCCTCTTCTGAAGCTCTTCCGCAGTCATCTTCCTTTTTCCTTTGTCTTTTGAAGATCCTGACTGTGGTGGTTCTTGGAGAGAGGTTTCTGATGTGAGAAAGGCAGAGATGGTGTCTGGGATGGAGGTAGAATTGGAAAGTCCTCACTGCTCACCTCAGATGCCATTTCCAAGATACATCTGTGATGATCAGTTCCTCGGACATTTTGAATAGTCCTTCCGCAACTTCCATTACAGCTTCGGAAGATTCAGCTTGTTCTTCCAAGACTTTAACTTCAGCTTCGAAAGTTGGAGGTGATGCAGATTCTGTCCCAACTGTTTCAGTGTTAGGCCATCAGTCCCTATTCCCCTTCGAATTGAATCTTGGGTTCCATGTGGACCTTAGGTTGACCAACTTCTTCCATAGTGGTAGAACATGCAGTCAGCGTTTGAAGCTCTTCAGCTCCAAAGTAGATCATTGCAGCATCATAGCTTGGTTGCTCAAAGGAGGATCTTAACAGAAACTTGGTGAAGAGTCTGTAGAGATCACTGAGCATCCTTGGGTCAATCTGAAGAATGACGTGAGATGGCTCAGCTGCTAAGATGATGGGAGATGAAGATGTTGAAGTTAAAGGTCGGCTCTGTGGTTCCTCATGTATTTGTCTTTGAACATTCTCCCCCTTTTTGGTAGCATCATCTTGAGAGCTAGATGAGCTAGAGGAAGAAATCAGTGAGACCTGAATAGGTACATGCCTAACAGACCTCTCTCTTTGTTTCTCAGCTAGTTGAGCCTTGAGATTGTCAATCTCAAGTTTCTAAGTGGCAGACCTTGCTTCTAAAGTCCTAACCAAGGATTCAAGGTTTGAGACTTTAGTTAGAAGGTCTTTAACAAGGATTTGCATGCTTCCCTCATCTTCTTTTGAAGAATCACGGGGAGATGAGGTAACGTACCTAGTATGTTCAGCCTCACCACCAGATGTGGTTCTTGGCACCCTGATTTCCCATGCGCAATGATGTGTCTTTCAGAGTCATCAAAGGGCTCGGTTGCCGTAGATTCAGTCTGAGAGATGTTACCACTGTCCACAAGGTCCATTGAGGCACCTTTTGTAGTGGCGGTGAATCTACATGAGTCCCCTCCACATCAGTGGGACTCACCTCAGTTATTGTTGCTGATGGGGGCTAGAGATAAGGGATTTCTCTAGGCTCTGTTGATCTTGAAGTGGGTATGGTAGATCAACTTCATTGCCATGGAGAGACGTTATCTCTTCATCAGTTTTGAATAGAAGGTCAGTGAAAGATAGGGAGGTTAAGCCTACTGACCCGGGACTTTGGTCAATGTCTACAGGCATTGAGCCTCTGGTGGGGTTGTCCTTTGTGACAGCTCAGAAGAGTGTAGATACTCATTCTGAGGGCTGTTGGTTTGGGTATCGGGCTCCTGGGTTTGAGACTGAGGAGACTCAAAGCCCAAATGAGGTCGAAAGAAAGAGAAGGATGGAGAGACCTCTGACTGAGTGGGTGCCCATGTTTCCACTCTAGTCCTTTTGGATTGAACAGGAAGAGCTTGTTCAATCAGAGTAGATTGAACAAGGGTTCGTTTGGGGCGTCTTTGATAAGTGATGGTGATGGGTGGAGAAGGTAGTGTTGGCATTATGGTGGTAGTTGCTGGTGTGGTTCATCACCTGTGGGGTGAACAGGGATGTCACCAGGAGCTATGTGCTTAAACATACCTGGAAGCAGAGCAGTGTGACTTCCAGTGAAGTTGGTGGACATCTTATTCAAGGTCTTGAAGATGGAAGGCCGCATTTGGGGGACGATCAGAGCAGCTGCACAGACAAGCATGCTCTGGTCCAACTCATAGTTGATTATGTGTTGAAGGAATCTAGGATACATGAAGAATGTTTCCCTTTACAGATTCCCAATCAGATTAGAGAACACAAATCGTGAGTAGTTGAAGCGCAGGCCTCTCACCAATCCATGAACTAAGCATCCTAGTTCATAAGGGATTTGATCCATCCTCCGGATTGTTGGACAAGCAATGAAGAACAACATGCAGGAGGAACTTCCAATTGTAGGAGAAGTTGAACTTGTAAACAGTGACCTGTTGATGTCTCCACCATATCCCATTAGGATATAAGTGCCATCCAAATCTTCATTTGGGAATTCAGTAGGAGCTCCTTCATCGTGAAGCTCAAGGTGCTCCCTGATGAGTTGTTCAGTGATGATCAACTCTTGTCCACAGATGCTGGACTGTAGTACACGAATCCCATTAGGGTTTCGACCTGACCATTTTCCCAAAATTCTGCCATTTGGTTGGAGTGAACAGTGGGATTAACAGTAAGGGCAGTGTAGTAGGTGATTGGGTGAGAAAGGAGATAATTTCAGAGAAGTCAGCATCTCTTGAAGAATCAAGAAGTGTGACTTGGTTGTGTGAGGGTTGAGTGCCATTGGGAAAGGTGAAAGTAGATGATTTTGAGCTTGGGTAAAGTCGGAGAGTAGAAATTTCTAGGGCAGTAAAAAATAGCAAGTAAGAAGATGAAATTGAACAGTCGAGATTATTTAAAAGAGGGCGGTAAGGCGGTAATGGAGGTTAGGATAAGGTGATGTGATCGTTTAGTGGATGAAAAGACAGTTGGCGGTAAGGTTGAAATCAATTAAATAATTGGACATCATTAACAAAATCTTTGCTTTTTACAGTGTGGGGCCCAAGAGATTTACGTTACACAGTAGATCTCTCTCTTCCAAGTGGAAAAGATTTCCGAAGGTAACTTGTCTTCCAAAGGCAATTCCTGCTTCCGAAGCCAAACTTGGCTTCCAAGGTTAGAGTTGCTTCCGAATGGAGAATCTGTAAGTTCGGAAGTAGATCTGATATGCAATCAATCGCTTCTCCGAGGCCAAAAATTCTTCTGAGAAGAAAGTTATCCTTGAGAAACTTTGCTTCGGAAGATATGAGAATGTCTTTCGAAGGTTAATTTCTCTTTGGAAGGAATTTACACTTAGAAAATTTTCAGAGAGAATTTCTGATAACAGGGCTTAAATTGTATTGACACAAGACTTACATATTGAAAAGGTTTTCAAAAGAGATTAAATTAATCAATGTTTATCATCCCAATAGCTGTTATGAGATACTTAAATCTTTGTTCATCAAACGCTTTGGTGAACAGATCAACATATTGTTCATTTGAATCAACTTTGATTAACTTAATTAGATTTTCTCATGAATATCTCTAATGAAATGATACCTAATGTCAATATGCTTTGTCTTGGAGTGCTTCATCGGATTTTCAGTAATTGAGATAGAACTGTGTTGTCAATATGGATAGGAGTACTCATAATGTTGAATCCATAGTCTAACATCTGATTTTGAATCCATAGCAGTTGAGCACAACAGCTAGCAACAACAATGTATTCAGCTTCAGCAGTTGATGTAGAGACACAGGATTGTTTCTTGCATTGCCATGAGATGATCCTTCCACCAACAAATCGACATCCTCCTGATGTTGATTTCTTGTCAATATTGCAGCCTCCATAGTCACTGTTAGAGTATCCATAGAGATTGAAATCTTTGTTTCTGGGATACCAGAGACCTAGTTTAGGTGCTCCTTTGAGGTATCTGAGGATTCTCTTAATAGCAGCTAGGTGAGACACCTTTGCAGCAGCCTGATATCTTGCACAGATACAAGTAGAAAACATGATATCAGGTCTACTAGCTGTGAGATACATCAGAGAACCAATAATTCCCTATACTGATGTTTATCAGTATCCTCCCCCTCAAGGTCAGGACAAAGATTATGGTTTCTGGGTATGGGTGTGTGGGAAGGCTTGCAATCTTTCATTTCAAATCTTTCTAAGATATCAAAGACATACTTAGATTGATTAATGAAAAACCCTTCCTTTATCTGCTTTACCTGAATTCCAAGGAAAAAGTCCATTTTTCCCATGAAACTCATCTCAAACTTTTTCTTCATAATGTTCTCAAAGTCCTTACACATTTGGTCATTTGAAGAACCAAATATGATGTCATCGACATAGACTTGAACGAGCAAGATGTCCTTTCCAGACTCTGATGAAGAGAGTCTTATCAATGGTACCTCTAGTGTAGCCATTCTTCAGAAGAAACTGAGACAAAGTCTCATACCATAGCCTTGGTGCTTGGTGCAGCCCATACAGAGCTTTATCCAATTTGCACACATAGTTGGGGTGTTGTGGGTCTTCAAATCCTGGAGGTTAGCATACATAGACTTCCCTATCTATATCCTCATATAGAAATGTACATTTGACATCAAGTTGATAGACAGTGAAGTCCATGGATGCAGCATAAGCAAGGAAGATCCTAACTGCCTCAAGTCTTGCAACTGGTGCAAAGACATAGTATAATCGATTCCTTCCTCTTGAGTGTATCCTTGAACTACAAGTCTTGCTTTATTCTTGATGATCAAGCCTCTATCATCTCTTGTTTCCGAAAACCCATTTGGTGCCTATGGGTACTTGAACAGATGGTAGCGGACATATGTTCCATACCTTTTGTCTCTTGAATTGAAGCAGCTCCTTTTGCATCGATTCAAGCCAACTACTATCTTTCAAGGCATCTTCTACCTTCTTGGGTGCCATCTGAGATAGAAAGCATGAGTACAAGCAGACATTTCTTTGATGAGTCTGTCCTCTTGTTCATACACCCTCAGTGACATCCCCTATGATGTTCTCAGTTGGATGAATGTTGTGAATCCTAAGATGAGGAATCACTTCTAGTTGCAGAGATAAGTCTAGGTTGGACATATTCTGCTCAGAAACTGGAGCACTCTGTTCAGCTATTGTTTCAAAGTCATTCAATGAGGACTGATTGAATGAATGAGAAACATCATCAATGGTTGGCTGTGAGGTAGTATTAACAGTTGCTTGTTCCTTCAAAATACTACTTCCTTCTACCTGGTGCTGTAGTGGATCACCTGATGTGTTTTGAGGCTCAATAAGTGATTCACTTGTTGAAGCTTCACTGTTCCTTGATATAGATAGACTATCAAATCTATGAATAGTAGAAGCTTGGTGTATTGTGGCACTTGGAGAATTTGGACTAGGTTTGGGAAGCTCAAACAGTTGATCATTAGCATTAGCATCAGCATCATTTTGAGCACCTGTTCTAGCTGAAACATTCTCACAAGATGGTTTAGAATAGTTTGGAAACAATTCTAAATCAAAAATATGATCAGGGTCATTCCCCTTAACACAAGGAGTGTGCTCATTAACAACAAAAATAGCCTCAAATTGTTGATTCTTAATGTTGTATACTCTGTAAGCTTTGGAGCTAGACGAGTATCCAACAAAAATAGCATCATCCGAATTTTTAGCAATTTTGCTAAATTGTCCTTTGTGTTAAGTATAGTACACCTGCTGCCAAAGAACCTTAGAAGCCAATGAATGGTGGCCTCTTGTTCCATAACTCATAAGGGGTCTTTCCATGTGGCTTAACTACAAGAACTCTATTCTGCACATAGCATGCAGTGCTGACTGCCTCTGCCCAGAATGTTAGAGTTAGCTTTGAATCAACTAACATAGTTCGAGTAGCCTCAATAAGTGTCCTATTCCTCCTCTCAGCAACACCATTTTGTTGAGGAGTTCGGGGAGCACTATATTGTCTGGCAATCCCTTTTGAGTTACAGAATGAGTCAAGAACGAATTTCTTAAACTCAGTCCCTTGATCACTTCTAATGATTTTAACCTTGTAATCAATTTGATTTTCTATTTTAAGAATAAAAGATTTTAATGTTTCGGTAGTTTCATCTTTAGTTCTTAAAAAGAATACCCATATGAATCTTGTAAAATCATCAACTATCACAAGGCAGTATGTTTTCCTTCCAATGCTCATTATACTTGTGGGACTAAAAAGATCCATGTGTAGTAAGTGTAATGGAGTAGTGATAGAGTTAACACATTTGGATTTATGAGATGTCCTGTGTTGTTTCCTTTTCAGGCATGTAACACAGTTATCTTTGCAGAAAAACTCCTTTTTCAGCAAACCATGTACCAAGTTATTTTTAGCCAATTTATTCATTGTCTTAAAATTTACATGACACATACGTTTATGCCACAGTGTTGACTCATCACTATCAGCTTTGGAAAGAAAGCATGATACTTCACCTATTGGGAAGCATTGTTCATATCTAGCTTGTACATATCCCCTTTCCTGGGAGATCTAAGAAGCACCAATTCGGAGGAATTGTCATCCCTGGTTTGAGGATAATGCACTCATGTTCTGTGAAAAGCATCTGGTGCTTTTGATCACAATATTGAGAAACACTTAACAGATTATGTTCAAGCTGCTTGACAAAGTGGACTTTGTCAACTTTTAGTTTACCGTTGGATATACTCCCTCATCCAGAAATATATCCTCCGGCCTCACCTTCAGATTGGACAGGACCTCCATCATAGTTCTGAAACTGTTGAAGTATAGATTTGTTCCCTGTCTTATGCCTGGAGCATCCACTATCTACAATCCATACATTGTTGTTCTTGTCAAATAGATGTCCCTGCATATAAGATGAAATATTAGTTTTGTTTGGAAGCCCAAGCCTTGTTGGTCTCGGGTTCTTCCAAGGATAATGACATAATTGAACCAAATTTATGCATGGGGTTTCAATAGAGGTCTTTGAAGAAGAGGTTCGGGCTGCAGCATCTTCCTTGATCTTCCAGTCCACCTTTGGCTGACCTTAGAGGATGAGCTTGTTGAAGCTTTCGCAGCATGGCCTTCTTCCGAAGCTTCTTTCTTTTTGGAAAAAGCCTTCACCACCTTTTCTTCCGAAGCATCCTTCTTCTTGGATGGTTTCAAGGGAGCTTTCTTGTTCTTCCAAACCTTAATAGCTCTAGCTTCCGAAGCCATTTTCCCTTTGGAAGAAGAAGTTTCTTCTGAAAGCAACCTGACTTCCGAGACTAGCTTCCCCTTTTCATTACTTGAACCATTTGGAAAGTTCCAAATGTGAAACCTTCCTTGACTACTTCTTTCCTAACATTATTTGCATAATGTGTGCTTGCAGGATTGTAGTAACAATCTTTTTCCATGTGATTTTGCAGACCACACATGATGCATGCAATGTTAGTCTTTTGGGAAAGTGAGGGTTGCTGTTTCTTGGGCATCATTTCTTCATCAACAACTTTTCCCTTCAACTTCTGATCCTTTGGTAGGATAGGAATGCTGGTATTACATTCCTTTCCTGAATCAGAAGTACCTACCACTTGGAATCCAGTTAAGACAAAGACACCCTTCTACTTGGGGTCAATCTTCAGTTTGGACTCAGCTATCTTCTTGGCGGTTCTTCTAGCAGGTTTAGCTCTGCTTCTTCTGGTTTTAGTGGTTAGGATTTGATCTTCACAGGAGGAGATGGGTACATCTACCTGTTCCTTCCCTATGGTGGCCACTATTGATACCTCATCCTTCAACTCTAGAAAGGAAGGTTAGCAGTTGGAACCTCTTGCTCTTCAGTACCGCATCTAGGCTATCTAATAGACTCATAGGAATGTGGCGGAGCGATTTCATTGGTTCCCAACCCTTCTTTGTTTTGATAACAGAGTTTGGAGTGGGAGGATGATGCAAGAATAGCTTGGAAGTTCTGCTCAGAAATAGCATGCTTCCTGGCCTGAGCCTCAGCTGTGACAAGCTGGGCTTGAGCCTCAGACAATTTGGATATCAGATCCTTGATTTAAGTCTTTTAGTTGGTGTGTTCATGTTTTAAAAGAGATACAGTTTTCTCTAACTCATCAATTTTCTTTTGATAGTCAGATTCAGCTCTTTTAAAATCAAATTTTAGAATATTTAAAGACTCAATATCATATCTGATTTCCATATTGTAGTCTTGATAAAGTTTAACTTTAGCTGTACAGGCTGGAGTACAGAGATGTTCATATACCTGGGCATCATCTGTTCCGGCCATGAGAGCTTGAGTAGGAGTCACATCCTGTACCATGAAGCTCTAGTCAACTTCTTGAGCCATTGCAGCTGTTTTAGTTGACCTCTTAGTGGGCTTTGAGGTTGAGGGATGTGTGGAGGCCTGTGGGGTTCCCGGATTGGTCTTGGGAGCCTTGCATTCCCTTGCAAAATGACCCAGTTGGTTACAGTTGTAACTCTTTGCGTTGGTCTTGTCGAACCCAAACTTGTTGGTAGTTGGGTTTTGAGGGAAATGCCTTCCAGTTCTCTTAAAGAACTTCTTCGCTCTGTAAGTTAAGAGAGCCATCTGCTGGACAATGTCCACCGACTCTACATCATCTGGACTAAAACACTCAAGATCATCAAAACAATATTGAAAATTCCTGAGTGTCCACTTCCTGAAACAAAGGCACAACTTTCCTGGAAGGAGTTGTGTTGAGCCTGTTAAGACCTTGGAGTCTCAGGAAAAGTGATGTAAGGTCTAGAAGAGCAGGATGGCTGTTGATAAGTAAGGAAATGCTAAGGTTGAGGGGTTAATGAGCCTTCAGCAACCATTAAAGCGTTGCTAGCAGGAAGACTCATGGGTCTGCTTGTTTGGTGGCCTTTCTTACTCTCCATCTCTAGGCGATATCCATCAAGATGCCATAGAGTTCAGTCATAGAAATAGTGTTCAAGTTTTATGTTCTCTTGATAGAGACACAGTAGAATGTCCACTCGTTGGGAAGAGCACTAATGAACTTTCTGGTGAGATCTCTAAGTTCAAGAGTGATCTTCACAGACTAAAGGGAAGAGATAAGATCCATATACCTGAAGTACTGCTGGCTGAGGATCTCTCTAGCAATATGAGTGAAGTTCTCGAACTGCTGCTTCAGTGAGTCCTTCTTTGAGTCGTTGGAGCTTGAGTACATCTGAGCAAGTGCATCAAACAATTCTTTGGCAGTCTTGCAATGCTCGAACCCCACCATAATAGAGTTCGGTATTGCAGTCATGAGAATAGTCATAGCATTGCTATCAATGTCCATCTTCTTTCTGTCTTCATTAGAATAGTCCTCGATAGCCTTCTTTATCATGGCACCGTTTCCACCAGGTGATGCCACCTTTGGCTTGTATGGTCCATTGACAATGGAATTCCATAGTCTGTTGTCTTGGTATCTAATGAAGCCTTCTATTCTTCTACTCCAAGACCTGAAGTTTTCAGGGGTAATGATGGGAGCTTTTGTCATTGTTCCCATCTCTACCTCAGATTTGTTAGGGCCATTTGAGTGAGTGAGTGGTAGGGAGGAGAAAAATAGGTTGATTTGGATGGTAAGATCACACAATCAAGAGCCTGAGAAGCTCTGATACCAATTGCAGGATCGGTGTTTGTCACTTAAACACAGAGTTTTCACTCAAACTCACCTACAACAGCACTCGGATATATGAAGAATCAATAAGAGTTGATCACAATATATAAAGTAACTAAGAACACAAAAAGATAATTTTTCAAGATACTTTTATATATTGATTCTCAACTTAAAATACAAGACTCTTACAAGCAGATGATCTCCCTATCTGTATGAATTACAAGGAGAACCTATATATAAAACTATCTACAGCAAGATATACTTTGATACCAGCTGGGATCCTATAACTAAAGTCTATACTACAAGACTAAAGATTAAGGTATCTCCGATCAAGTCTTATCTCAGATTTGGTTGTCAGGACATGTCCCTGACTTACCTTTTGTCACCAACTAAAGTTGGTAACATGTACTATCATGAAAAGGTGAACAGTGGAATAAAGTATGGTCAACAACATGGTTCTTTAGGAAGAAGCCATGCTGTATGAGAAGTCTGCAGCGGAGAGTCAGATACCATACTTGTGTCCACTGGTTCATAGCAGTGTCTTCCAAAGGTTAAATGGCTTTGGAAGAGTTAGTACTTCCGACGCCACTTATACTTCGAAAGAGGCTGCTTCTTTCAAGGCTTGGAGACTTCTTCTTTTCATCATACTTCGGAAGTGATTTTTACTTTATTCTTCTAAGTCTTGAACTTCGGAAGTATGCATTTGTCTTCGGAAGTAGAGTTCTGTCTTCGGAAGTTGATCTTTTATTTTGTCTTCGGAAGAACTATACAACCTTCAGAAGTTCCATGCAAAGCTTCGGAAGCCTTTTGCATGCAGCATCAAAATAACTTTAAGTGACAAAGTTTTGGTTGCATTAGCCTTCTTCTTGATCCAACAGTCAGCTTTGCTGAGTGAGTTCTAGTTTTAGGTAAATAAGAAAATATAACTTTATCCATCATATAATGACCATGCATACATAATACATAACATTTTCATCTTAATAAGCATGTTCATTATCTTTCATCCTTTCATATCTTTCACTTCATCATAAACGAGATTGCACAAAGCAAGAGTTCCATGTTGATCAACAACGAATGTCGATCCTTGTCGGTACACATCATCATGGTAGCTAAACCCTGACAGTTGATCCACACTACACGGCACATAGCCCGCTCATGAATACGGATCAATCATCATACATTAGACTCACATAAGTGAAGTCTATCATGGTGCTTGCAAGACTTTTCATCATCAAACAGGCCCAGGGGTAACATTCATTAAGTTTCACTTTTCATTAATATTGCAGGTTCGTTGAAGGGTGTAAGTTACAACACACAACACAAAGAGGAGATTAACTAAACTTTAATCAAACAGTAAACTGGATTAAACAATTTGAGATGCTAAGAACACAAGTAATGTGAGAGAGACAGAACACAAAGAACACAAGTGTATGGTTTTCAAGAATGTAGTATATTGCTTTCTCTACGTTCTATTACAAGTGTTACAAAAGCATATTCAAAAGATACAAGAACATGAGATACTTATACTACATCCTACAACCGCCTATACTTTGAAAGCCAACTGGATACAATTGACTAGACACAAACAAAATCAATTGTAGAGTCAAAAGGCAGATTGCCTTTTGACTTGTGAATATGACATGCCATAGCTCACATCCTTATCTATTACAAAAAGGATAAAGTACATAAAGTAGAAAGTTACAGACTCAAGACCTCAATGTACAGTTACCAAAAGCATGGACCTTTTCACCAACTCATGTAAGTTGGTAACTTGTAGAGATGCAGCGGAAAGATGTCCGCTTTATGGAACAGTACATCAGATAAAGCATGTTACTAAAAGTCTTTGGAAGAAATCTGTCTTCATGAACTTGAAGCTTCGGAAGACTTTGTCTCTGAAGCTTCGGAAGACTTCATGTTTGGCTTTGGAAGATATTGGTCTTGGCTTCGGAAGATTTCACACTTAGAGTATTTTTCTTTCATGTGTGAAACTTCCTAAGCTTCTTCTTTAATGTACTTGTGCAGCATGCAGGATAGACTTAAGATGTTTAGGTTGCATCAGCCTCTTCATAAATCTCTACAAACTCCCCCTAGGCTTATGCTACCAAAACACATAGAAGACTTCAGATATCAACAGTCCTCATTAGGATGATCACCAATCCTTTCTTCATACGGTGATCAAGATCCTTCAGACTATCAAAGTGTCTTCTCATATCAAAGAGATCATGCAAAGGCAACTGAAACATATCTTGCCATGTGTAGGTGTCTTCAATACCTTGATCTCTAATGACATGCCATCTTTCTGGATTTGTGGTGTATGTCCAAGACAGTATGGGTCTTCCTGATGCTAGAGGAGCTGTTTGAATTGGAGTTGAAATCCTCTGGCTGCACAATCTTAAGATGTTCTGACTCATCATGGGATTTAGAAAAGGGTGTTGTCTTCTTCTTCTTTGGCTTTGGTTTAGAAGCCATCCTCTTCTTTCTCTTACCAGATTTTAACTGAGAAGACTGGCCTGCAGCACCAGATTGATCTTCATTGTCTTTCTCAGTTGGGACTTCCTCTCTCTCAGGCTCAGAAGGAGAGGGAGGTTGACCCTGTTGTGGATCAGAAGATGATGCTTGCTGAATTTCAATAGGAGGTCCAGGTTGTGTTGTCTCTGGTTGTTTAACCTTAACCTCCACTTCAGGTGGGGCTTGACTTGGAGTAGAGTGTAAGTCAATTAGCTCTCCACTTTTGTTCTTCTGCTTGATCACCCTAATATGCTCTTCCATAGTGGATAGAGACATGGGGCCAAGTCTCCTTCTGGAGAATCCATATAGCTTCAAGAAGCTCATCATCCTCTGCCTATCAGCAGACTTCTTCATGCTCTTCTGGATGATGGCTTTTGATTTTGCAGCTTCTTCCCTTAGTTTCTTCTTAATTGTCTTTATGTCCTTGATTTTCTCAAGTTCAAGCTGTTTTAAGTACTCAAACTCAACATAATCATAGGACAAGGGAAGAAGTGCATCTGCCTGATAGAAGCCTGTGGCACTCAGGTAGTTGATCATCTTGATCCTTTCTTCTTCTTTGTCTACTTGAGGTTCTTGTTGAACCACATCTTATTGTGCAGGACTTTCCTGAACTGGGGAGAGGGTAGGCATAACCTTGTACAGTCTTTTCTTCTCTCTTCTTTGACTTGCACTAGGAGTTCTGCATCTTCTTCCTCCTTCTTCTCCCTTGACCTTTCCAGGTCAACTAGTTCATTCAACTCATCTAAGGGGAGAGAAATGACATTGTCTATGTCATAGTTCCTAGTCTGCAAATAGTTTATCCTGACTGCCCTTAACTCATCATTCTAAGTATCTGGTCTGGGGGAAGCCCTTATAGCAGACTCCATGAGTCTTGAAGACTCAACAAAGGAACTTTCTCCCCTTAGCCTCCTTTTCCTCTCTCTCTCCTCCTCCTTAATCTCCTCAGTTGTCATTTTTCTTTTCCCTTTGTCACTTACAGACCTTCATGACTCAGGGTGGAGAGAGCGTTGGCCTTCATTGCTTGTTGCAGCATCTGAGCTCAGGCCAGAGAGAGGTTGAGAAGCACCTTTACCAGCAGGTGTTTCAGAAGGAGTGTGGATCTCTGCAACAGTTGATGATGATGAGACAGGGCTCTTAGGTTCTGCCACTGGGCCTTCAGTCAAGGATTCCCCTATGAAGCTAATCTTATGGTCCTCCTCAACATCTAGTTAACCGATGACATTGCTTGATTGCCTAAGTCTCCTTCTTAAGCTGAACTCTGTAGTGATCCTGTCTTGGATTCTTTTAGCCAGTCTGTTAGCTTGTCTTGATTGGCTTGGGTTGACAAGTGGCATGTTAACTAGATCCAAACCTTCATAGTAGTCCAAGGTCTAAAAATTGAAGACTTCTTGTTGCCCTTGAACCCTTATGATGATTAAGGCTTTCTTGATATTATCATACCTCCACCCAATGCTGTGATTGGAAGATGGTGAAGGTGACATAGCCCTTGGTATCCCATCGTCAAACAAACTCTATATGAAGGACTCTGTGTAGTCCACATCAATGTGAACCTGAGGAGGTTGCTGAGAATGCACAATTGCAAGTGAGGATGGTGAGTCCTCAATGCCATTCTCTCTGAAGAACTCCCAGGTTCTATGGCTGTAATGACTTTCTCCCCCTTTTTGGTAGCATCACCCACTTGCATAGGTGAGCTGGAAGATAGGTCAATCACATCCACAGGTTCTTATGTTCCTGGTTGAGCTCTTCTTAAGGGTCTCCCAGCTAGTTTTTCCTTAAGATATGAAATCTCAAGTTGCTGATCATTGATCCTGTTGTGTAAGGTAGTCACCTGAGATTCAAGGTGACTGACCTTTGAGACTAACTAAGTGCATGTTTTAGACAGTTTTTGCACCAGTAGTCTTAGATTCCCCTCATCTTCATTAGAAGATTCATTGGGGGATGAGATGATTGGACCAGAGTCCTCTCTCTCACCACCAGCTTGAGGTTCTTGGCTGCTGGTTTTCCTCTGCTCACTGGCAGTCTCAATTGAGATGTTAGTGGACTGAGTTGCCATGGTTGAGGTCTTAATGATGTAATCACTTTTAGAAGTGAGATCCTCTTCCATACGGACATCCTGAACAGGTTCAGGAGTGTCCACCTCAGTTGTAGGTGACTGATGTGGGATAGATGTAGGAGATTCAGGAGTATTCATCTCTCTTTGAGTAGGGGAAAAGAAGAGAGACTCATTATACTCACTGAAACCTAGATCTTCATCAGTATAGAAGTCAAGGTTGGGAATTGGTTGGTTGAGATCTATAGGCTGGGGATGGTAACTGTCCCCTGAAGGTTGGTTACTTGAGTGTTGAGACTCAGAGTGATGGCTTAAGGTAGCTGGGCTAATGAGCTCATCAGGCTGAGCATGAGGAACCTCAGCACTGATTCTTGAAGAGATGGGAGTGGTCTTCTCCTCAGGAGAAGTGGGAGCTCCAGTGTCCACTTCTTTCTATATGGGTGAGTATATGGGGGCCTCCACAGACTGAATAGCCTGAGCAGGGGTTCGTTTGGATTTTCTTTGGTAAGTGATGGTGATTTGAGGCTGTGAGAGTGGTTGGGAGAAAGCAGGTGTGGGCTCAACACTAGCTTGTGCTGCTAGGTTGTCACCTTAAGCAATGAGCTCTAACATTTTTGGGACTAGGGCTGTTTCTACCCCATAGAATCCAATAGTGGGCTTTCTCAGAATTTTAAAGATGCTGGGCTTCATCTGTCCTAATTTCAGAGTGTTACCTGTTTCCCTCAACTATGAGCCCAGTTCACAGTTAAGAATGTACCGGACATATCTAGGAAACATGTAATGCTCTAAGGAGTCTAAATTAGCAAGTAAATTTGTATATACAAATTGAGAATACCTGAATTTGACCTCCTGAACCATTCCATGGATTATGAAGGAGAGATCCTCAGGAATCTGGTCCCATCCACCATGCTTGTTTGATAAGCTGTGGATGACCACATGGAGCAGGAATCTCCATTAGGGTGAGACCGTCCCTTTCCTAAAGGTCTTTACAGAGAAATCTCCCTCATATCCCATCTGTTCAAAGGAATGATTGACAGCTTCCTTTGGTAAAAACACCTCACCTTCTTCATCATCCAGCTAAAGATGTCTATTGATAATGGCTGGAGTGATGAAGATTGTTCTCCCCTGCACTGTGGCAGACAGTGCCTTCTCCCCATCCATAATGACCTCTTGGCAGGTCTTCTAGAATTCAAGCAACTGATCCTCATAGAGTGGAGGATCAATGGTTAGGGAGGTGAAGTAGTTTGACAGAGTTAGAAAACAGCAAATCTTTGAGAAATGAGGATCTTTCTTAAAGCTTAACAAAGCAACCTGATTGTGTTGTCTATGTAGCTGCATGGTAAAGTTGGGATCATTTCTGTGAGCAAGGTTGGCCATTTTGAAGTAGCTTAAGGACGAAGAAAGAAGAGAGAAAGAAATTTCAGAGAGAAATTTGGGGTTTTAGGTTTGGAGGAAGAGCAGATGATAGAAAGAGGGGGAAACCGTTGGGTTTATATATGAAAAGGATTTCAGATAAAGTTTAATGAAAGAGTAGAAACTTTGAAATCTGGATGTCGGTGCCACTAGTAGCAGAAGGGGTGTTGGGTATGAAAGGTCCATTCTCAATAGACTCCCACATTCTTGAATCAAGAGACCTGATGAAACCTTCCATTCTTAAACACCAGGTATCAAACTCATCAAGAGTGATCAATGGGGAGTTGTTCATGGTTCCAGTTTCCATATCAGTTTTGGAAATGGCTGCCATTTGAAAAGTTTAGTATTTGTGTGTGTGTGTGAGGGATCTTTAAGATGGTGAGATCTTATATCAAGAGCCTGAAATGCTCTGATACCAAATGCAGGATCGTTGAAGGGTGTAAGTTACAACACAACAACACAAAGAGGAGATTAAGTAAACTTTAATCAAACAGTAAACTGGATTAACCAAGTTAAGATGCTAAGAACACAAGTAATGCAAGAGAGACAGAACACAAAGAACACAAGTGTATGGTTTTCAAGAATGCAGTATATTGCTTTCTCTACGTTCTATTACAAGTGTTACAAAAGCATATTCAAAAGATACAAGAACATGAGATACTTATACTACATCCTACAACCGCCTATACTTTGAAAGCCAACTGGATACAATTGACTAGACACAAACAAAATCAATTGTAGAGTCAAAAGGCAGATTGCCTTTTGACTTGTGACTATGACATGCCATAGCTCACATCCTTATCTATTACAAAAAGGATAAAGTACATAAAGTAGAAAGTTACAGACTCAAGACCTCAATGTACAGTTACCAAAAACATGGACCTTTTCACCAACTCATGTAAGTTGGTGACTTGCAGAGATGCAGCAGAAAGGTGTCCAGCTTTATGGAACAGTACATCAGATAAAGCATGTTACTAAAAGTCTTCGGAAGAAATCTGTCTTCACGAACTTGAAGCTTCGGAAGACTTCATGTTTGGATTTGGAAGATATTTGTCTTGGCTTCAGAAGATTTCACACTTAGAGTATTTTTTTGTTTCATGTGTGAAACTTCCTAAGCTTCTTCTTTAATGTACTTGTGCAGCATGCATGATAGACTTAAGATGTTTAGGTTGCATCAGCCTCTTCATAAATCTCTACAAATATTGTCTTTCACTTTAATATATAATACTTAACTTAATATATACACAACATGCCAAGTACTATTCATCATAAAACATAACCGACCCTCCGCGGGACAGCGGGGGTTCGGGGGCGGCAGCCCCTGACAACAGGGTCCTAGGGGCGGCAACATTTTTTTAAGTATTTATATAACACATTTCCTTATAGAAAAATCGATCTTCCCGATAAAACCTCATAAAAACTCGGTCATTCAAAAACGTATATTTAGTATGCATAATAATCCCAAAACATGGAAAAACATACAAATTAGGGGATCTATAACTCACTGGATGCCGAGACTAACTTCTAAACTAAGCTTACAAGGCTAGGATCACCATACACCACCTGCAGATGAGTTAACAATTAAAGAGATTAATTTTTGCCTAAATCCGCTGTTAATTTTGCTGCCAGAAAAGCAGTTTCGCTCACAGTTTCGCTACGAGTTTCGCTGACAGTTTCGCTGCCAGTTTCGCTGCCAGTTTCGCTGCCAGTTTCGCTGCCAGTTTCGCTGCCAGTTTCGCTGCCAGTTTCGCTGCCAGTTTCGCTGCCAGTTTCGCTGCCAGTTTCGCTGATAGTTTCACTGCCTGTTTCGCATGGCAGTTTCGCCCAACTTTTGTTGGAATTCCATGTCTACGAAACTACCTGCGGAACTATAGTTTCGCAGGGAATCTTCATAGTTTTGCAGATTGAATATGCAATTTCGCTGGATGCTTACACAGTTTCACAGATCGCATAAAAATTACGAACCAGCCCGTTTTTAACCCAAAATCGAAACTTTTTACATCAAATCTCTTAGTTAATCATCCATGAGGCTATATCTAAGCTTTTTACATGTTTTCATACGTAAAAATGTGACCTTTATGCAATTCTTTGCAACTTTTCAAAACCCAAAACTCTAGAATCCGGGTTTGATCTACAGAAGGGGTTAAAGGCCGATTCTTACCTGGATTTGTTGCTCCTTTCCTATGGTATGATGCTCAATCGTTCAGATCTTCAATCCCATAACCTTTGAAGCTTCAAATCTTGAGTTTTCTTCACTTTCTCTCTCTACTTTCTCTCTCTACGAATTTCGGTGGCTAGGGTTCAAGTGTGGAAGATGGTGGCTGATTAGGTGGGTTTGAAGGCTGATTATGGGTCCTAAATCACTTAGGCTCTTGCCCATAAGCCTAATTAGCCCATAACCCATTTCCTTCCTTTATTAAATACTCACAAACTAAGCCCATTATCCCCGATGGCTCGTTTTGACTTTTCGGGGTGTTACAAGAATAAGAAGATAATTGTGTTGGACATGGACAATCCATAGTATTTAGAGATTACCAAACGAACTTGAATTTTAAAGCCTCAAGAGATAAAGGAAATGGAGTTGGTAGAGAGGGGTCATGAGAAAATGAAAGAACTGATTGATATGTTGCCTGAGACTGTGAAGCAAATGTATAAAGTCTTAGTTGAACAAACACAATTATGGAATAAAGCAAGATCTGCAGGTGACATAGTCATAAATGTATTGCAGAAAGGCCAATCTATATCTTAGTTACTCAATGTAATGATTATGCCTGATAATACAAAAGAGGTTAAAATAATCACCTAGAAATACGATGAGGTCTTTGATGCTTTTCCGATTAAACGTGTAAATGCAATTTGTGATGTTTATTACTTTTAAACGAGCATCATCGCATTGCCGATACAAGATCTAAAGGAGTTGAACAAATTGCCTCTGATTAATCCTTCCAAGGCATCTCGATGTGAATACTTTGTCAAACTTCTCAATCGTGGTATTACCAGGATGGATACTTATCTTAAAACTCAATTATATCAAGAAGAAAAAGAATATTTTAAGTCTTTGAAAAGCATACGGAAGGTGGCTGCTAATCGAGAGGAAGAAAATTTTCTTGATGCGTATAATAACTAGTATTTTGAGAAAGTCACTAATCCAGGCTTAAAAGTGATAGATGGTACACAAACCTCGAAGCCGATTTTGAGGTGGTTTTGTCACGAATACTCATTTCAATTGAAGTTTGTTTGTAACTTGAAAGATTGGGGGCATGATATCATATCCTTATTTGGAGTTTTTGAGCTGAAGCTTCTCTATCCAAGTTATATCTTTTTCTTGTCCAACCAAAAGTTTGAGTGTTGCTTCGGAAGTTGCTGATAATGACAGAAAATACTTCATGTCGATCATTAAGGTAATGGATGCTGCTGTGGAGCGAATTACTTTGCGGAAATCTCTAGCATTTGCAAATATCATGAAGATGGATATAAAGATCATTGACTTTATGAGGATATCCAGCAAAGGATTATTGAAAGTTCACTCTCACGATCATCCAAAACCATATGAAATCTATGCTAACATGACATTGTAGGTCTGTCGAAAGAAACTCTCGAAGCTATGGACAAGATTGAGATCAAAACTAACGAGTCAAAGCCTGAGCAAGCCATACTTGCCATGAAGTTCAAGTCTGTGATCAAGAAAGTTTTGTGAGAGTTAGAACTCTACAAAAAAATTAGCTGGTGTTCAAGTTCAAAGACCAACCAAAAGAGTTCTTATTGGACTGAAGTCAATGCATATCTTAAGGGGAGTATTGTTAGAGCTCTTAGAAGATTAACATTTGTCTTTTGCTTTTTGTCTAGTATAGGGACTTTATTTTGTAAATATATGTATCTTATTTATTTTGATAATATAAATAAGATATTTTATGTATTTTGTATAGATAGAGTGAGAGAGAGAACCACTCTAATTCACCCATACACTTTGTATCCACAACTTTTGCTAGAATGAGATCTATGAAATTTTTAAGAAATTGCTTGTGTTTTGATTTTATTGTGTTTGTATTGATCATTACATCATGATATCATCATAGATTGATCTATTTGAATTTATCAAAAATTATGTGAATATTTATAATAGGCGATTATTATATCGTTGATAATAAATGTCATTATCACATGATAGTAGTTACTATAATGAGTATAGGTACCACTCACAACGTTCTTAATGTTATTAACACATGTATTATCATTATCAAGGACATAACTGATATTATTAACGCAATACTAATGTGGTCATTATTCTATCATCAAAAATATTGTTATTAATATTAACATAATGCGAATGTGATTACTGTCAATAATATCAGAACTTATACCTCTACTGGTAAAAATGTTTACTAATCAACTTGAGTTATTATCTTCAAAAGCATCATTAACACCATCGTTATCAATTGCTATTATTAGAACTACGACAATAATTATGGATATATATTTATAAAAGATGCCCATAATGATTTACTATTTTATTTTACATTATCGAGCTACTAATTGTAATTTCCACTGATGTTATTACAATGATTATTAAAAATCAAACTTGCATAGACCTTTATAAGTAACTAGTAAGTGACACGCGTTGCTGCGAAGCGTTAAAAATTACAAGGCTAGATTCTTGAACTCAAGACCTCTACTTCAAATGAAATAAGCCTAACCAACTAATTGTTTCATGCTACCTAGCTACTTACGTGACCGGATAATTTTTTAGTGAAATCAAATGTAGTAATATGTTAAAAGAACTAACGCCATATATTTGAGAAATCAAAAGAAATATAGACGGCACATTATGGCCGTAAAAATCAAAACATAGATAAAACAATTGATGTTGATATGTTTTAAAAATACATAAAAGTTACATCTTCGTAAAAACATCTATAGAAAATAGCAAACTTTAAGAACGCCAAAAATAAACAAAAAAAATTACAAAATCTAAAGAAACTTAAATACAAAAGTTTAAGGCTCGTAGAAAGTTGGCATAGCATAGTGGCATGCTTACATATTATGCATTCCAAAAGTAATAGCAAAAATGACCTGACCATAATCTAAGTCATAATATCCTGAAATAAACAGATAACATTGACTATTAAAAGATAATTAACCCAAATTGTTATGAAATTCTCAATCCAAAAGTTTCACATAAAGTTAGGGTATATATGGAAGAGGCTAGTACAGCTTCCTGTACCTTCGTCGGAGTTTCAAATCCAGTGTCGGAATCCTTTAGCTATCCTTGTACTGTCAAAATTCAATGAGACATATTCAACACTCAAAGCCCATTTTGAAATTATCAGATTTCTGAGAACAATCTTTGCGACAGGTGAAAACAGATAATCCATCAAAACATCAACCATGAGACTATTAGTTATATGAAACTAACATATTTAATCAAATTTACTTAATGTAATACCGTTACATCTAATCACAAAAAACATGTACCAGAAATATGCTACCTAAAAACATAAATTTTAACATCGACACTAGAGGTGTAGCTTTTTACACTCTTTAAACTCCTTTTGTTTCATGTTAAACACACTTTTGTCCTACTTCATTCACAGAATCCAAGTTAAAACAAACAAAATTTTGAAGCATAGCACATCAGAGATCTATGTTACAGCTACTATTGTTGTTGTTGATTGTTCATCCCCGTACAAGCTTTCAAGAATATATCATCTAATCCCACGACCTTTAACATCTGTTCTTTTGATTATAAATTTATAAACATTCAAAACGAAGATAATTTTGCATATGCATTCACGACACACACACTCTAGCTGATATGAAAACTCCTTCATGTTTTAATGTATTTATATAGAAATTAGAATCATAAAATCCCAGCCGTGTGAGCTGATAGATAGTTTAAGGTGTGATATTGATCGTACTAATATGTAAATGACAAATTAATCATAATAACATAACAAACACTACCTTTATCTCATATACAACATGCCTCCTAGACCGATGTGAAATCGATTTCCAAATATCATCTATGTACTAAAAGATGAAATAACAAGTTTGCATGAACATTCAACATTTTAATAAAGGTGAAGAAATGTTTGCAGAACTAATCAATCCGAGATAGCTCTGGCCATATTAACAGCAATCTGATAGGTCTAGTTAATAGTAGTAGGAAGGTAGAAAATTTTAGAACCACCAATGCAGTTAAAGATTGGGCTAGTTGGGCAACGGGTCAATAAGGTTGATTTTTGCATGGGGAAGGAAGAGTAAACTCAAAGCACATTTTTGTCAAAAGTTACTAAATTTAAAAGTTCAGGTGAATTAGATCACTTTCAGAAACTTTTGCCCTGTCTAACCCATTTAAACTGTTTACTTTTAATCTTATTATTTTGTTAGGTATGCTACAAATTATATATAATCAGAAGTCACTATATGCATATTATTTGTAACCGATCTAGAGAATAAAATATATAAACTATACATTTTCAACTACTAACGCCACAAATGTATCAAAGTCAAAATATCACAAGGCAGTTAAAAATCTCTAAATATATTGTAACTTACAAAACCGTCTCTGCAGCATAAAATTGGAAGCTTCATCAAATTAGAAATAGAATATAATACATTATGGCTTTTCAACCATCCTGTGATGTTACTCAAACATTGGTTAGGTCAACACTTAAAAATTTATTGCATCTGTGTTCCATAAATGACTTTTTATAACACGTACTGTGGTAAATGCCATCACTTTTATGGCTAGTGATGGGCTTTTTATGGTCATTCTACACACTGTGTTTTCAAATCAGTTTTATCAAATAATCAAAACAAAACTTTTGGAAGCAGATCTAGCTAGAGCATTCTGCTGAATGATGATGGGTATGTATTTGAGCAACAAACATAAGCTCTAGTTTAGTTAAAAAGATAAATAATAAAAACTGCTAAGAAGAGAATGATGCACTATAATAATAAATTAAACATATCACTAACCAGTGATATTAACTTTAGGTTAACAAAATCTTAAGTAGAACACATGATATAAAAAGTTTCATCATAAAGTTATAATACAGAAATCTTACCATTCTTTCACCAGGAGGTTTTGCGTTGGTTGTTAGATGAAAATCTTTAACAAATGCTCCATGACGTAGCTGCAATATAGAAGAAAAGAAAAATTAGTGCATAGATCTTAAAGATTATATTAGTTAAGGGAAAAATAAACAACATTACCATTGCCTCAATAAAGGTAAGTATTTCACCCATCTTCATTCTTGAATAAAACCTTATGGAAGATAATAGAACCTAAAAGATTGATTTAACAAAAACAAACATAATAATCCAAATACCAAAAAAGAGTTCTCGTAATTCTAGAATACCTTGACAAAATCGCTTAGATGCTTAAATGAACTGTGCTCTCCCCGGAAGTCATGTCTCTAACAGTGCAAAAACTTGTTGATATCTAACATCATAATAAAGTAGTCTTAATAAGAGAAGTTGATACAAAAATTGATAGAGAAATCAATATCAAGTAATCAACAAATAAATAATTTTGATAAAAACATTTACAAACCTCATTTCCAAAATATGAAGCTCTTCATTATACTTTTCACTAAACCATCCATTTCTACATGCACCCCGTTAAAACAAGGTTAACAGGGTTTAAAACTTAAAAAAGTAAGAAATACAAAATATATCATCACTAAGATAAAATATAAATAAAAAACTTATAAATCCTTAGAATGACAACTGATTATTTTAATAATATGGAAGAAATTGAGATACATAATTGTTTCAGCTATAACAAACTGGAAAGCGTTACCCATATGTGGATACTAACACCATATCCACCAACTCCCTCTAAAAATCAATTCAAAGTAAAAGACATGCATAAATTAAGTAAAAACAAACCAAACGGGAGAGATTTAACCTTGGGTTTAATGAAATTAAAATGGAACAATGCACTTGTTTACATTAATCAACTAATTTTGAGTATCAATTCAAGCCCAAATTAATTGAATTACTGAATTAGAAAGAGTAAATTACACCTTAACCATACTCATTGGTTATTATATTATTAAGTTATATAAGAGAGGATTATTCACTTGATAGAGCAACCTCCCAGTATTGGTATAGGTTATGCACGCTAGAGAGCCCAGGTATGTCTCATAAACCTCCTTTTTATTTTTAAACTTTTAAGTTGAAATACATATATTATTGTGGTGCAATACTACCTACTCTTATCCTCTAATAAAGCACAATCATTAAGTCCACTAGGAGTCGCGTGATTTGTGGATAGTACTATTTAGAGAATCCATCGCATACAATGAACACTTTATGCAAGGAAACCCTCCATTGAGATTCAATAATTGTTGTGTTACAAATTATTGCAACTTAAGAGTGCTTAGGAGAGCACAATTAAACCCAACAATTTAGTGGTAACGAATTATGTGATATTTTAGTACTCGGGCGAGAAAGTTCAGCTCAAGCATGATTGTGATACATTCTATCGCCCACCAATATTTATGTTTTATTTATGAATGTTTATTTATGATTATGAATTATATTACATGAAAACTTGAGCTCACTAACTTTTTGTTGATACGTTTTGAGTAGGCATTATAGGTATTTGTTGATTATAATGGGGAGTATTATTAGACTCCCAAAGCATTGGGTTTACAAATTTAAGATCATGGTTGATTTCTCATAAGACTCACTTAAGAATAACTATACACCCAGAAGAGCCATACAAGACAACAACTTCGAAGAATAGACAATAATGACCTGTGGCCTTTGCGTATGATTTAGTTAGACACATGTTGAGTTGTGATACTTTGTACTTAATTCATTATTATTGGTGTAAACCAATGGCTCATTTTCATTACATGGTTTTTGATGTGTTTGTTGGGGCTTTGATCCTCGTTATATTATGTGTGTGTACACACACACACACAACATATATATATATATATATATATATATATATATATATATATATTCATATATACATATATATATATATATATATATATTCATATATACATTATATATATATATATATATATATATATATATATATATTATATATATTCATATATACACACACACACCACATATATATATATATACATATATATATATATATATACATATATATATATATATATATATATATATATATATATATACATATATACATATATATATATATATGTATATTCATATATACATACATATATACATATATACAAATATACAATATACATATACATATATAGATACATATATTATATATATACACATATATACATATATATAATATATATATATATATTATATATATATATATATATGGTGTGTATATATACATATACACATACATATATATAATATATATATATGTATATATGTAAATATATATTACATATATATATACATATATATAAACATATATATATATATACATATATACACACACACATATATATATATGTATATATATACATATACATAACACACACACACACATATATATATATATACAGACACATATACACATACATATATATATATATGCACATATATATATATATATATATAATATAATATATATATATATACATATACACACACCACACACATATATATATATGTATATACATATATACATATAGATACATACATATATATATGTATATACATATATACATATAGATACATACATATGTATATATTATATATATGTATACATATAATACATACATATATATATATATATGTATATATGTATACATATATATATATATATGTATATATGTATATATATATATATATGTATATATATATATATATATGTATTATATATATATATATATTATACATATATATATATATACACATATATAGATATATACTAGTAGGGCACCCGCGTAATGCAGCAACGACAACAATTTAATATCCACGCATCCGTTTTTGTTAGCTTATCGATCATCTGGTGAATCTAGAGGTGAAACCGTTTTTTTTTCTTTCACAAAACCGGTTTGGGTTGGAACTGAACCGGTTTTTTGTCATGGAGTTAAACCGGTTTTCTTCAAATCGGTTGGGATTATAAATCGATTTTTTTCACTGAATACTCAAACCTATTAAACTTCTTTGAAAACATATTTTTTTTAAATAAACCAGTTTTTTTCCAAAGGTGACGCTGTGGTGGCCCCAATTTTAACCAAATACATCCCGCATGACGCTACGATGACGCTAATTTAAACACAGGACTTGTTTTACTCAAAGGGCCAACGGAGTGCTAATATTTTTTTACATAACAAAATCACATCAAAATGAACATAATTAAATATCCAAATGAAAAGGCCAAGTAAATTTTCAATATTTAAAAAATGCGTACATGAATATAAAAAAGATACTATCACATTAGATAGTATTTATTTTTTATTCTCTTACTAAAACATGACAAAATCCCCCTCACATTCATGGTTTGTGTTGTATCGTTTTTTACTTTGAGCTATAACAATTTTAGGTCGTAATATATATTATGTCATATTCAACACCGAAATTAAAAACACTATATAGGAGCACGATGGGGTTCTTGTATGCCTGTCATAACGTAATTGCATAATGTGAAAAAAATATGAAATTTATGTTTTTAGGTTAATGATGAAAACTATAAAATCATTGGTTGCAAGATGTTAAGTGGTCCGTCAATTTAAGTATTTATATCATCATGACCAAAAATAGACACTTGAATTCTTCAACTGGTAGCTTCAAAAGCCTTCTGTTGGTTGGTATTCTGTTGTCGAATTAAATGGTGTCAAGTCAATCGAAGTAGTCTGTAACTCCTTGTCATATAAAATAAATAAAATAAAATGTTAATTTAATTATTAAGTTATAGAATTGTCTCGGTTAAAACGATGTATATAATAGGGTGAGCAATTGACCGGTATACATGTAAGTTAATACATGGTGAAATGCTTAAGAGACACATGTTTGACCAAACGTTCCCACTTTAGTTTGACCAAACATTCCCAATTTAGTGTACTCCTAACAAAATATATGGTTTATTAGAAGGTAATTAACCTTCTATGCATGATTAGATGCCCACATAGGTGAAAGAAAGTGTAGTTATAGTTCCAAAATCATGTAAATGGACAAATAGGATATTGAAGTCAAAGAAAAATGCAAACCTTACTAAATGGGATATTGAGTAAACAAAAGTAACATCACACCATTCAGAAGTAACTATTTTAAAACATATATCAAATGGACAAATTTCTACTTAAACTTTAAACTCTTACATAATTGAAAATATGTATATTTGTATACCTCAAAATCATCCAACAATTTCTTTTGAATCGACATAGACCTTTAAATGAATCTGCTGATCAACAAATTTGTAGTCATTTTCATATGCGTCAATTGTAACAACTACAACAGTGATCAATGGAAAATGGCATATGCAATATATGATTTCACTTGACATACCTTTGTGGTTTTGGTTTGACTATGAGATACTCATGTCCTGATTTGACTTGGCTAAATGAGCATCAACCTAATAAAATATGTAACAAAATGAGCTGAGGATATACCGGCAACTATGCAGCATCATAGATAGCCAAAGCAATCTTGTAGCAAGTTTCAAATTTAAAAACAAGCAAACAAGTTTCAATGTTAAAAAAGAGAATTTTATGAACACATCTGACTATTCTCACTACTAAAAACATAAACAATAGTGTTTTAAGAAATATTCAACTTGGAGCAAAATGCAAATCTTTAAGAACAATTCATTAACAATCAATTTTCTTTATTATATAAAAGTATCTAAAATATATGTATTGTTGTACACTTTGGAGGTTTGCTAAGAACAACTTAATAAGTAAAGTTAACCTACAAACAGAACCAACTATTAGTCAAAATCTAGTATGAACTTTAGTTATGACTAATGAAAGGATACTGATTATAAACTAAACATGCATATAACAGCTTTCAGGATAGTAATCTTGTGTAATTGTGAAGTTGCAAAGTTGCAGAAAGTGTCAAAGGCTAAACTATATTTTTCTGATTTTTTTCACTTCAAAAAAGAGATAGTAAACCGATTAAAGTTCCAAGTTTGACAATGGTGTAAATTTAACAATATTATCAAAGAGTGTTTATTTGTTTGTAGCAAGCTCTACATATTGGTACTTGCTTCTTTATAATTTCCATTTGCATCAACAAAAACAAAAACCAAAACCAAAAAGAAGAAAAAACATGTTATTATATAAAGGTGTTATCAGGAACTGTAAATAAAAAATAGATAAAAATGACTCATGTTGTCTCACAGTTCATGAAATGTGAAGTAAAATAGGATGTAAATAAGATGACTCAAAAGCTCAATGGTTCAAAGTCGAATTCTTAAATGAAATTAAGGAGCATCTATAAGATAAGGGTCTTAATAGTAACTTGTTCATGAAGGGCATTTACACTACTCTTCTCCATAATAAATATAAGGCCTGCAAATAATGTTATATGGCATTCACTGACAGGTAAACAAGTTATAATGAAACAATATGTGAATTTCCATATTCAAAGTGATGGTTATTTTAACTTACCTCATGATGGATAAGATGCTTCTCATAAGAGTTGGCTAATGCAAGAGTAAGGCTAGCAATGTACTACATATCACCACCTATAAATATATTTATCAAATCAAATGAAAGCATATATATTAGAAGACCTAAATCTGATGAAATCATATTACAAGTCCTATAAGTGTAGAACTCGGCCATTCTCCTAACTAAGCGCAAAGCTACCTAATAGTGGCCATACGATTGCAATAGCCAGATATGACAACAATAAAAACCTACACATAGATGCTTAATAACTAAAATAACAACAACACTAAACTACCATATGATTGTAGCTATATTGCCAACAAACCAAAAAAACATGATTTTAAAACTAAGAGCATCAGTAGAGCTTTAAGCCATGGACCTTTATCATTTGATGACATATAAGGACTCATAATATATTTTAGCCTCATACTGTAATTAGTTCTCAAAGCAAACAAAAATAGAGGTTAAGAACTTTCCACATCTTAAAAGTTAAAACAGGAACAAATTCCCAGCAGTCGTGTATCAGAGTCTTCAATAAAATATTGCCAATCACAGAAAATTTAATAATCAAAATCAGTAGGAAACATGTTAGGAAAGATATGATATGAAGCACAAAACTCGTAGGAATCAAAACAAAGCCCAAATGGCAGACCCGAAATTAATACACGATGCGACCAGATTGACCCATGAAGTTTAACCTAGTTAACTTTGCATTCTCTTATTTTTTTTATCCATGAAGTACACATAAATCAAAGCATGCAGCTTCACAAATGGCCTGCATTGTAGCAGAATCATGTGCAAAAGTAGGCAATTGAACCAAATGTGATGAAATTTAGGGTTGTAGCAGAATCAGTGTTTATCTTCTTTGTTTGAGATAAAAAATCACATTTTAACCCAGAAATCGTCATCAACGCTCCATTATAGTCGCAAGTAGTCCTGATTACAAAAGAAGAAACATTATCATCATCGTCATCATTTTTCCTTGTCACTGTTGGAATGATGATCGAAGACCGCAGTTGCATCGAAGCGACAACAGCATAATGGTCATCGGAAGCATTCTTCTTACTCCCTGACACCCATAGACGCCACTAAATCACCACCTTCACCTTCACATTTTCCTTGGCCTTCACCTTCAATTTGTTGAGTCAGATCTCAGTAAGAAAAGAGCTGCTTGGGGGTTTTATCGAGGGAACATATCAATCCTTTTAAAACTTGAATCTACCTTCCCCCTTTTTACTTTAAGTAAGCTTTGGATATTATACACTATGCATTTTAAGTTGTACATCTCTTAATTTTAAGAGTTTTGAGTGAAATGACTTTATTGCCCTTCTTATATGCATATTAACATAGTACAGATATGTATACATATAATATACATACATACATATATATATATATACACACATATATAGATTATATATATGTATACATATATATATATATATACATACATATACACATACATATATATATATATACATATACACATACATATATATATACATACATACATATATATATACATACATATATATAATATATATATATATATATATATATTATATATATATATATATATATAATATATATATATATATATATATTATATACATACATATATAGATTTATATATTATATACATATATAGATTTATATATATGTATACATATACATATATACATATACACATACGTATATATATACATATATACATATACACATACTTATATGTATATATATATGTGTATGTATATATATATGTATGTATATATATACATATATATACACACATACACACACACACACACACACACACACACACACACACACACATATATATATATATATATATGCAGGACCGGTGAAGGGGGTTCACTTACAACACAACACAAAGAGGAGATTAACTTAAACTTAAACAAACATTGAACTGGATTAACCACAATAAAGACACTAAAAACACAAGTAATGTAAGAGACAGAACACAAGAGCACAAGTATATGGTTTTCAAGAATACAGTATATTGCTTTCTCTATGTTCTATTACAAGTGTTACAAAGCATATCTATAAAGTTACAAGAACATGAGATACTTATACTACATCCTACAACCGCCCATACTATGAAAGCCAGCTGGATACAATTGACTAGACTCAAAACAAAATCATTTTAGAGTCAAAAAGGCAATTTGACTTTGTGACTATGACATGCCATAGCTCACATCCTTATGTATTACAAAAAGGATAAAGTACATGAAGTAGAAAGTTTATAGATTCAAGACCTCAATGTACAGTTACCAAAAGCTTGGACCTTGTCACCAACTCATGTAAGTTGGTGACTTTACAGAGATGCAGCGGAAAGGTGTCCAGCTTTATGAAATAGTACATCAGATAAAGCATGTTACTAAAAGTCTTCGAAAGAAATCTATCTTCAAGAGTTGAGGCTTCGAATGACTTTGTCTCTGAAGCTTCGGAAGACTTCATCTTTGGCTTCGGAAGATATTGGTCTTGGCTTCGGAAGATTTCACTCTTAGAATATTCTTGTTGCATGTGTGAAACTTCCAAAGCAATCTTCTTCAGTACTTGTGCAGCATGCATGCAAAAAGTCTTTGGTTGCTTCAGCCTCTATGCATATTCTCTACAAACTCCCCCTAGATTGATGCTACCAAAACATTTGAAGACTTCAGATATCAACAGTCCTCATCAGGATGATAACCAACCCTTTCTTCATGAGATGATCAGGATCCTTCAGACTGTCAAAATATCTTCTCATGTCAAAAAGATCATGCAGAGGCAACTGAAACATGTCTTGCCAAGTGTAGACATTCTTAATGCCATGATCTTTGATGACATGCCACCTTTCTGGATTTGTAGTGTATGTCCAGGACATGATGGGTCTTTCTGATGCAAGAGGAGCTATTGGAATGGAAGATGATGGAGCATCCTCTGGCTACACATCCTTAGGATGTTTTGACTCGTCCTGAGGTTTCGAAAAGGATGAAGTCTTCTTCTTCTTCTTTGGCTTTGGTTTAGAAGCCATCCTTTTCTTTCTCTTTACAACTTTTAACTGAGAAGACCAGCCTATAGTACCTGATTGATCTTCATTGCTTTCTCAGTTGGGTCTTTAACTCTCACAGGTTCAGATTGAGAGTGAGTCTGACCCTTCTGTGGATCAGAAGATGATGCTTGCTGAGATTCAGCAGGAGGTCCAGGTTGTGATGTCTCTAGTTGTTCAACCTTAACCTCCACTTCAGGTGGGGCTTGACTTGGAGGGGAATGTAAGTCAACCAGCTCTCTACTCTTGATCTTCTGCTTGATCACCCTGATATGCTCATCCATAGTGGATAGAGACATGGGGCCAAGTCTCCTTCTGAAGAATCCATACAGCTTCAAGAAGCTCATCATCCTCTGCCTATCAGCAGATTTCTTCATGCTTTTGTTGATGATGGCTCTTGACTTAGCAGCTTCTTCCCTCAGCTTTCTATTAGTTGTCTTTCTTTCTCTGACTATCTCAATTTCAAGTTGTTTGAGAGACTCAAACTCAACATAGTCATAAGATAAGGGAAGAAGTGCTTCTCCCTGATAGAGGCCTGTGGCACTCAGGTAGTTGATCATCTTGATCCTTTCTTCTTCTTTATCTACCCGAGGTTCTTATTGAACCACATCCTCTTGTGCAGGACTTTCTTGAACTAGGAGAGGGTAGGCACATGCTTGTATAATCTTTTCTTTCTTCTTTCTTCTTTGATTTATACTAGAAGCTCTACATCTTCTGCCTCCTTCTTCTCCCTTGACCTTTCCAGGTCAACCAGTTCATTTAACTCCTCCAAAGGGAGAGAGATGAGACTATCTATATCATAGTTCCTTGTTTGTAGATAGTTTATCCTGACCGCCTTTAACTTATCATTCTAAGTATCTGGTTTGGGGGCAGCCCTGATTGTAGTCTCCACGGGTCTTGTAGACCCAGAAGAGGAACCATCTCTCTCAGCTTCCTTTTCCTCTCTCTCTCTTCTGCTCAATCTCCTCAGATGTCATCTTTCTTTTCCCTTTGTCACTCACAGACCTTTGTGACTCAGGGTGGAGAGAGCTTTGGCCTTCATTGCTGATGTAGCTTTTGAGCTCGGCTAGAGAGAGGTTGAGAAGCACCCTCACCAGTAGGTGTCTCAAAAAGGGCATTGATCTCTTAGTAGTTGTTGGTGATAAGACTGGGTTCTCAAGTTCTATCACTGGGCCTTCAGTCAAGGTTTCCCCTATAAAGCTAATCTTAGGGTCTGCCTCAACATCCAGTTGACCGATGACATTTCCTGATTGTCAGAGTCTTCTTCTAGGCTGAACTCTGTAGTGATCCTGTCTTGGATTCTTTGTGCCAACTTGTCAGCTTGTCTTGATTGGCTTGGATTGACAAGTGGTATGTTGACTAAATCCAGACCTTCATAGAAGTTCAAGGTCTAAAAATCTCCTGCTGCCTTGAACTCTTATGATGATTAGGGCTTCCTGTTGCTGTCATACCTCCACCCAATGACGTGATTGGAAGATGGTGAGATGACATAGCCCTTGGTATCTAATCCTCAAACAAACTATGTATGAAGGAGTCTGTGTAGTCCACTTCAATATGAATTGAGGAGGTTGCTGAGAATGCATAATTGCAAGTGAGGATGGTGAGTCCTCAATGTCCATTCTCTCAGAAGAACTCCCAGGTTCTATAGCTGTAATGACTTTCCCCCTTTTTTGGTAGCATCACCCACTTGCATAGGTGAGCCAGGAGTTAGGTCAATCACATCCATAGGTTTTTGTGTTCCTGGTTGAGCTCTTTTTAAAGGTCTCCCAGCTAGTTTTTCCTTAAGATATGAAATCTCAAGTTGCTGATCATTGACCTTGTTATGCAAGGTAGTCACTTGAGATTCAAGGTGACTAACCTTGGAGACTAAATAGATGCATGTTTTAGATAGTTTGTGCACCTTTAGTCTTAAATTCCCCTCATCTTCATCAGAAGAATCATTGGGGGATGAGATGATTGGACCAAGTTCCTCTCTCTCACCACTATCTTCAGGTTCTTGGCTGCTGGATTTCCTCTGCTCACTGTAGTCTCAGTTGAGATGACAGTGGGCTGAGTTGCCATGGTTTAGGTCTTAATGATGTAATCACTTTTAAAAGTGAGAGCCTCTTCCATATGAACATCCTAAATAGGTTCAAAAGTGTCCACCTCAACAATAGGTGACTGATGGGGGCTAGAAGTAGGAGCCTCATAAGCACTCATCTCTCTTTGAGTAGGGGAAAGAAGAGAGAATCATGGTACTCACTGAAACCTAGATCTTCATCTGTGTAGAAGTCAAGGTTGGGGATTGGTTGGTTGAGATCTAAAGGCTAGGGATGGTAACTGTCCCCTGAAGGTTGATCACTTGAGTGTTAAGACTCAGAGTGATGGCTTAAGGCAGTTTGGCTTATGAGCTCATCAGGCTGAGCATGAGGAACCTCAGCACTGATCCTTGAAGAGATGGGAGTGGTTTGCTCCTTAGGAGAAGTTGGAGCTCTAGTTTCCACTTCCTCCTGTATGGGTGAGTGTATATGGGCCTCCACAGACTGAATAGTCTGAGCAGGGGTTCGTTTGGATTTTCTTTGGTAGGTGATGGTGATTTGTGACTGTGTAAGTGGTTGGGAAGTAGCAGGTGTGGGTTCAACACTAGCTGGTACTGTTAGGTTGTCACCTTGAGCAATGAGCTCTAACATTTTTAGGACCAAGGCTGTTTCTACCCCTAAGAAGCCAACAGTGGGCTTCTCAATATTTTAAAGATGTCGGGCTTCATCTGTCCCTGTTTAAGAATGTTACATGTTCCCCTTAACTGTGAGCCCAGTTCACAATTAAGAATGTATTGAACATATCTAGGAATCATGTAATATTCTAACGAATCTAAGTTTGCAAATAAGTTAGTATAAAAAATTGAGAATACCTGAATTTGATCCCCTGAATCATTCCATGGATAATGAAGGAGAGATCCTCAGGAATCTGGTCCCATCCACCATGCTTGTTTGATAAGCTATGGATGAGCACATGGAGCAGGAATCTCCACTGGGATGAGACCTTCCCTTTCCTGAAGATCTTGATAGAGTAATCTCCCTCATACCCCATCTGCTCAAAAGAATGATTAACAGCTTCTTAGGGAAAGAACACCTCACCTTCTTCATCATCCAGCTGAAGATGCAAGTGGAGGATCAATGGTCAGGGAGGTGAAGTAGTTAGAAAAAGCTAAGAAACGGCAAACCTCTGAGAAATGAGGATCTTTCTCAGAGCTTAACAGAGCAACCTGGTTGTGTTGCCTGTGGAGCTGCATGGTAAAGTTCGGGTCATTTCTGTGAATGGGGTTGGCCATTGTGAGGTAGCTTAAGGATGAAGAAAGAAAGAATAAATAAATTTCATAGAGAAATTTGGGGTTTTAGGTTTGGAGGAAGAAGCAGATGATAGAAAGAGGGGGAAACCGTTGGGTTTATATGTGAAAAGGATTTCAGATAAAGTTTAATGAAAGAGGATAAATTTTGAAATCCGGATGTCGGTCACACCTCTGAAAAAGTAGTTTACTTTTGCTTGAAAATTAGTTTTCTTGGAAGTCAAAAAGCTTCTGAAGGTAAATTATATTCGGAAGTTTTAATGAAAAAGCTTCCGAAGGTAAAATGACTTCGGAAGAATTCCTGAGAGTTTTGAAAATTTTTCTTCAGAAGAGAAATTAAGACTTGAATGCTTTGTGCATAAAGAACAAAGCTTCCAAGAGTTAATTTTGATTCGGAAGAAGAAGGTCCTTGAAACATATAAGTGTCTTAGACAGTCATTTAAGCTTCGGAAGATACATTAGAAATATCTTCCGAAGGTAAAATTTCTTAGACAGATATTTGTTTTTGTAGAGATTAATGAAGAGGCTGATGCAACCTAAACAACCAAAGTCTGTCCTGCATGCTACACAAGTGCGAAATATTTTAAGTGTGAAATCTTCCAAAGCCAAGACCAATATCTTCCGAAGCCAAAGATGAAGTCTTCCGAAGCCTCAGAGACAAAGTCTTCCGAAGCTTCAACTTATGAAGACAGATTTCTTCCAAAGACTTTTAACACATGCTTTATCTGATGTACTTTTCCATAAAGCTGGACACCTTTCCCCTGCATCTCTGTAAGGTCACCAACTTACATGAGTTGGTGAAAAGGTCCATGCTTTTGGTAACTATACATTGAGGTCTTGAGTTGGTAACTTTCTACTTCATGTACTTTATCCTTTTTGTAATAGATAAGGATGTGAGCTATGGCATGTCATAGTCACTAGTCAAAAGGCAATCTGCCTTTTGACTCTACAATTGATTTTGTTTGTGTCTAGTCAATTATATCCAACTGGCTTTCAAAGTATAGCCAGCTGTAGGATGTAGTATAAGTAGCTCATGTTCTTGTATCTTTCTATTATGCTTTGTAACACTTGTAATAGAACATAGAGAAAGTAATATACTGCATTCTTGAAAACCATACACTTGTGTTCTCTTGTTCTATCTCTTATATTACTTGTGTTCTTAGTGTCTTATTATGGTCAATCAGTCTTACTGTTTGATTAAATTTGGTTAATCTCCTCTTTGTGTTGTTGTGTTGTTGTGTTGTAATTGACCCCCTTCACTGGTCCTGCAGTTTTGAAGGCATGATTTTCTTCCGAAGTTAAAACCAGAACTTTCGAAGGATTAAAATTTTCATAAATCTAAGGAAAGTTTTCAAAAATATTTTCATCCAAAGAAAAAAAGAGCTTATGAAAGTGATGAACTAGACAACTTAGGGCACATATTTTAAGAAATAATAAGAATTAGTTTTAAGAAAAACCTACTCAAATTGATCATCCCAATAGCTGATACAAGATATTTAAATCTCTGTTAATCAAAGGCCTTTGTGAACAATCTCTGTGTGAACTTTGACTAGTTTAATTAATCCCTTTTCATAATTATCTCTTATTAGATGATACGTGGTATTGATGTGTTTGTTCCTTGAGTGCTGCATAGGATTCTCTATAATTGAGATAACACTATTGTTGTCTATGTGAATGGGAGTCTCCTTGAGAGTGTAAGGCACCTAAAACAAGTGGTGGCCAAACACAGTCCAGACCTAACTACACTGACAAAGCTCTCCAGAATGAGAAGTCAAAGCAGCAAGCTGATGTTGAAGAAGGAGGCTTTGACTTGAGCTTTCAGGTGGAAGATGCTTCTCCAAACCAAGCATTGATGGCAGATCATGATGAAGCCAAGGTATTGCAACATCTCCGTACTCCTGAATGCATTGCTAAAGTCAATAGATACAGGTCCTATAACTTGGAGATGAGATCTAACCTTGAGTCCTTAAACATTTTAAAATCTTATTTTAGAAAGTCTGAAAATGATTATAAACTGAAGATAGAGGACCTAGAGAAAACCATTTTAGTTCTAAAACATGAACACATAGATTTTAGGACTCAAATCAAAGATCTCATAACCAAACTGACTGAGTGCCAGGTTGAGCTTGTGATCAACAAAGCCAGGTAGAAAAGAGTGTTCTTGAAGAAGAGACCTTCAAGAACATGATATCCTCATCCCTTCATAACAAGGTGTGCTATCAAAACAGGCAAGGACTGGGATCCAATGAGATAGCTCCTCCATACACAATCTTGTCTGTAAGATCTCGTAGGTGTGGAACTTGTGAAGATGAGCTTCCTCTCATATATCCTATGAGTGAAGAGGATGAAGGAAAGATAATGAAGAATTCCTCTAAGAAGAGTGAAGAGGAGGATTCCAAGAAGCGCCACTATCCTTCTGAGGAGTAGAAGAAGATTGTGATGACCAAGTCCATGAGAAAGAACTTGATCAGAAAGAGCAAAATAAAGGCAAGGAAGGCTCAAGAGATCAAGGCTACTTTTGACCTTAAGTAGAAACAAGTTTTCATACCTGCAGGTTTGAAGTAGTAAGGACTAAAGACATCAACCAAAACTCTTCTGCTAAGAGTTCTGGTTCTTGTTCAACTCATCTCAGTAACAAGAAGAAGACTGATCATCAAACTCTAAGAACAGTTCTCAGCCCAAAAGGACTGTCTCAACATCTGCAAATATGAAGGTGGAGAAGGGATGTGACCAAAGACAGTCTTGTTCTCAGCTGAAGACTCTTGTGAAGAAAACAATGGTATGTGTCATGTGTTAAAGTATCACTCACATTGCTAAGGATTGTCCTTACAATCCTAAAGGTACTATCTATATGACCAAGACAAAGACTTCAAAGGGTCTCAAGAAGATTCAAGCTTTGGAAGGAAAACCTGTTTCCTTCGGAAGCTCCAAGTCTAAGAAGAAGGCAAGTGGAAAATTACCCTCGGAAGAGAAGTTGGTCTCAGAAGAAAGGAAATATTCCGAATCACTAAAATCTGCTGTAGTGTCTACAGAACCTTCCGAAGATTCAGTCATCAAAACTCTGAAGTTCCAAAAGCTTCCGAAGCTTTGAAGGTCAAGTCCAAGTCTCCAAAGGTGGTGTGGAAGTCTAAGAAAGACCAAGTGATTGAAAATTCTCCATCAACAACAGCTCAAGATCATCTTAGTACAACCATAGGATCTATTACTGTTGCATTACCTTTTGTTAATGAGCCTAAGACAAGCAAGGCTGGGTTTCCAAATGTAACTAATCATTTTCTTTGTGCAGGGATAGCTGAAGACAAACAAAAATGTCGGGATCATAGACAGTGGCTGTTCCAGGCACATGACAGGCAATAGGTCACTACTCCAGAACTTTGAAAGGATTGATGGAGGACCAGTTGATTTTGGAGGAGATGATGGTGGTTACATTTTTGGAAGGGGCATGGTCATAAATGGTAAGCTCAGCATTGAAAAGGTAAACTTCATCAAAGAGCTTTGGTACAATCTTCTAAGTGTATCCCAATTTTGTGATCAGAGTTATAACATGCTCTTTACTGAGCATGAGTGCATTGTTCTCAAGCCTGGTGTGGTCATTCCTCATGAGCATATCCTTCTTAGAGCCCCCAGGAAAGGGAACATATACAAGATGGATTTGCAAGAAACATCTCCCTCTGGAGAAGTTTTATGCTTTCTGTCCAAAGCCAATAGTGATGAGTCATTCCTATGGCATAAAAGAATATACCATGTAAACTTTAAGAACATGAATAAATTAATTGAGAATGATTTGGTAACTAGAATACCAAAGAAAGAGTTTACAAGTGATGACCATTGTGTTACATGCTTGAAAGGGAAGCAAAATAAGGTATCTTACCAGCCTAAGGAAAGGAAGTCCATCACTACACCCCTACACTTGTTACATATGGACTCCTTGGCCCTACCAATGTAATGAGTCTAGGAAGGACCTCTTATTGTTTAGTGATCACAAATGACTTTACAAGATTCACTTGGGTCTTCTTCCTTGAACTAAGGATGAGACTCTTGAGATTCTAAAGAATTTCATCTTAAAGATTGAGAATCAATCTGATCACAAGGTCAAAATCATAAGATGTGATCAAGGAACTAAATTTAAGAACCAATCCTTGATTCATTTTGTGATGAAAAGGGTATTACAAGACAATACAGTGCTCTGAGGACTCCTCAGCAGAATGGTGTTGCTGAGAGGAGAAACAGGACACGGATTGAAGCTGCAAGAACCATGTTGTCTGACTCTAAGCTGCCCATCACCTTCTGGGCAGAGGCAGTCAACACTGGCTGCTATGTGCAGAACAGAGTTTTAGTGGTCAAGACTCATGGCAAGACTCCTTATGAACTTTGGCATAAGAGGAAACCTTTCATTGGTTTTCTCGGGTCATTTGGATGTCCTTGCACCATCTTCAATACTAAGGGTCAAATTACCAAGTTTGCTGAGAAATCAGATGATGGACATTTTATTGGATACTCTTCTAAAGCTAAGGCTTATAGAGTATACAATCTCAGAACTAAAATTGTTGGGGAGTCAGCCAATATGACTTTCAATGAACACACACCCTATGTGGTTGGTTCTGGTCCTGATTGGCTATTTGATCTTGATTTAGTTACCAACTGTTTTAACAAATCTTATGAGAATGTTTCAGGATTTGCAGAAAATTTAAATACAGGTGATCCTGATCCAAGATTTGAGCTAAGAAGACCTTCAACTCACACATCTTCAGCTCCCGTTGGAACTACTCCTGCTAATGAGGTTTCTATCAGCACTACAATGACAAACTCAGCTGATACATCTGGGGTGCCTTCAAATTCTAGCTCAAAGGCTCCACAACCAGATAAGAACATCTCAATTATGGAAGACAACAATGGTGGTGGTGATAGTGATCAGGAATTTCTTGATGCTACTAACCACACCATAGATGAGAACATCAATGATGTCACACACTGCTTGGATCAAGTTTCTCTTGAAAAGTGTGCTGATGTGGTGGGAGAAACATCTATGCCAGATCTAAATTTCTCTAATTTAGATCTTTCTTAGTAACTTGCTATGATCCCTCAGCTTAGGATCCACAAGTCTCACCCTACCACAAACATCATTGGAGATGTTGTCACAGGGGTAAGAACAAGTGGAAAAACCCATGAAGCAAATGTTTGTCTTCACTCTTGTTTCCTATCCCAGATAGAGCCAAAGAAAATTGATGAGGCTCTATAGGATGGAAGTTGGGTTATAGCTATGCAACAAGAGCTGCTTCAATTCAAAAGGCAGAAAGTTTGGATCCTTTGTCCTCTTCCTTATGGGAAGACTACCATTGGAACCAAATGGGTGTTTAGGAACAATAAAGATGATAGAGGCATCATCATCAAGAACAAAGCTAGACTAGTTGTTCAAGGGTACACACAAGAAGAAGGGATTGACTACACTGATGTCTTTGTTCCAGTAGCAAGATCAGAAGCTATTAGGATATTCCTGGCATTTGCTGCATCCAAGAACTTCAAGGTCTTTCAGCTTGATGTGAAGTGTGCCTTTCTGTATGGAGTGATTGATGAAGAGGTATATGTCAAACAGCCACCTAGTTTTGTAGATCCTGATCATCCTGATTATGTCTGCAAGCTTGACAAAGCTCTTTATGGGTTGCATCAAGCACCCAGGAAATGGTATGAGACACTGTCTGAGTATCTTTGTAAACATGGATACAGGAGAGGTATAATAGATGGAACTCTCTTCATCAAAGAACAAGGAAATGACATATTGCTAGTTCAAGTGTATGTGGATGACATCATCTTCGGTTAAACTAATCCAAAGCTTTGTAAAGACTTTGAGAAGCTGATGAAAGACAGATTTGAAATGAGTGCCATGGGGGAACTCAATTTCTTTCTAGGAATTCAAGTGAAGCAAGTTGAAGATGGCATCTTCATAATTCAGTCAAAGTATGTTTAGGACATACTCAAGAGTTCAACATGACTGACTGTAAGATTGCTAAAACACCTATAGCTAGAAACCACTCCCTTGGACCTGATCTTGAGGGGGAGTGTGTAGATGAACACTTATACAGGGCTATGATTGGGTCTCTTATGTATCTTACTGCTAGCAGGCCTGATATTGTGTTTGCTACATGTATTTGTGCAAGATATCAAGCCAACCCCAAGATGTCTCACCTCATTACTGTCAAGAGGATTCTTAGATACCTCAAAAGTGCCTCAACACTTGGTTTATGGTACCCAAAGAATCCTGACTTCAATCTGTATGCTTAAACAGATAGTGATTATGGTGGTTGCAACATGACTGCAAAGTCTACATCTGGGGGATGTCAGTTCCTTGGTGGAAGGGTTGTCTCATGGCAATGCAAGAAACAATCATGTGTCTCTGCATCAACTGCTGAAGCTGAATACATTGCTGCTGCAAGCTGCTGTGCTAAAGTGCTATGGATTCAGAATCAGATGCTGGACTATGGGTTAAACTTCAAGGAGACTCCCATTCACATAGACAACAATAATGCTATTTCAATCACAGAGAATCCTGTACAAAACTCAAGGACCAAACACATCAATATCAGGTATCATTTAATAAGAGATAACCATGAAAAGGGATTAATTAAACTAGTCAAAGTTCACACAGATGAACAATATGCTGATCTGTTTACAAAGGCTTTTGATGAACAGATATTTATATATCTAATATCAGCTATTGGGATGATCAACTTTGAGTAGGTTTTTCTTAAAACTAATTCTTATTATTTTTTAAAATATGTGTGTCCTAAGTTGTCTAGTTCATCACTTCATAAGCTCATGTTTTCTTTGGATGAAAATATCTTTTTGAAGACTTTCCTTAGATTTTTGATAATTTTTGATCTTCAAAAGTTATGCTTTCAACTTGGAAGCAAATCATGCCTTCAAAATACATAACTGTCTATGAAATTTACCTTCGGAAGAAGTTTTCAATCTATCTTCCGAAGCTTAAATACTTGTCTCAGACACTTATTCATTTTTAAGGAGTATTTTCTTCAGAAGCAAAATTAACTCTCGGAAGCTTTGTTGTTTCATATACAAAGCAATCAAGTTTTAATTTCTCTTCCGAACAAAATTCTCAAAACTCTCAGGAAAATCTTCCAAGTCATTTTAGCTTCAGAAGCTTTTTAATTAAAACTTCTGAAGATAATTAACCTTCGAAAGCTTTTTGACTTCCAAGAAAACTACTTTTTGAGAAAAATTGAACTACTTTTTCAGAGGTGGGACCGACATCCGGATTTTAAAGTTTATCCTCTTTTATTAAACTTTATCTGAAATCCCTCTCACATATAAACCCAATAGTTTCCCCCTCTTTCTATCATCTGTTCTTCCTCCAAACCTAAAACCCAAATTTCTCTTTGAAATTTCTTTCTTCCTTCTTTCTTCATCTTTAAGCTACCTTATAATGGCCAATCTTGCCAACATAAATGATCCCAACTTTACCATGCAGCTACACAAGCAACATAATCAGGTTGCTCTGTTAAGCTCTGAGAAAGATCCTCATTTCTCAGAGGTTTGTCGATTCTTAGCTTTGTCCAACTACTTCACCTCCCTAACCATTGATCCTCCACTCTATGAGGATCATCTGCTTGGATTTTGGAAAACTTGCCAAGAGGTTGACATGGATGGAGAAAAGGCACTGTCTGCCACAGTGCAGGGGAGAACATCTTCATCACTCCGGCCATCATCAACATGCATCTTCAGCTGGATGATGAAAAAGGTGAGGTGTTCTTCCCAAAGGAAGCTGTTAATCATTCCTTTGAGCAGATGGGATATGAGGGAGATTTCTCTGTAAAGACCTTTAGGAAAGGGAAGGTCTCATCCCAGTGGAGATTTCTACTCCATGTGGTCATCCACAGTTTATCAAACAAGCATGGTGGATGGGACCAGATTCCTAAGGATCTCTCCTTCATCATCCATGGAATGATTCAGGGGTCAAGTTCAGGTATTCTCAGTTTGTTTATACCAACTTGCTTGCTAACTTAGACCTTAGAATATTACATGTTTCCTAGATATGTCCGGTACATTCTTAACTGTGAACTGGGCTCACAATTAAGAGAAATAGGTAATATTCCTAAACTGGGACAGCTGAATCCTGGCATCTTTAAAATACTAAGAAAGCCCACTATTGGCTTCTCTGGGGTAGAAACATCCCTAGTCCCAAAAATGTTAGAGCTCATTGCTCAAGGTGACAACCTAGAAACACAAGCTAGTGTTGAACCCACACCTATGTTTCCCAACCACCTCAACAACCTCAAATTACCCTAACTTACCAAAAGAAAATCCAAATGAACCCCTGTTCAGACTATTCAGTCTGTGTAGGCCCCCATATACTTAACCACACAAGAGGAAGTGGACACTGGAGCTCCCACATTAACTGAGGTGCAGACCACTCCCATCTCTTCTAGGATCAATGCTGAGGTTCCTCATGCTCAGCCTGATGAGCTCATTAGCACAACTGCCTTAAGCCATCACTCTGAGTCTCAACACTTGATCAACCTTTAGGGGACAGTTACCATTCCCAACCTATAGATCTCAACAAACCAATTCCCAACCTTGATTTCTATACTGATGCAGATCTTGGTTTCAGTGAGTATAATGAATCTCTCTTCTTTACCCCTACTCAAAGAGAGATGAATGCTCCTGAGTCTCCTATATCTATCCCACATCAGCCACCTACAACTGAGGTGGACACTTCTGAACCTGTTCAGGATGTCCATATGGAAGAGGCTCTCGCTTCTGAAAGTGATTACATCATCAAGACCTCAACCATGGCAACTCAGTCCACTGACATCTCAACTGAGACAGTCAGTGAGCAGAGAAAATCCAGCAGCCAAGAACCTCAAGCTGGTGGTGAGAGAGAGGACTTTGGTCTAATCATCACATCCCCCAATGATTCTTCTGATGAAGATGAGGGGAATCTAAGACTAAAGGTGCACAGACTGTCTAAAACATGCACTTATTTAGTCTCAAAGGTCAGTCACCTTGAATCTCAGGTGACTATCTTACACAATAGGATCAATGATCAGCAACTTGAGATTTCATATCTTAAGGAAAAACTAGCTGGGAGACCCTTAAGAAGAGCTCAACCAGGAACACAAGAACCTGTGGATGTGATTAACCTATCTTCCAGCTCACCTATGCAAGTGGGTGATGCTACTAAAAAGGGGGAGAAAGTCATTAAAGCTACAGAACCTGGGAGTTCTTCAGAGAGAGTGGAGATTGAGGACTCACCATCCTCACTTGCAATTGTGCAATCTCAGCAACCTCCTCAAATTCACATTGATGTGGACTACACAGACTCCATATAGAGTCTGTTTGAGGATGGGATACCAAGGGCTATGTCATCTTCACCATCTTCCAATCACATCATTGGGTGGAGGTATGACAGCATCAGGAAAGCCCTAATCATCATAAGAGTTCAAGGACAACAAGAAATCTTAAATTTTAAGACTTTGAATTACTATGAAGGTCTAGATCTAGTCAACATGCCACTTGTCAATCCAAGCAAATCAACACAAGTTGACAACCTGGCTCAAAAAATCCAAGACAAGATCACTGTAGAGTTCAGTTTTAGAAGGAGACTTAGGCAATCAGGCAATGTCATCGGTCAACTGGATGTTGAGGCAGACCCTAAGATTAGTTTCATAGGGGAAACCTTGACTGAAGGCCCAGTGGTAGAACCTGAGAGCCCTGTCTCATCATCATCAACTACTGTAGAGATTCACATTCCTTTTGAGACACCTGCTGGTGAAGGTGCTTCTCAACCTCTCTCTGTCCAGAGCTCAGAAGCTGTATCAAGCAATGAAGGCCAAAGCTCTCTCCACCCTGAGTCACAAAGGTCTGTGAGTGACAAAAGAAAAAGAAAGATGAGATCTGAGGAGATTGAGGAGGAGGAGAGAGAGAGAGAGGAAAAGGAGGCTGAGGGGAGAAAGTTCCTCTGCTGAGTCTTCAAGACTCGTGAAGTCTGCTATCAGGGCTGCCCCCAGACCAGATACTCAGAATGATATGTTAAGGGCAGTCAGGATAAATTATCTGCAGACAAGGAACTATGACATAGACAGTGTCATTTCTCTCCCCTTAGATGAGTTGAATGAACTGGTTGACCTGGAAAGGTCAAGGGATAAGAAGGAGGCAGAAGATGCAGAGCTTCTAGTACAAATAAAAGAAGAGAGAAGAAAGAAAAGATTGTACAAACATGTGCCTACCCTCTCCCCAGTTCAAAAAAGTCCTGCACAAGAGTATATGGTTGAACAAGAACCTCAAGTAGATAAAGAAGAAGAAAGGATCAAGATGATCAACTACTTGAGTACCATAGGCCTTTATCAGGTAGAAGCACTTCTTCCCTTGTCTTATGACTATGTTGAGTTTGGGTACTTAAAACAACTTGAACTTGAGATAGTCAAGGACAGAAAGACAACTAAGACAAAACTAAGGGAAGAAGCTGCAAAATCAAGAGCCATCATCCAAAAGAGCATCAAGAAGTCTGCTAATAGGCAGAGGATGATGAGCTTATTGAAGCTATATGGATTCTCTAGAAGGAGACTTGGCCCCATGTCTCTATCCACTATGGATGAGCATATTAGGGTGATCAAGCAGAAGATCAAAAGTGGAGAGCTCATTGACTTACACTCCACTCCAAGTCAAGCCCCACCTGAAGTGCAGGTTAAGGTTGAACAACTAGAGACAACATAACCTGGACCTCCTTCTGAAATCAGCAAGCTTCATCTTTTGATCCATAGCAGGTTCAACCTCCCTCTCCTTCTGAGCCTGAGAGAGAGGAAGCCCTAACTGAGAAAGACAATGAAGATCAATCTGGTACTGCAGGCCAGTCTTCTCAGTTAAAACCTACAAAAAGAATGAAGAGGATGGATTCTAAACCAAAGCCAAAGAAGAAGAAGACTGTACCCTCTTCTAAGTCCCAGGATGAGTCAGAACATCCTGAGGATGTGCAGCCAGATGATGCAACATCAACTCTAATTCAAACAACTCCTCTAGCATGAGAAAGACCCATCTTGTCTTGGACATACACCATAAATCCAGAAAGATGGCATGTCATTAGAGATCAAGGCATGTCATTAGAGATCAAGGAACTAAAGACATTTACACATGGCAAGATATGTTACAGTTTCCTCTGCATGATCTCTTTGATATGAGAAGACATTTTGACAGTCTAAAGGATCCTGATCACCTTATGAAGAAAGGAATGGTGATCATCCTAATGAGGACTATTGATATCTGAAGTCTACTAAGTGTTTTGGTAGCATCAACATAGTGGGAGTTTGTAGAGATTAATAAAGAGGCTGATGCAACCTAAACATCCAAAGTTTGTCCTGCATGGTGCACAAATGCAATGAAGAAGAATGCTTAGGAAGTTTCACACATGCAACATAAATATTCTAAGTTTGAAATCTTCCGAAGCCAAGACTAATATCTTCTGAAGCCAAAGATGAAGTCTTCCGAAGCCTCAGAGACAAAGTCTTCCGAAGCTTCAACTTATGAAGACAGATTTCTTTCGAAGACTTTTAACACATGCTTTATCTGATGTACTTTTCCATAAAGCTGGACACCTTTCCGCTGTATCTTGTAAGGACACCAACTTACATGAGTTGGTGAAAAGGTCCATGCTTTTGGTAACTGTACATTGAGGTCTTGAGTCTGTAACTTTCTACTTCATGTACTTTATCCTTTTTGTAATAGATAAGGATGTGAGCTATGGCATGTCATAGTCACTAGTCAAAAGGCAATATGCCTTTTGACTCTACAATTGATTTTGTTTGTGTCTAGTCACTTGATTCAGCTGGCTTTCAAAGTATAGCCGCCTGTAGGATGTAGTATAAGTATCTAATGTTCTTGTATCTTTCTATTATGCTTTGTAAAACTTGTAATAGAACATAGAGAAAGCAATATACTGCATTCTTGAAAACCATACACTTGTGTTCTCTTATTTTGTCTCTTATATTACTTGTGTTCTTGGTGTCTTATTGTGGTCAATCCAGTCTTACTATTTGATTAAGTTTGGTTAATCTCCTCTTTGTGTTGTTGTGTTGTAATTAACCCCCTTCACCGGTCCTGTAGTTTTGAAGGCATGATTTTCTTCTGAAGTTAAAACCAGAACTTTCGAAGGATTAAAATTTTCATAAATCTAAGGAAAGTTTTCAAAAAGATTTTCATCCAAGAAAACAAGAGCTTATGAAAGTGATGAACTTGACAACTTAGGACACACATGTTTTAAGAAATTATAAGAACTAGTTTTAAGAAAACCTACTCAAAGTTGATCATCCCAATAGCTGATATAAGATATTTAAATCTCTGTTCATCAAAGGCCTTTGTGAACAGATCAACATTTCATCTGTGTGAACTTTTACTAGTTTAATTAATCCCTTTTTCATAATTATCTCTTATTAGATGATAGCTGATATTGATGTGTTTGGTCCTTGAGTGCTGCACAAGATTCTTTGTGATTGAGATAGCACTATTGTTGTCTATATTAATGGGAGTGTCCTTGAAGTTGAACCCATAGTCCAGTATCTGATTCTGAATCCAAAGCACTTAAGCATAACAACTTGCAACAGTAATATATTCAGCTTCAGCAGTTGATGCAGAGACACAAGATTGTTTTTTGCATTGCCATGAGACAACCCTTCCACCCAGAAACTAACATCCCCTAGATGTAGACTTTGAAGTCATGTTGCAACCACCATAATCACTATCTATATAAGCATACAGATTGAAGTCAGGATTCTTGGGATACCATAAACCAAGTGTTGAAGCACCTTTGAGGTATCTTAGAACCCTCTTAACTGTGATAGGTGAGATATCTTAGGGTTGGCTTGATATCTTGCACAGATACATGTAGCAAACATAATATCAGGCCTACTAGCAGTAAGATACATAAGAGACCCAATCATAGCCCTGTATAAGTGCTCATCTACACACTCCCCCTCAAGATCAGGTCCAAGGGAGTGGTTTCTAGCTATGGGTGTCTTAGAAATCTTACAATCAGTCATGTTGAAGCACTTGAGTATGTCCTGAACATACTTTGACTGACTAATGAAGATGCCATCTTCAACTTGCTTCACTTGAATTCCCAGAAAGAAATTGAGTTCCCCCATGGTACCCATTTATAATCTGTCTTTCATCAGCTTCTCAAAGTCTTTGTAGAGCTTTGGATTAGTTGAACCAAAGATGATGTCATCCACATATACTTGAACTAGCAATATGTCATTTCCCTGTCCTTTGATAAAGAGAGTTCCATCTGTTGGATCAAGAATAAGGCTAATGCAACCAAAACTATGTCACTTAAGTTATTTTGATGCTGCATGCAAAAGGCTTCCGAAGCTTAACATGGAACTTCCGAAGGTTGTAGAGTTCTTCCGAGACAAAGAAAAAGACCAACTTCCGAAGACAGAACTCTATTTCCGAAGACAAGTGCATACTTCCAAAGTTCAAAACTTAGAAGAATAAAGTAAAGACCACTTCCGAAGTATGATGAAAAGAAGAAGTCTCCAAGCCTTGTAAGAAGCAGCCTCTTCTGAAGTATAAGTGGCTTCGGAAGTACTTACTCTTCCGAAGCCGTTTAACCTTCGGAAGACACTGCTATGAACCAGTGGACACAAGTATGGTCTCTGACACTCCGCTGCAGACTTCTGATACAGCATAGCTTCTTCCTAAAGAGCCATGTTGTTGACCATACTTTATTCTACTGTTTACCTTTTATGATAGTACATGTTATCAACTTTAGTTGGTGACAAAAGGTAAGTCAGGGACATGTCCTGACTACCATATCTCAGATAAGACTTTATCCGAGATACCTTAAACTATAGTCTTGTAGTATAGGCTTTAGCTAAAGGATCCCAGCTGGTATCAAAGTATATCCGGCTGTAGATAGTATTATATAAAGGTTCTCCTTATAACTCATAGAAAGAGATAATCTGCTGGTAAGAGTCTTGTATTTTGAGTTCGGAATCAATATATAAAAGTATCTTGAAAATTATCTTACTGTGTTCTTTATTACTTTCTATATTGTGATCAACTCTTATTGATTGTTCATATACCCGAGTGTTGTTCTTGGTGAGTTGGAGAGAAAACATTGTGTTTAAGTGACAAACACCGATCCTGCAATTGGTATCAAAGTTATTTAGGCTCTTGATTGCGTGATCTAACAACCAAATCAACCTGTTTTCACTTCTCCCTACCACTCACTCACTCAATGGACCTTAACAAATCCAAGGTAGAGATGGGAACAATGACAAAAGCTCCCATCATTACCCCTGAAAACTTCAGGTCTTGGAGTAGAAGAATAGAAGGCTTCATTAGATACCAAGACAGCAAACTATGGAACTCCATTGTTGGACCAAAAGAACCAATGAGCCAGATAAGAAAAACCTTTAAGTCCCACAGACGTCACAACAACTACTGAAGACCACAACAGCTGAAGACAACAGCTGATTACAAAGTCTGAAGACAAGTGCTGAAGACAAAGTCTGAAGACACAAGTGCTGAAGACAAAGTCTGAAGACACAAGTGCTGAAGACAAAGTCTGAAGACACAAGTGCTGAAGACAAAGTCTGAAGACACAAGTGCTGAAGACAAAGTCTGAAGACACAAGTGCTAAAGACAAAGTCTGAAGACACAAGTGCTGAAGACAAAGTCTGAAGACACAAGTGCTGAAGACCAAAGTATCAGACGTTGTCACAACTACTGAAGAAGACCTCTTTAGCTGTTGTGACAACGTCTGATACTTTGGTCTTCAGCACTTGTGTCTTCAGACTTTGTCTTCAGCACTTGTGTCTTGCAATAAACTGCTATTCAGATCCAAGTTTAATTGAATTAGCATTTTTGTGTTTTGCAAGAAACGGTTATAGAGATTGAATTTTCTGTGCTTTCTGGTCATTCATCCTGAGATTTTCTCTTGGTTTTCATTGAGTTTGTTGTGGTCTTTATAAAAACGTTTAAAAGCTTGAATTAAATTGTATTTGGACTCAAAATGACTACTCCTTCCAATGATCCTCACAATACTGGTTCCTCAACCAAGCCTCCAATGCTGGTTAGGAGTGAGTATAACATATGGCAACGACGAATGCTCCATCACCTGTCTGTTAACAGTGCAGGTTGTTGGACATCAGTGGTACATGGTCTACACAAGCCTATGGTGAATAACCCGGAAACCAATCAAATGGTTCCGAAGAGGAGGGAGCAATACTCAGATGAGGATAAGAAGTTGTTTGAGATTGATGCAAAAGCCCATGGAATTCTGGCCATGGCACTGCCTAATGAAATCTATTCTGGGCTAATGCATCATGAAACTGCCCATGACCTCTGGAATGCCTTGAAAGAAAAATTTGGAGGAACAGATGAGGTCTTGGCAAATAATAGAGAAATCCTTGCCCAACAATATGAGACATTCTCTCATAGGAAGGGTGAGACACTGACTCAACAGTTCGAGCGGTTCTCTTGTTTGATATCTGAATTAAAAATGGTTGAACATGAGTACACCAACAGCCAGATGAATAACAGATTTCTCAGATCACTGCCTGAGAGATGGGACACATATACTATTGTCCTACGCTCCAGTGCAAATTTGGACAAACTATCTCTCACCCAACTCCATGGGAAATTGCTCACATTTGAGAGAGAGATAGAATAGAAACGAAAACTGTCTTCATCTGGAAAGCTCACTGAAGACTTTGTACCAGGCAACACTGCCTTGGTTGGTCATGAGTTAGAATATGCTTCATCTGAATGCCAGTATGATGAGCATATTGATTTCTCTTCAAACACTTCTGATTCTGCATTTGTGAGTGTTGATAGTCAGTTTACTGGATGTAATAATGACAATCTATGCTTCATCATGGATGATCTCAAGGGGATTGCTGATGATGACTTAGAAGAGATGGATATTTTGAGCCAAATGGACTTGATAAATATCAGATCTCAGAAGTTCTACAAAAGAACTGGAAGAAAGTTCCCAGGACTCTCTGGCAAAACCAAAGTTGGTTTTGACAATAGTAAGTTGAAGTGTCACAAATGCCACAGGCTTGGACACTTTGCTAGAGAATGCAGATTATCTGGATCTAATTCCTCTGCACCTTTTGTGACTTTCCCTGGCAATAGTCAACAACACAGAGGGCAACATCCTGTTAAATCTAGTCATCATTCTCAACCACAATCTCCTGCATACCTTGTTATTACATGCCACAGTCAAATCAAGTTCAAGTTCCTATAGTACCACAACCTCATGCACTACCAGAACCTCAACCATCTCAATCTCATCAACCTCCTCAACCTCAACAACATAGCTTCTTCACCCCTGGAGGTGTTGACTGGAGCAGTTTACCGGATGACATGTCTGGTCATGAAAAACTGTTCACAGGTGCTGGTCAACATGGTGGTGACAGTCCTTTTGGGAATCTGGCTCTCATGGCCCTGGAGTCTACGGAGGGTTCCTGCTCAAATGCATCATCTTCACAGGTAACTCAGGTATCTTCAGAGGCTAAAGCCAAGTTATGTTCTGAATCATGCATTGCTGCCTTTGTCTCCATTAGAGAGGCAAATGTAGCATTAATAAATCAAAAACTTGAGTTTGAGAAAACCATTTCCAAAAGAAAAGCTTAGTTTGAGTCTACTCTTAATAGTAAAAATGATGAGATTTATAAGCTTAAATGCCAATTAAATGATGAAAAGGCTAAGCTAGAGGTTATTCTGGATGACCAGAGAAGTCTCAAAGAAACCCTTGCAGTCACCCAGGTAGAGTGTGATCGATGGGTACAATCATGCAAAGGTTTTGAAATGCTTCTTAGTAAGCAATCTGCTTCCAATGTGAAGTTTGGTATTGGTTACAATCACACTGTTCCTCCTACAGATTTTGCTTCAAGAGCAGAAGTGAAATCTGATGGAGAAAGCAATAACCAATCCACCTCATCATGTGATTCACTTTTTGATAGAGCATCATCAAAAGTTGAAGTCAGCACTAAGTCCTCTCAGAACCCATCAGCTGATATTGATGGTTCTATTGCTGACACTCACATGATAAAAGAGATGATCAACTCGGGAGTTATTTCTGAAAGTCCTGAAAGGACTGGAGAGCAAGATTTAACACCTAAAGTTCAAACTCCAATTACTGTCAGCACTGAAGAGAAGAAAACTGTCAGTAGAAAGAGTTTGAAGACTACTAAAGAGGAAGTCAAGAAAGCAAATAATGCTTCCAAAGTACTGAAGAGCAAGTCTTCAGTAGTTTCATCCTCTTTAGTTGATGATCATCATAAGATGAAGAAGAAACCATGTGAAGTATGTGGTTTGTTCAATCATCTTACAGATGTTGTTGGTACAAAAGGGGATCCAAACTCAAACATAAAGAAGAAATTCAAGAGAAAATGGTTAAAATGAAAACTGAGTTTGGAGCCACATTTGTACCAGCAACATCAAATCCTGTAACCCTCAAGTCCAAACAAAAATCCAAAAAGGAAGGGGTTAAACAGGTAACAGCTGAGATTGCTCAAAAGAAGAAGGTGCAACATAGGAACTTATCAAACTCCAATGCCAATGTGTCTGAAGAGCTGAAAGCCTTATCCCAAAATCAGACACAGCTGGTTATGATGGTTCAACATCTATTGGGAAGAGTTAACCAATTAGATGTTCCTATATTGAAACCATAGAAAAGGAGGTCCAAGCCAAAGGATTCCTCTTCTTCACCATCTTCTTCCTCTTAGGCTGTTGTTTCCAACAAACCTGTTAGTTTACCATCTGTTGATGAGAACAGGCCCAAAACCAAAAAGGTTTGGGTCTCAAAATCTAACTAATTTGTTGTGTTTTGCAGGGTTCTTCAACATGCCACACAGGCATCTGGTATGTAGACAGTGGAGGATCCATGCATATGACAGGAAACAGATCACTTCTTAATGACTACTCTCAAGGAAGGAAGGGGTTTGTGTCATTTGGCAATGATGCAAAGGGTTACATCATCGGCAAAGGCTTTGTTTCCAATGGGGAAATAAAGTTTGATGATGTTAACCATGTGGAAAATCTCAAGTACAACCTCTTGAGTGTCAGTCAAATGTGTGACAAAGGCCATGTTGCTCTTTTCACCAGTCAGAACTGTCGGCATCTGTCATCCAAAGTTCTAAGTTTGATTGATAAGGTGTTGGATGAATACACTCTCCTGAAGGCCAACAGGACAGGAAGAGTGTATGCCTTAGATCTTTCCAAGAAAATAGATCTCAAAGGCCATCCTTGCCTATTTTCCAAGGCTTCCCCCCAAGAATCTATTCTATGGCATAGAAGGCTGGGTCATGTTAATCTTAAAAACATGAATCAGCTGATAAACCATGGTTTAGTAAGGGGACTGCCTATGAAGGAGTTCAAGTGTGAAGATAACTGCACTGCTTGTTTAAAAGGAAAACAACACAAAGATTCATTTCCCTCCATAGAAGAACCTAAGTCCACTGCCTGCTTACAGCTTCTTCACATGGATCTCTTTGGTCCTGTGAAAGTGATGAGTATGGCTAAGAAGAAATACTCTCTGGTAATTGTGGATTATTACTCCAGATTTGTATGGACTTTCTTCTTGCATTCAAAGGATGAGGCTGCCCAGTCCATTATGAACTTTGTGTTACATGTTGAGAAGCAGTATTCCCTACCAGTTAAGTGTGTGAGGAGTGACAATGGTACCGAATTCAGAAACCACACACTTGATGAGTTTTACTTATCAAAGGGAATCAAGAGGCAGTATAGCATCCCAAGAACTCTGAGCAAAATGGAGTAGTGGAGAGAAAGAACAGGACCCTTATTGAAGCTGCAAGGTCCATGTTGGCTGATTCTGGACTGCCAATGACTTTTTGGGCTGAAGCTGTCAATACAGCTTGCTATGTACAGAATAGAGTTCTAGTAAATCAGAGGTTGATGAAGACTCCATATGAAGTTCTTCATCATTTGGCCCCTCTAAGTTCATTCTTCAGAGCATTTGGGTGTCCTTGTTTCATTCTCAACACATGGGATCAACTCCAAAAATTTGATCCTAAGGTGGATGCAGGGTACTTTGTTGGTTATTCATCAACTTGCAAAGCATACAGAGTCTTCAACTGCAGAACAAAGATGGTTGAAGAGACTCTACATGTTAAGTTTAATGAATCTCCTAAGGACAAGATTCCACAAAGCCCTATGGAGCTATTTGATTTGGACATACTACAATATGTTCCTTATCAAACTCCTGCTGTTGCTCCTGTCAACAGTTCACCACCTGGTGGTACTGCTGGTGCTGCTGCTGATGATGATAGCAGTACTCAACTCTTCAGGTTTAGTGATCAACTTCCTGATTTAGCTAGACCTGATGTTCCTGTAGCTCCAGTAGCACCATCCACAACAAATGCTGATGAGATTTCTTCAAATTCAACTTCCTTTGAATTACCATCCACTGATTGGTTTCAAGGAAATGATTCACCATCACCATCTGTTGCTGCTGAACCTGCTACAAACACTTGCACAGATCTCATTGTGTATCAAGATCTAAAGAATCACCCTATGTCTCAAATCATTGGTGATATCACTGCTGGCGTATCAACAAGAAGTCAATTGTCAAATTTCTGCTTCTATGCTCTCTTCATCAGTCAGCAAGAGCCAAAGAATTATCACATTGCTTTAAAGGACAATGGATGGGTTGATGCCATGCAGCTTGAGCTTCTTCAGTTCAAGAAACAACAAGTGTGGGAACTGGTTCCTCTACCTCCAGTTGTGTGATGCCTTTACAAAGTTGATGCAACAGAAGTTTGAAATGAGTGCCATGGGAGAATTACAGTTCTTTCTAGGTTTGCAAATCAAACAAAAGGCTGATGGAATTTTCATTCATCAGTCCAAATACACAAAAGATCTTTTGGAAAAGTTTGATTTACAAAACTGTAAGCCCTATTCTACCCCCATGTGCAGCACCACACGACTGGATACAGATCAGAAAGGTAAAGTGGTTGATGAAACACTTTACAGATGTATGATTGGGTCCTTGATGTATTTAACAGCTTCTAGACCAGATATTATGTTTGCTACATGTGTCTGTGCTAGATTTCAGGCTGCACCTAAAGAGTCTCATCTAATTGCAGTCAAGAGGATCTTTAGATATTTGCAAGGCACACAATATCTAGGTTTATGGTATTCCACTGGGCACTCTTGTAAATTAGTTGCTTTCTCTGATAATGACTATGCAGGGTGTAAGTTGACCAGGAAATCAACTTCTGGTGGATGTCAATTCCTAGGCAACTGCTTGATTTCTTGGCAGAGCAAGAAACAGACCTCAGTTGCTACATCAACCGCTGAAGCAGAGTACATTGCTGCTGCAAGCTGTACATCTCAGGTACTCTGGCTTCAAAACCAATTATTGGATTATGGCATAACAGAGACTAAGACCCCATTGTTAATGGACAGCTCTTCAGCTCTTTGTATTGTCAAGAATCCTGTCCAGCACTCTAGGACTAAACATATTGAAATCAGACACCATTTTATTAGAGATTGTTTTGAAAAAGGTCTGATTGATCCAAAATTTGTTCCTAGTGCTGATGAGCTTGCAGACATTTTTACTAAGCCTTTGGATAGTTCAACTTTCCACAACCTGGTGTTAAGGCTTGGTATGCTACAGCTAGAATAAGTGACAACTACTAATGATCTCAGTAATAAGTACTGGTGATCATTGGTAACCATGTCACATATAAGTACTGATGAGTTCTTTCACCCTCAGTAGTTTTATAACTACTGAAGGCTAAATGCCTCACAAGTACTAAAGTACTTTATCTGTTCTAAACTACTGATGTAGTTACAACTACTGAAATCAGTACAAACAGATAAGTACTGACGTCCTATGAAACACCTGAAAAGCAGATGCAAAGTCTGATGAGTAAGTGTGAGGACAGTATGAAACAGCTGAAAAGCTAAGAATTGACGAAAACAGGTGATGAGTAATTTCTCTTCAGTTGTTTCTACAACTGCTGTTTCAAAACAACTGAAGCCAAAACCATGTCTTCAGTAGTTTACAACTACTGAAGACTAACACCAAGTCTTCAGCAGTTTACAACAACTGCTGACAAAACCATGTCTTCAGTAGTTTCACAACTACTGATGACTAATACCAAGTCTTCAGTTGTTTCATCACCTGAAGTCAAAACTGTCTTCAGTAGTTTTATAACTACTGATGACTAAATCAGAGACTTCAGCTGTTTCAACGTCTGACGGTTAATACCACGTCATCAGTAGTTTCAACAACTGATGACTCACACCAAAACCTTCAGTCGTTTTCTAACCCGACCCTTTAAATACCTTATCCCACCTTCAGAGTTTTTTATATTCTCTTCTCAAACCTAACATTCAAAAACTCTCTACCCTCTCTTCATCAATGGCGACCATGCAACTAAAACCACGACACAACTGTGTCGCACATCTCACCAAATCGCCATATTGGACCAAGTTTCACAACGCCATAGATTTAATGGTTCAATCACCCTACAAAACGGCGTTTCTGGTAAATCCCACCATATATGCCGCATCCCTTAACCAATTCTGGACAAACGTCACTTTGGTCTCCGAGGAGAACGACACAGAGTCTCTTCAATCGTTTGTCCATGGCCAAAAAGTGGTCATCACTCCAGAAACTCTTCGCCAAACCCTTAATCTGGATGATGCCACTTTCCCAACTGGTTATCCAAAGGGCACAACAGATCAATCATTTGCCCACCATGGATACCAGGGTAAACTGAGTGCATCTACCTTACTGAAGAAACATTTCCCGGATACCGAACGTCTCATATTTCATATGGTAAATGTATGCCTTGCCTCCAAGACTTCATCATGGGATCAAATGTCCACAAGGTGGCAACAGGTAATGCACTCCATCCTTGAGCAACAACCTTTAAATTTTTCTGAAATACTATTTTTAGATCTCAAGGATATGGCCCAAAAACAAACTGCTAACCGTTGGATATTATATCCTTGGTTCATAATGGCCATCATTGAAAACCAGCTTCAAGCTGAGGGACTTGTTGGCCTGGGAGTCCCTGCTATGGCTGTATTGCCTGAAGTATACTCCCGGCACAACTCTGACCAATCACTCAAAATGGCTGCCAAGCTGCGCAAACCCACGCAGCTGGAACCCACAGCCACCACCTCCAAATCCAAAGTCCCCACCAAACCCACTAAAAAGAAGACCAAAAAGGCTACTCAGGGAAATGAGTCCCCAGAGGATGCCCTTGCAACACAAACGCAGGCTATATCCACTGGTTATAACCCCCTAGTGGATACAAGGACTCTCCCAGCCACAGCCGCTAAGAATTCCTCTCAAAAGGAGCCTGCAGCAACCACAGAAGGGGTACCCACAAATCTGGGATCTTCCTCATTTGAGGAGATTGCCATTGAAGAGCACCATTCTCCCTAGGTGCACACTGCTTTTACCCCATCTCCCCATGCAACCGCCCCCCAAAGTCCAACCATTATCATTGCAAACGTGCTGACTCAGCTACATGCCTCTCCTCCTCCCCAACAACCACCAACAAAGGGGAGAACCACAACTATTGAGGACGAGGATCACCATGCTTTGACAACCCACAGCACCGGGGTTTACACGTTCGATCTCCTGGTGTGGATATGGAGATTAGAACATCTAGTGAGGCTGCCACCTCTTCTGAATCAGCACATGATCAAAATGACGCTGGTAACATAGCTCAGACCTCATTAGAGGCAATAGCTGATGAAGGACAAAGTCCTAAGGCTGGAAGTCCCCAGTTCCAAGAAAAAAGGGCACATGCTAAAACTGGTCTACACCCAGTGCATGTACATCCTGCTACAAACAGGAGGTCAGGTGATTCAGCATCTGCTGATGATGACCTGGGCTTCTTTTATGATGTTCTGGCCCAGAACACAATTCTTGAGGAAGAAGTCAGTAGACTACAAAGACTACTTGACCAATTCTCTCAAGAAGCAAGTCCATCTGCCACCAATATAACCTACAGATGGCACCTTCACCTGAAGGTCTCCCATACACTCAGCCACTCAAAACTTCCAAGCCACCAGCTTCTGTTTCTGGCACTGCTTCTCAGGGACAGAACCCCTCTGAGCAAACAGTTGCTATCTTTCAGCAAACTCTACCTCTCATCACCCCAATGATCACAAACATTGTGATCAAAACCATGGATGAGAGGCTTCCCTCAATCATACAACCCCTGGTGGAGGAGATTGTGAGCACAAGGCTTTCTGCTACTCAAACCCTTGCAACCAATGCAACCAAAAAGGGGGAGAGTCAGTCAGTGAAAGCAAAGAGGGAGTGCAAACTGAAAGAAAAGGAAATTGAGAAGGAAGAGGAGTCTGTGAAGGGAACCAAAAATGATCAAGTGAGTGAAAGTCACAAAGACTTTCATGTCACATATAAGAAGAGGAAGGGTGAAGGAAAAGAGAAAGAGCTCCAACTCGATGAGATGATCAAAATGGCAGATGCTACTCATAGTAAATCAATGGATGCCATTATTGATCAACTCTATAGACAAGGGTTCGATACTACACAACTTGACTCAGAGATCAGGAGACTTGAAGTTGAAGAAATTAACTCAAGATGGGCAAGCTATGATGCATTAGAAAGAGAGAGACTAGAGATCATGATCAGATTCATTGCAAAATATCTTGGGAGATCATTGATCGAGATTAAATCATGGACCAGGGACAGTATCTTGGTTATAACCTCCAAGATCTGTTCGTCTGAGGCATACACTAAGGGGTTAGTAGTCGAAGCTTTGAATGAAGCAGGAGCAGGGAGCAGGACTGAGCTAGCCAAACACTCAAAAGCAACACTCACCTCCAAAATGCTAACTCGGCCTGTCAATATTCCCTCTCCAAAACAACCACAATCAAAACCCACAAAACCAACTCCCTTACCCTCTAAACCAATAGCCGATGATGCACCTAAGAAGAAGAAGAGAAGGGTGTCGAGGCTAGAAGAAGAAGAAGAAGAGGATGATGTGGAAGAAGATAGGCTGCCTCTGTCTGCAGTCCTAACATTGGCTAAAGCCAAACCCATGCCCATCACTCCCACCTCACAGATAGAAGCTGTGAGAGTAAAGATTGAAGAAGAACAGCAGCAAAGGCTTCATGATGATGAAATGTTGAAAAGCATCGACAAAACTTATGCTGCTTCATCATCAATAATAAGTATGAAGAAAGAAGCTCTGAGGTTGTACACCCATGCTAACACATTTCAATATCAGAAGGAAAAGGTGAGAGTATGGCCTGATCCTAGGGTGGCTCACAGGATTGTAAAGAAAGACATTCCTTCGAGATACAAGGGCCAAGTAAAAAGGATCGTAGATGAAGAGATCACAGTGGTCCTTGTAGTATCACCCTGGGAGATTGTAGAAGATTTCAAGAAGGCCTATGAGACTAAACAGCCACCCCAAAAGATGTTAGAGAACAGAATTATTAAAAAGGGGTTAGTCTACAAGAGGCTTGAGAACTTCAAACAAATGAGCTCAGTTTGTTACTTGAAGGGACTCATCCTGATGAGTTTGCATACAGACAGATTACAATAGTTGAGCTCAAAAATGGTAAACAGGCCAAGTACATCTCAGAGCTGTATGGGCGTGAAGGATTGTTTGATGGTGAAGCCGAGAACCTGACCATGGAAGAACAAATTATGTTTCTCAGAGCATACACCAGAGAATCCTACAGGCTTATACATGGGAAGTAAGTCTCATGGATGGGGGAACAGCTTAGTGTCCAATTCCCCAATATAGAGCTCCCATCCATACATTGCCAACCAAATCATCAGAGACTCATTTCCAGGCCAGTGCTTATATGGGTCATCTTCTCAACTGATCAAGAAGGAAAAAGACCAACCATTCTGCCAACAATAAGTGGGACCTCAATAAAGTTAAAGGTTTTGGCTGCATTGGTTCAGGGGGAGTTTGTGGACCAAAAGAACCAATGAGCCGGATCAAACAAACCTTTAAGTCCCACAGACGTCACAACAACTACTGAAGACCACAACAGCTGAAGACAACAGCTGATTACAAAGTCTAAAGACAAGTGCTGAAGACAAAGTCTGAAGACACAAGTGCTAAAGACAAAGTCTGAAGACACAAGTGCTGAAGACACAAGTGCTGAAGATAAAGTCTGAAGACACAAGTGCTGAAGACAAAGTCTGAAGACACAAGTGCTGAAGACCAAAGTATCAGACGTTGTCACAACAGCTGAAGAGGTCTTCTTCAGTAGTTGTGACGGTTTACCTTTCAGTAGTTTTATGTTTTATCTTTTCAGTAGTTTGACACAACAGCTGAAGAATACTTCTTCAGTTGTTGTGCTCATCAGTAGTTTTATATTTATCAGTAGTTTTGTAAAACGACTGAAGAGCTTGTTCTTCAGTCGTTGTAGTTTCAGTAGTTTCTTATCAGTAGTTTCTTATTTTTACTTAACACTCTGATATGTTCTCAGTAGTTGTGAACATTTCAGTAGTTTGTTAAGAGTTAGTTATTTTTGTAATAGATATGCCAGTTGTCACTTTCCGTGATAACATCAGCGATTGCACTCTATATAAGGAGTGTCAACCTATTGTAATAAAGAATGATTTGATCAGAAATATTCGATATTATTGAAACATTCCCTGTTACAGAAATATATTCTCTCGTTATAACCGTATCTATTCTTAATGCATACGAGTATCAAATTCTTGCTACAATTTGTCTAATTCTTGTTCTTATTCCACTGTGTTACGCTCCATTACATCAAACTTGTGATCACTGATCCTGACATCCATTGTCAATGGACCGTACAAGCCAAAGGTGGCATCACCTGGTGGAAACGGTGCCATGATAGAGAAGGTTGTCGAGGACTATTATGATGAAGACAGAAAGAAGATGGACATCGATAGAAATGCAATGACTATTCTCATGACTGCAATACCAAACTTTATTATGGTGGGGTTAGAGCATTGCAAGACTGCCAAAGAATTGTTTGATGCACTTGCTCAGATGTTCTCAAGCTCCAACGACTCAAAGAAGGACTCACTGAAGCAGCAGTTCAAGAACTTCACTCATATTGCTGGAGAGACCCTAAGCCAGCAGTACATCAGGTACATGGATCTTATCTCTTCCCTTCAGTCAGTGAAGATCACTCCTGAACTTAGAGATCTCACTAGAAAGTTCATGAGTGCTCTTCCCAACGAGTGGACATTCTACTATGTCTCTATCAAGAGAACAGAAAACTTGAACACTCTTTCCATGACTGAACTCTACGACATCCTTGATAGATATCGCCTAGAGATGGAGAGTAAGAAGGGCCACCAAACAAGCAGACCATGAGTCTTCCTGCTAGCAACGCTTTAATAGTTGCTGAAGTCTCATTAACCCTTCAACATCAGCATTTCTTGACTTATCAGCAGCCATCCCGCTCTTCTGGACCTTACATGACTTTTCTTGAGACTCCAAGGTCTCAACAGGCTCAACACAACTCCTTCTAGGAAAGTTGTGCCTTTGTTTCAGGAAGTGGACACTCAGGAGATTTTCAATACTGTTTTGATGATCTTGAGTGTTTTAGTCCAGATGATGTAGAGTACATGGACATTGTCCAGCATATGGCTCTTTTAACTTACAGAGCATAGAAGTTCTTTAAGAGAACTGGATGACATTTCCCTCAAAACCCAACTACCAGCAAGTTCGGGTTTGACAAAACCAAGGCAAAGTGTTACAACTGTAACCAACTAGGTCATTTTGCAAGGAATGCAAGGCTCCCAAGACCAATCCGGGAACCCCACAGGCTCCACACATCCCTCAAACTCAAAGCCCACTGAGAGGTCAACTGAAACACTTGCAATGGCTCAAGAAGTTGACTGGAGCTTCATGGTACAAGCTGTGATTCATGCTCAAGCTCTTGTGGCTGGAACAGATGATGCCCAGGTATATGAACATCTCTGCACTCCAACCTGTATAGCTAAAGTCAAACTTTATCAGGATTACAATATGGAAATCAGATCTGATATTGAGTCTTTAAAAATTTTAAAATCTGATTTTAAAAGAGCTGAATCTGACTATCAAAAGAAAATTAATGAGTTAGAGAAAACTGTATCTCTTTTAAAACATGAACACACCAACTACAAGACTCAAATCAAGGATCTGATATCCAAATTGTCTGAGGCTCAAGCCCAGCTTGTCACTACCGAGGCTCAGGCCAGGAAGCATGCTATTTCTGAGCAGAACTTCCAAGCAATTCTTGCATCATCCTCCCATTTCAAACTCTGTTATCAGAACAAAGGAGGGTTAGGAACCAATGAAATCGCTCCACCACATTCCTATGAGTCTATTAGATAGCCTAGATGTGGTACTGAGGAGCAAGAGGTTCCAAATGTGACCCTTCCTTTCCAGAGTTGAAGGACGAGGCATCAATAGAGGCCAACATTGGGAAGGAATAGGTAGATATACCCATCTCCTTCTATGAAGACCAAATCCTAACCACTAAAGCCAGAAGAAGCAGAGCTAAAGCTGCTAGAAGAACTGCTAAGAAGGTGGCTGAGTCCAACTGAAAATTAACCCCAAGCAGAAAGGTGTCTTTATCTCAGTTGGATTCCAAGTGTTAGGTACTTTTGATTCAGGAAAGGAATGTAATACCAACATTCCTATCCTCCCAAAGGATCAGATGTTGAAGGGAAAAGTTGCTGATGAAGAAAAGAAGCCTAAGAAACAACAACCCTCACTTTCCCAAAAGACTAACATTGCATTCATCATGTGTGGCCTGCAAAATCACATGGCAAAAGATTGTTACTACAATCCTGCAAGCACACATTATGCAAATAATGTTAGAAAAGAAGGAGTCCGAGAAGGTTTCACTTTTGGACCTTTTCATACGGTTCAAGTGTTGAAGAAGGGAAAGCTAGTTTCCGAAGCCAAGTTGCTTTCGGAAAAACTCATTCTTCCGAAGGGAAAATGGCTTCAGAAACAAAAGCTATTAAGGTTTGGAAGAACAAGAAAGCTCCCTTGAAACTATCCCAGAAGAAGACTACTTCAGAAGAAAAGGTGGTGAAGGCTTCTTCCGAAAAGAAAGAAGCTTCGGAAGAAGGCAATGCTGCTAAAGTTTCAACAAGCTCATCCTCCAATGTCAGCCAAAGGATGGACTGGAAGATCAAGGAAGATGCTGCAGCCCAAACCTCTTCTTTAGAGACCTCTATTGAACCCCCATGCATATCATTGGTTCAATCATGTCATTATCTTTGGAAGAACCCAAGACCAGCAAGGCTTGGGCTTCCAAACAAAACTAACAATCTCATCTTATGTGCAAGGACATCCATTTGACAAGAACAACAATGTCTGGATTGTAGATAGTGGATGCTCCAGGCACATGACAGGGAACAGATCTCTACTTCAACAGTTTCAGAACTATAATGGAAGTCCTCTCCAATTTGGAGGTGAGGCCGGAGGATATATTTCTGGCAGAGGAGTATATCCAATGGTAAATTAAAAGTTGACAAAGTTCACTTTGTCAAACAGCTTGAACACAATCTGTTAAGTGTTTCTTAATTCTGTGATCAAAAGCACCAAATGCTATTCACAGAACATGAGTGCATTATCCTCAAACCAGGGATGAAAATTCCTCCGGAATTGGTTCTTCTTAGATCTCCCAAGAAAGGGGATATGCACAAGCTAGATATGAACAATGCTTCCCCAATGGGTGAAGTATCATGCTTTCTTTCCAAAGCTGATAGTGATGAGTCAACACTGTGGCATAAACGTATGTGCCATGTAAATTTGAAGACAATGAAAAAATTGGCTAAAAATAACTTGATACATGGTTTGCCTAAAAAAGAGTTTTTCTGCAAAGATAACTGTGTTGCATGCCTGAAAGGGAAACAACACAGGACATCTCATAAATCCAAATGTGTTAACTCTATCACTACTCCATTACACTTATTGCACATGGATCTTTTTGGTCCCACAAGTATAATGAACATTGGAAGGAAATCATACTGCCTTGTGATTATTGATGATTTTACAAGATTCACATGGGTATTCTTTTTAAGAACTAAATATGAAACTGCTGAAACATTAAAATCTTTTATTCTTAAAATAGAAAATCAAATTGATCACAAGGTTAAAATCATTAGAAGTGATCAAGGGATAGAGTTTAAGAACTCCGTTCTTGACTCATTCTATAACTCAAAAGGGATTGCCAAACAATACAGTGCTCCCCGAACTCCTCAACAAAACGGTGTTGTTGAGAGGAGGAATAGGACACTGATTGAGGCTGCTCGAACTATGTTAGCTGATTTAAAGCTACCTCTAACATTCTGGGCAGAGGCAGTCAGCATTGCATGCTATGTGCAAAACAGAGTTCTTGTAGTAAGCCACATGGAAAAACCTTTTATGAGCTATGGAACAAGAGGCCATCGTTCATTGGCTTTCTAAGGTCCTTTGGCAGCAGGTGTACCATACTTAACACAAAGGACAATTTAGCAAAATTTGCTGAAAAGTCGGATGATGCTATCTTTGTTGGATACTCTTCTAGCTCTAAAGCTTACAGAGTATACAACATTAAGAATCAACAATTTGAGGAGTCATCCAATATAGTTGTTAATGAGCACACTCCTTGTGTTAGGGGGAATGGCCCTAATCATATTTTTGATTTAGAACCATTTCCAAACTATTCTAAATCATCTTGTGAGAATGTTTCAGTTGGAATAGGTGCTCAAAATGATGCTGATGCTACTGCTAATGATCAACTATTTGAGCTTCCCAGGCCTAGACCAAATTCTTCAAGTGCTACAATACATCAAGCTTCCACTATTCATAGATCCGATAGTCTAACGATATCAAGGAATAGTGAAGCTTCAACAAGTGAGTCACCTACTGAGCCTCAAAACTCATCGGGTGATCCATTACAACACCAGGCAGAAGGAGGTAGTATTTTGAAGGAACAAGCAACTGTTAATACTACTTCACAGCCAACTATTGATGATGTTTCACATTCATTCAATCAATCATCATTGAATGACTTTGAAATAGCAGCCAGACAGAGTGTTCCAGTTCCTGAGCAGAATATGTCTAACCTAGATTTATCTCTGCAACTGGAAGTGATTCCTCATCTTAGGATTCACAACACTCATCCAACTGAGAACATCATAGGGATGTCACTGAGGGTGTGAGAACAAGAAGCAGACTCATCAAGGGAATGTCTGCTCGTACTCATGCTTTCTATCTCAGATGGAACCCAAGAAGGTAGAAGATGCCATGAAAGATAGTAGTTGGCTTGAATCGATGCATGAGGAGATGCTTCAATTCAAGAGACAAAAGGTATGGAACCTATGTCTGCTACCATCCGGTCAAGTACCTATGGGCACCAAATGGGTTTTTAGAAACAAGAGAGATGATAGAGGCTTGATCATCAAGAATAAAGCAAGACTTGTAGTTCAAGGATACACTCAAGAGGAAGGAATCAATTATACTAATGTCTTTGCACCAGTTGCAAGACTTATGGCAGTTAGGATCGTCCTTGCTTATGCTGCATACAAGGACTTCACTGTCTATCAACTTGATGTCAAGTGTGCATTTTTATATGGGGATATAGATAGGGAAGTCTATGTATGCCAACCTCCAGGATTTGAAGAACCATAGCACCCCAACTATGTGTGCAAATTGGATAAAGCTCTATATGGGCTGCACCAAGCACCTAGGCTGTGGTATGAGACTTTGTCTTAGTTTCTTCTGAAGATTGGCTACACTAGAGGTACCATTGATAAGAATCTCTTCATCAGAAAGTCTGGAAAGGACATTTTTCTCTTTCAAGTCTATGTTGATGACATCATATTTGGTTCCTCAAATGACCAAATGTGCAAGGACGTTGAGAGCATTATAAAGAAAAAGTTTGGGATGAGTCATGGGAAAAATGGACTTTTTCCTTGGAATTCAGGTAAAGCAGATGAAGGAAGGGTTTTCATTAATCAATCTAAGTATGTCTCTGACATCTTAGAAAGATTTGAAATGAAAGATTGCAAGCCTACCAAGACACCCATACCCAGAAACCATAATCTTTGTCCTGACCTTGAGGGGGAGGATACTGATCAACAACAGTATAGGGTAATTATTGGTTCTCTGATGTATCTAACAGCCAGTAGACCTGATATCATGTTTGCTACTTGCATTTGTGCAAGATATCAGGCTGCTCCAAAGGTGTCTCATCTAGCTGATGTTAGGAGAATCCTTAGATACCTCAAAGGAGCACATAAACTAGGTCTCTGGTATCCCAGAAACAAGGATTTCAATCTCTTTGGTTACTCTGATAGTGACTATGGAGGCTGCAATGTTGACAAGAAATTAACATCAGGAGGATATCAATTTCTTGGTGGAAGGATGTTGGACCAAAAGAACCAATGAGCCTGATCAGAAAAACCTCTAAGTCCCACAGACATTACAACTGCTGAAGACAATTACAACAGCTGAAGACATCAGCTGATTACATGGTCTGAAGACAAAGTCTGAAGACAAAATCTGAAGACTTCTACTGAAGACAATGTCTGAAAGTAAAGTAATGAAGATAAAGTCTGAAATTAAAGTACTGAAGACAAAGTCTGAAAGTAAAGTACTGAAGACAAAGACTGAAGACAAAGACTGAAGACCAGAGTGATTAGTAGTTGTCACAACAGCTGAAGTTATTAACTTCAGTAGTTGTCACAACAGCTGAAGTTATTAACTTCAGTAGTTGTGATGGTTTTCCTTTCAGTACTTGTAATTTAGTTTTCAGTAGTTTATAGTTTCAGTAGTTTTAGTTCAGTAGTTTTATGTTTTTGTATTTAGCATTCTTTGAGATGTGATCAGTTGTTAAGAACATTCTCAGTAGTTTGCATAGTTTCAGTTGTTTGTATAATTCTGTTAGATGTCACTATCAAGTGACATCAACAGACGTCACATTCCTTATATAAGGAATGTTGACCTAATTGTAAGGTGTGACTTTAAGCCACCACGAAAGTATTTGAATGAAATATTCCTTTTGCAGAATTCTCTCTTTTCTATAACCGTGCACTATTCCATTGAATATCAATTGTGTTCTTGCAAAATGTTTAATTCATTGATCGAATTCCGCTGCAATCTACTCTATTCAATCAAACTTAGATCGCTGATCCTAACAAATGGTATCAGAGCTTCTAATCATTGATCGATCTAACAATTGATCATTGAAACTGCTATTTCGATATCTAAGTTTGATCGAATTAGCATATTTGCAAGAATTGGTTATAGAGATTGAATTTCTGTTGCTTTTGGTTAATTGCTTTGAGACTTCTCTTGGTTCGTATTGAGTTTGTTGTGTTTTGCACTAAATTGGTTAAAACTTAATTGAATTTGATTGAATCTCAGAATGACTACTCCTTCTAATGACCCTCACAATACTGGTTCCTCAACCAAGCCTCCGATGCTGGTTAGGACTGAGTATAACATATGGCAATGAAGAATGCTCCATCACCTGTCTGTTAACAGTTCAGGTTGTTGGACATCTTTGGTACACGGTCCACACAAGCCTATGGTCAACAATCCGGAAACCAACCAAAGGGTTCCGAAGAAGAAGGAACAATACTCAGATGAGGATCGAAAACTGTTTGAGATTGATGCTAAAGCTCATGGAATTCTGGCCATGGCACTACCAAATGAAATCTATTCTAGGCTTATGCATCATGAAACTGCTCATGACCTCTAGAATGCATTGAAAGAACAATTTGGTTGAACAGACGAGGTCTTAGCAAACAACAGAGAAATCCTTGCCCAACAATATGAGACATTCTCTCATAGGAAGGGTGAGACACTGACTCAACAGTTTGAGCGTTTTTTCTGTTTGATCTCTGAGATGAAAATGGTCAAACATGAATACACTAATAGCCAGATGAACAACAGATTCCTCAGATCACTGCTTGAGAGATGGGACACATATACCATTGTGCTACGCTCTAGTGCAAATCTGGATAGCCTATCTCTCACCCAACTCCATGGGAAACTGCTTACATTTTAAAGAGAGATAGAGTAGAAAAGGAAACTGGCATCATCAGGAAAGCTCACTGATAACTTTGTACTAGGGAACACTGCCTTGGTTGGTCATGAGTCAGAATATGTTGCATCAGAAAGCCATTATGACGAGCATATATTTCTCTTCAAACAGTTCCGATCATGCATTTGTTAGTGTTGATAGTCAGTCAGGCTGTAATAGTGACAATTTGAGCTTCATGATGGATGATTTGAAAGGTATTGCTGATGATGACTTAGAAGAGATGGATATTCTGAGCCAAATGGCCTTGATTAATATCAGATCTCAAAAGTTCTACAAGAGAACTGGTAGAAAATTTCCAGGACTCTCTGGCAAAACCAAAGTTGGTTTTGACAAGAGTAAGTTGAGGTGTCACAAATGCCATAGGCTTGGGCACTTTGCAAGAGAGTGTAGATCAACTGGATCTAACTCCTCTGCACCCTTTGTGACTTTACCAAGAAATTTCACAAAACAGGGCAACATCCTGCTAGTTCTGGTCATCACTCACAACCTATATCTCCTGCATATTTTGTCCCTCAGGGTCCAATGCCATATCCATATCCCTGCTATTACATGCCACAACCAAATCAAGTTCAAGTTCCTATTGCACAACACCTCAAGCCTTACCTGACCCTCAACATCTCAATCACAACCTCATCACAACTTCTTCACACCCTGGTACTATTGACTGGAGCAGTCTACCAGATGATCTTTCTGGTAATGAGCAATTATTTGCTAGTGATGGTCAACATGGTGGTGAATATCCTTTTGGGAATCTTGCTCTCATGGCCCTGGAGTCTACTGAGGTTCATGCTCCAATGCATCTTCATCACAGGTAACCCAGGTATCCTCTGAGGCTAGGCCAAGCTATTTTCTGAATCTTGCATAGCTGCATTTATCTCTATTAGAGAGCAAATGTAGCTTTAATAAATCAAAATCTTGAGCTTGAGCAAACCCTTTCCAAAAGAAAAGATGAGTATGAGTCTGTCCTTAAAGATAAAGATGATGAGATTTATAAGCTTAAATGCTAATTAAATGATGAAAAGGCTAAGCTAGAGGTCATTCTTGAGAACCACAGAGATCTTAAAAAAACACTTGCAGCTACCCAAGTTGAGTGTGACTGCTGGGTATCATCCTGCAATGGATTTGAAATGCTTCTCAGCAAGCAAACAGCTTCAAATGTGAAGTTTGGAATTGGTTACAACCACATTGCACCACCTACAGATTTTACTCCAAAATCAATAGTAAAACCTGAAGGTGAAAGTAATTTCCAAACCACATCATCATGTGTTTCATCCTCAAGTGATCAGCAAAGATCAGAAGATGAAATCAGTGTTGATACCTCAGCAAATGAATTGCTTGACGGGTTAACTACTGATAAGCACATGAAGCTGAGTACTTCAAATGTTGTCCCTCAAAGTACCTCAAGTACTAAAGGGAAAGTCACAACATCTGAAAAACATTTCAAATCAACTAAAATAAAAGGATTAACAACTGCTGAGGAATCTATCATACGTCTTTCAGGACGGATAGAGAACAGCTGAAGAACAAGTCTTCAGTTGTTATAGACCCTTCAGTATTTAACACAAGTACTGAAAGGAGGAAAGTACTAAAGATCACACCTTCAGTAGTTTCCACTTCAGAAGTTGATCAATCCAAGATGAAGAACAAGCCATGTGACATATGTGGTAAGTTCAATCATCTTTCTGATGAATGTTGGTACAAAAAGGGTTCCAAACTCACTAAAGATAAGCTCATTAAAAAGCAGATGGAAGAAATGAAAAATGAGTTTGAGACCAAGTTTGTACCACAGTCATCCCAATGCGATAAACCCAAGGCTTCATCCAAATCCAAAAGAAGGATAGGGTTTATCATAAAACAGCTGATAGTGTTCCTCATGATAAAAATCAGACTAAGTCTGTGAATTTCAAGGAGGAAATGGTGGGTCACAGGAACTCATCAAAAACAAGTACTGATGTGTCACAAGAGCTGAAAGCTTTAGCTACAAATCAGACAAAACTTGTTATGATGGTTCAGCATTTGTTGGGGAGAGTTAACCAACTTGATGCACCCGTGATCAAACCACTGAAAAGGTATTCCAAGCCCAAATCCAAGGAATCCATTTCAGCACCATCTCTACCTTCATCAGCTGTTAATCATAAGAAAAAAATTATGGTTAAATCTGTTGATGAAAACAGACCCAAAACCAAAAAGGTTTGGGTCTCAAAACCTAACTAGTTCCTTATGATGAATGCAGGGTTCTTCAACATGCCAAAGGAGCATCTGGTATGTAGACAGTGGAGGATCTATGCATATGACAGGGAGCAGCTCTCTTCTTAATGACTACTCTCAAGCAAACAAGGGATTTGTTTCATTTGGAAATGATGCTAAGGGTTACGTCATTGGGAAGGATATGTGTCAAATGGAGAAATCAGATTTGATGATGTTAACCATGTGGAGAATCTTAAGTATAATCTACTGAGTGTCAGTCAGATGTGTGATAAAGGGCATGTTGCACTTTTCACAAGCCAGAACTACAGAATTCTGTCTTCCACAGTTCTGAGGCTGATTGACAAGGTATTGGATGAACATACTCTCCTGAAAGCCAACAGGATCGAAAGAGTATATGCCCTGGATTTGTCAAAGAAGATTGATTTGAAGGGTCATCCTTGCCTGTTCTCCAAAGCCTCTCCTCAGGAATCTAAATTGTGGCACAGAAGGCAAGGTCATGTAAATCTCAAAAACATGAATCAGCTGATCCACAATAGTTTAGTGAGAGGTCTACCAATAAAGGAGTTCCACTATGATGAAACCTGCACTGCTTGTTTGAAAGGAAAACAACACAAAGTCTCATTCCCTCCTATTGAAGAACCTAAGTCCACTGCCTGCTTGCAGTTACTGCACATGGATCTATTTGGTCCTATGAGAGTGATGAGCATGGCCAAGAAGAAATACTGTCTGGTTATTGTGGATGATTACTCCAGATTTGTATGGACTTTCTTCTTGCATTCAAAGGATGAGGTTGCTCAAACGATTATAAACTTTGTGTTGTATGTTGAGAAGCAGTATTCCCTATCAGTCAAGTGTACAAGAAGTGATAATGGAACAGAATTTAGAAACCATACACTTGATGATTTTTATCTCTCAAAGGGAATCAAGAGGTAGTTTAGCATCCCAAGGACTCCAGAACAAAATGGAGTAGTGGAGAGAAAGAACAGGACTCTAATTGAAGCTACAAGATCCATGTTGGCTGACTCTAGTTTGCCATTGACCTTTTGGGCTAAAGCTGTCAACACAACTTGCTATGTGCAGAATAGAGTTTTAGTAAATCAGAGGTTGATGAAGACTCCATATGAAGTTCTACATCATTTGGCTCCTCTAATTTCTTTCTTCAAAGCCTTTGGGTGTCCTTGTTTCATTCTCAACACAAAGGATCAACTCCACAAATTTGATCCTAAGGTGGATGCAGGGTATTTTGTAGGTTATTCATCCACATGCAAGGCTTACAGAGTCTTCAACAGCAGAACAAAGATAGTTGAAGAAACCTTGCATGTGAAGTTCAATGAATCTCCTAAGGATAAAACCACAAAACCCTGTGGAGTTGTTTGATCTGGACATACTGCAATATGTTCCCTATCAACCTCCAGCTGTTGCAGATCATGTGAATAAATCATCTTCTGTAGCTAGTCTTCCACCTGGTGGTACTGAAGATGATGATGATATCAGTACTCACCTTTTCAAGTTTAGTGATCAACTGCCTGATTCCACTAAACCTGATGTTCCTGTAGCTTCAGTAGCTCCATCCACACAAATGCTGATGAGATTTCTGACTCCTCTACATCATTTGAATTGCCATCTCATACTTGTTTCAAAAGTCTGGATCAACATCTGTTGCTGCTGAACCTGCTACAAACACTTGAACTCATCTTATAGTGTACCAAGAGTTGAAGAATCACCCCATGTCTCAAATCATTGGTGATATCAATGCTGGTGTCTCAACTAGAAGTCAATTGTCCAACTTCTGCTTCTATGCTCTCTTCATCAGTCAGCTAGAGCCAAAGAACTATCATGTTGCTTTAAGAGACAATGGATGGGTTGAAGCCATGCAGCTTGAGCTACTTCAGTTCAAAAAGCAGCAAGTGTGGGAACTGGTTCCTCTACCCCCAGGTAAGTGTGCAATAGGCACTAAGTGGGTGTTTAGGAATAAAACTGATGAAAATGGGCTTATCGTCAAGAACAAGGCTAGACTGGTTGTACAAGGGTTTTCAAAAGAAGAAGGTATTGATTATGATGAAACCTTTGCCCCTGTAGCCAGACTGGAGGCAATTAGATTGTTCTTAGCCTATGCTGCATTCCACTCTTAAAGTTTTTCAAATGGATGTCAAAACTGCTTTTTTATATGGAAAAATAAAAGAAGAGGTTTATGTGTGTCAACCACCAGGTTTTGAGGACAATAAACATCCTGATTGAGTGTATAAACTTGATAAGGCTCTTTATGGGTTGAAACAAGCTCCTAGAGCCTGGTATGAAACACTTTCCAACTTTCTTCTTCAAAATAATTTCACTAGAGGCTCCATAGATAAAACTTTGTTTATTAAGAAAGTGGATCAGCATAAGCTACTTGTTCAAATAATGTTGATGATATAATTTTTGCATCCTCTGATCCCTAGTTGTGATGAGTTTACAAGTTTAATGAAGCAAAAGTTTGAAATAAGTGCAATGGGAGAATTATAGTTCTTTCTAGGCTTGCAAATCAAAAAAAAGGCTGATGGAACCTTCATTCATCAGAGAAAATATACAAAAAATCTTTTGAATAAGTTTGATTTACAAAAATGTAAGCCCTGTTCTACTCCCATGTGCAACACCACACAACTGGATGTAGATCAGAAAGGTAAAGCTGTTGATGAACACTTTACAGATGTATGATTGGGTCCTTGATGTACTTAACAGCTTCAAGACCATTTGCAACGTGTGTTTGTGATAGATTTCAGGCTGCTCCTAAAGAGTCTCATTTGATTGCAGTCAAGAGGATCTTTAGATATCTGCAAGGTACACAATCTCTAGGTCTTTGGTATTCCACTGGACACTCTTGCAAATTAGTTGCTTTTCCTGATAGTGACTATGCAGGGTGTAAGTTAACCAAAAAGTCAATTCTGGTGGATGTCAATTCCTAGGCAACTGTTTGATTTCTTGGCAGAGTAAGAAACAAACATCTGTTGCTACATCCACTGCTGAAGCTGAGTACATTGCTGCTGCAAGTTGTACATCTTAGGTACTCTGGCTTCAGAACCAATTATTGGATTATGGCATTACAGAGACTAAGACTCCATTGTTAATGGATAGTGCTTCAGCTCTGTGTATTGTCAAGAATCCAGTCCAGCATTCTAGGACCAAACATATAGAGATCAGACACCATGTTATTAGGGATTGTTTTGAAAAAGGTCTGATTGATCCAAAGTTTGTGCCAAGTGCTGATGAGCTTGCAGATATATTTACTAAGCCTTTGGATAGTTCAAATTTCCAAAACCTTGTGTTAAGGCTTGGTATGCTGTAGCTAGAATAAGTTACAACTACTGATGATTTCAGTAAACAAGTACTGATGATCATTAGTACACATGTCACAAATAAATACTGATAAGTTTATTCTCAGTTGATTTAATAACTACTGAAGAATAAATTACCTTAAAAAGTACTGTACTTTCTGTTAAAAGAAACTGATGCAGCTACAACTACTGATGTAGTTATAACTACTGATGTCAGTAAAAACAGATAAGTACTGATGTCCATATGAACACACTGAAAACAGCTAAAAAGTCTGATGAATAAGTGTTGAGGATAGTATGAAACAACTGAAAGGCTAAGAATTGACGAAAACTACTGAGAATTTTCTCTTCAGTCGTTCCACAAACTGTTGTTTCACCTTAAACAGCTGATGACAAAACCATGTCTTCAGTAGTTTCACAACTACTGATGACTAACACCAAGTCTTCAGTTGTTTCTTACACCTGAAGACAAAACAAGGTTTTCAGTAGTTTCATAACTATTGATGACTAAAACTAAGTCTTCAGTTGTTTTAAGACAACTGATGACAACACCAAAACTTTCAGTCGTTTTCTTTTCAGCCTTTTCTTACCCTATGAATACCTGCACTTATAGTCGAACGTTTCATTAGCCGTTTTCTAGCCTTTCTCTCTCTCAACAATGGCGACCATGAAACTTAAACCTAGACATAACTGTGTTGCCTACCTCTCGAAATCGGCCTTTTGGAACAAATTTGATAATGCCATCGATCTTATGGTGGATTCCCAATACCGAACCGCTTTTCTTTTGAATCCTACTATATACGCTGAATCCTTAACCCAATTCTGGTCCAACGTCTCTGTAACAACTGGTCACAATGATAGCAAATCACTCTCCAGTCGTTGGTTAACCAAAAACATGTGGTAGTATCACCCCTGACATCATTCGTAAAACCCTAAACTTGCATGATGCCACCTGTGTTGTAGAATACCCGAAAGGCACCATCGATATGTCTTTCATCAACAACGGGTATGAAGGAGACTTAAGTGCTACAACCGTTGTCAAAAAGCACTTCCATGATGCTGAAAGACTTATCTTCCACATGGTAAATGTCTGCCTTGTTCCAAGACATCTTCATGGGATCAGATGTCCTCACGATGGCAACAGGTATTGTACTCTATCTTTGAACGACAAAATCTAAATTTTTCTGAGATAGTGTTTATGGAACTTAAGGATCTGGCTCAGAAACCTATGTCAAACAGATGGCTATTTATCCCAAGTTTCTGATGGTCATAATTTTAAATCAATTAAATTCTGACGGCCTTGTTGGTCTTGGAGTCCCTGCTCCAGCTGTCTTAGCTGAGGTATACTCCAGACATAACTCTGACCCCACTCTCAAAGCGGCTGCCCGATTGCTCAAACCCAAGCAGAGGGAACCCACAACTTCCACCTCCAGATCCAAAGTCCCCACCAAACCCAAACCCCAAAAGCCTAAAATGGCTACTCAGGGAGATGAGTCCCCTAAGGATGCCCCTGTACCACCAATACAGAAAACATATACTTGCTCTAACCCCCCAGTTATGTTAGAGACTCAACCTGCTGAAAACCGCACAGGTATCCTCTCTACAGATCCTGTTGCAACCACACTAGGGGAACCCACACTACTGGAACCTATCTCAGTTGAGAAGGTTACCATTGAAGAGCACCTCTCACTCGGGTGCAATGCTTCTGACCAATCTCCCACTGCAACCGCCCCTCAAAGCCCACTCTTATTGTTGCTAAAGTGCTGAGTCAGCTGCATTCCTCACCCCCTCCCCAGAAACCAATTCACACTGGGCATACCTCAACAATTGAGGGGGGGACCAAAGTACTGCTGATAACCCACAGCACAGGGGTTATAATGTTCAATCTCCAAGTGTAGAAAAGGAGATTAGAACTTCTGGTCAGGCTGCCACTTCTACTGATTTAGAAAATGAACAGGATGAAGTTGGTACCATATATAGACCTCACCAGAGGCAACTGCCAATGAAGGACAAAGTCTTGAGGCAGGAAGTCCCCAGAACTAAGAACAAGGGGCACATGCATATACTGATCTACACTCAGGGCATGTACATCCTGATTTGATGAGGAGGTCAGATGATTCAGCAAAGATTGATGATGACCTGGGCTTCTTCTTCAATGTCTTAGCCCATAACACCATCCTAGAGACTGAGGTGAGCAGACTCAAAGAATTGCTAGCCAAAATGTCTCAGGATAAAGTACATCTACCCTAATAAACCCCCAGATGGCACCTTCATTTGAAGGTTCACCAAACACTCAGCCACCACACTTAACTAACCCACCAGCCCTTGTTTTTAGCACCAACTCTCAGGGACAAACCCCTCTGAGTAGATGGTTGCAACCTTTCAAAACTCCTTACCTCTGATCACTCCCATCATCACTGAGATTGTACATAAAGCCATTGATGAGAGGATCTCCTTAAATCTACAAACACTAGTTGATGATGCTATGCAAAAGTCACTTTCTGCCATTCAAACCCTGAACCAATGCACCAAAAAGAGGGAGTCTAAGGCAGTAAAGAAAGAAAGAGAAAGAGAGTGGTTGATGAGAACCAACAGAAAACTAAAAGGAGCTAGAGAAAGAGAAACAACTGATCACTTATAAAAGGAAGAAAAGTGCTGAAACACAAGAGCCTGTTGAAGGGAAATCCTTAGAAGATCTGCTTAAAGAAGCTGATGAAGCTCACAACAGATCTATGGACATAATAATAGACCAACTCTTTAGACAAGGCTTTGATACAGCCACTTTAGACACTGAGATAAGAAGGCTGGAAGTTAAGGAAATACAAGAAAGATGGGCTAGTTACAGTGTCATGGATAGGGAAAGGTGGAGATAATGATCAGATTTATTGGAAAATACTTGGAAGATCATTGATTGAGATCAAATCATGGACCAGAGACAACATTCTGGCAATAACCACCAGAATCTATTCTTCTAAAGCATTCAATAAGGGTTAATTATAGAATCATTAGATGAGGCAGGTGGTGGGAAAAGAACTGATATGGCCAAGCTCTCCAAAGCAAAACTTAACAAAAAATGCTAGATCAGCCTTCCCTAACTCCAACTCATAAACAACCAACTCCAAAACCTGCCAATCCTATCCCTAAACCAAAACAAACTCACAACTCAACCCCAAAACCAACTCCATTACCTCAAAAACCACCTCAAACCACACCTAGTGATGCACCCAGAAGGAGGAGAAGGTGTTGAGGGTAGGAGAAGAAGAAGAAGAGGATGATAATGAAGATAGTATGCCAATCTCTGCTGTTCTCAAACTTAAAACACCTGAGCTCAGAAGTCAGCAGATGATTACACCTGACTTGCAAATGCAAATGGTGAAAGTAAAGATTGAAGAAGCAGAACAACAGACGCAGCATGATGAGCAATTCTCAAATGGTTGACAAGGACTTCCCTCAGTCCTCATCCATTCAAGAAATGAAGAAACAAGCTCTGAGGTTGTACACTCTTAGGCATACATTCCAACATCAAAGAGAAAGAGTGAGGATTTGGCCTGACCCTAGGGTAAGTTCCAGAATTCATAAGAAAACATACCAAGTAGATATCATAGCCAAGTGAAAAAGACTTTGAATGCTATAATTAGTTTGGCTATGGTAGTCTCACCCTGGGAAATTATTGAAGAATTCAAGAGAGCACATAACTCAAAGACAACCCCTCAATCTATACTTGAGAACAAAATGATCAAGAAGGGGTGTTATACAGAAACTTGAAGATCTTCAAAAGAGTGAACTCCTGTTGATGCTAGAAGGCTCTCACCCAGATGAATTCGCATACAGAGAGATCACAACTATTGAGTTGAAAAATGGGAAGACAGTTAGATATCTGTCTGAAAATTATGGGCCTGAGTTCTTCTTTGAGGGAGAAGCAGAAGAACTCACCAAGGAGGAACAAGTTGTTCTCCTTGAGGCCTATGCAGAAAGTTTATAGACTCATCAATGGGAATTAGGTCATGGTTGGGACAAGGCTCTGTGTCCAGTTTCCCCAAGACAGAGTCCCTTCCATACTTAGCCAATCAATATTCAGAAACCTTTTCCCGGCCTGTGCTTACATGATTACCTCTGAAGCTGATCAAGAGGGTGTTTCTGCCGAAGAATAAGTGGGATCATCAATAAAACTTAGAGGTTTTGGTTGCATTGGTTCAGGGGAGTTTGTGGACCAAAAGAACCAATGAGCCTGATCAGAAAAACCTCTAAGTCACAGACATTACAACTGCTGAAGACAATTACAACAGCTGAAGACATCAGCTGATTACAAGGTCTGAAGACAAAGCCTGAAGACAAAATCTGAAGACTTCTACTGAAGACAAAGTCTGAAAGTAAAGTACTGAAGACAAAGTTTGAAAGTAAAGTACTGAAGACAAAGACTAAAGACAAAGACTGAAGACCAGAGTGATCAGTAGTTGTCACAACAGCTAAAGTTATTAACTTCAGTAGTTGTGATGGTTTTCCTTTCAGTACTTGTAATTTAGTTTTCAGTAGTTTATAGTTTCAGTAGTTTTAGTTCAGTAGTTTTATGTTTTTGTACTTAGCATTCTCTGAGATGTGATCAGTTGTTAAGAACATCATCAGTAGTTTGCATAGTTTCAGTTGTTTGTATAATTCTGTTAGATGTCACTATCAAGTGACATCAGCAGACGTCACATTCCTTATATAAGGAATGTTGACCTAATTGTAAGGTGTGACTTTAAGCCACCACGAAAGTATTTGAATGAAATATTCCTTTTGCAGAATTCTCTCTTTTCTATAACCGTGCACTATTCCATTGAATATCAATTGTGTTCTTGCAAAATTGTTTAATTCATTGATCGAATTCTGCTGCAATCTACTCTATTCAATCAAACTTAGATTGCTGATCCTAACAAAGGATCATCTCATGGCAATGCAAGAAACAATCCTGTGTCTCTACATCAACTGCTGAAGCTGAATACATTACTGCTGCTAGCTGCTGTGCTCAACTGCTATGGATTCAGAATCAGATGTTAGATTATGGATTCAACTTAGAGTACTCCTATCCATATTGACAACAACGGTGCTATCTTAATTACTTAAAATCCGTGAAGCACTCCAAGACAAAGCATCTTGACATCAGGTATCATTTCATTAGAGATATTCATGAGAAAAATCTAATTAAGTTAATCAAAGTTGATTCAAATGAAAAATATGCTGATCTGTTCACCAAAGCTTTTGATGAACAAAGATTTAAGTATCTCATAATAGCTATTGGGATGATAACATTGATTAATTAATCTCTTTTGAAAACGTTTTTATATGTAAGTCTTGTGTCAATACAATTAAGCCCTATTACAAGAATTTCTCTAAAATTTTCTAAGTGTGAATTCCTTCCGAGAGAAATTAACCCTCAGAAGACATTCTCATATCTTCCGAAGCAAGATTTCTCAAAGGATAACTTTCTTCTCGGAAGAATTTTTGGCCACGGAAGAAGCGATTGATTGCATATCAGATCTACTTCCGAGACTTACAGATTCTCCACTTGGAAGCAACTCTAACCTTCGGAAGCAAAGTTTTGGCTTCAGAAGTAGGAATTGCCTTCGGAAGACAATTACCTAGGAAATGTTTTCCACTCGGAAGAGAGATTCTACTGTGTAACGTAAATCTCTTGGGCCCCACACTGTAAAAAGCAAAGATTTTGTTAATGATGTCAGATTATTTAACTAATTTTAACCTTACTACCACTATCAATTCATCCACTTAACCATCACATCACCTTATCCTAACCTCCATTACCGCCTTACCACCCTCTTTTAAATAATCTCGACTGTTCAATTTCATCTTCTTACTTGCAATTTTACAGCCCTTGAAATTTCTCCTCTCCAACTTTACCCAAGCTCAAAATCATCTACATTCACCTTTCCGAAATGGCACTTAACCCTCAGCACAACCAAGTCACACTTCTTCATTCTTCAAGAGATGCTGACTTCTCTAAAGCCATCTCCTTTCTCACCCAATCAACCTACTACACTGACCTTACCGTTAACCCTACTGTTTACTCCAACCAAATGCCTGAATTTTGGGGAAATGGTCAAGTCGAAATCCTAAATGGGATTCATGTACTACGGTCCAGCATCTGTGGACAGGAGTTGATCATCACTAAACAACTCATCAGGGAGCACCTTGAGCTTCATGATGGAGTAGCTCCTACTAAATTCCCTAAGGAAGATTTGGATAGCACGTATATCCTAATGGGATATGGTGGAGACATCAGTAGGTTGACAGTTCACAAGTTCAACTCATCAGGGAGCACCTTGTCTGTGCAGCTGTTCTGACTGTCCCCCACATGCAGCCTACCATCTTCAAAACATTGAAGAACGTATCCACCAACTTCACTGGAAGGTATACCACTCTGCTTCGTGGTATGATTAAGCGCATAGCTCCTGGTGACATCCCTATTCACCCCATAGGTGATGAACCCACACCAGCAACCACCACCACAATACCAACACTACCTTCTCCACCCATCATCATCACTTATCAAAGACGCCCCAAACAAACCCTTGTTCAATCTACTCTGATTGAACAAGCCCCTCCTGTTCAATCCAAAAAGACTATAGTGGAAACATGGGCTCCCACTCAGTCAGAGGTCTCTCCATCCTTCCCTTTTGACCTCAATTTGGGTTTTGTTAGGATCAGTGATCTATGTTTGATTGATTGACGAGTATTGCAGCGGAATTCAAACTATGAATTAGTCGATTCACAAGAACAAAACGATATTCAATGAAGAACACAGACGGTTATAGAGAGAGAGAATATCTGCAAATATGTTTCATTCATATTCGCTTTCGTGGTAACAGAATGTCACAATTATGATTAGGTCGACACCTCTTATATAAGAGATGTGACGTCTGCTGATGTCACTTGATAGTGACATCTAACAGATTTATTTCAACTGAAACACAACTACTGAAGATGTCAAAACAGCTGACATATTCTTACAAAATATGCTAAGTGTTATCAGTTGTTTACAACTACTGAAATATAAAACTACTGAAACTACAACGACTGAAGAACAGCTCTTCAGTCGTTTTACAAAACTACTGAAACTAGAAATATAAAACTACTGATATCACAACTACTGAAGAAGTACTCTTCAGCAGTTGTGACAAACTACTGAGGCTTCAGTACTTGATCTTCAGACTTTGACCTTCAGATGTTTCATCAGCTGATGACTTCAGTAGATATCATCAGCTGATGTCTTCAGTCTTTGTCTTCAGACTTTGTACATCAGTTGTTGATCTTTAGCACTTGTAAACTCTTCAGCTGTTGTACTTCAGTACTTTGGTCTTTCAGCTTCAGCACTTGTATTTTCAGCTGTTCAGCTTCAGTACTTGTGTTCTTCAGCTGTTCAGCTTCAGTACTTGTGTTCTTCAGCTGTTGTACTTCAGCACTTTAGTTCTTCAGCTGTTGAAGTCTTCAACACTTGATTTTTAGCTGTTGAAGTCTTCAGCACTTGTCAAACTGCTGATGAAGCTTTCAACAGTTGTTGTGATACCATGTGGGACTTAGAGGTTTTCTGATCTTGGCTCATTGGTTCTTTTGGTCCAACAAACTCCCCCTGAACCAATGCAGCCAAACCTCTAAGTTATTTATATCCCACTTATTGTTGGAAAAAGATTGGTCTTTTTCTTCTTGATCAGTAGAGAAGATGACCCATGTAAGCTCCGGCCTGGGAAGAAATCTCAGGTATTTGTTTGGCAAGGTATATGAAGGAAACTCTGTTTTGGGGAACTGGACACAGAGTTGTTATCCCATTCATGAGATTTACTTCCCCATAATGAGTCTGTATGACTCTCGAACATAGGCCTCAAGGAGAACAACTTGTTCCTCCTTGGAGAGTTCTTCTACTCCCTTCGAAGAAGAACTCTAGACCATAGTACTCAGATAAGTACTTCATGGTCCTGCCATTTTTCAGCTCCACTGTAGTTACCTCCCTATATACAAATTCATCAGGATGGTGCCTTCAAGGAGTAACTGGAGCTCATTCTTCTGGATGTCTTCAAGCTTTTTATATAACAACCCCCTTTTTAATCATCTTGTTTTCTAGTAAGGCTTGAGGGGTCATCTTTGCTTGATGAGCTTTCTTGAATTCATCAATGATTTCCCATGGTGTGACTACAATGGCCAACATGATGGTAGAATCTATTGTTTTTCTAACCTGGCCATTGTATCTGTGTGGAATAGTTCTTTTATGGATTCTAGAACTCACCCTGGGGTCTGGCCATACTCTCACTCTCTCCTTCTGATACTGAAAAGTGTGCCTGAGAGTGTACAGCCTCTGAGCATGCCCTTTCATGGCTTGTATAGATGATGACTGAGGAAATTCCTTGTCAACCATCTTCAGTAGTTGCTCATCATTACTTTTCTGCTGTTCTTCATCTTCTATCTTGACTCTAACCATCCCTTTGAGAGTCAGGTGTGATCATGGGTGACTTCTGGGTTTTGGTAGCTTTAGAACAGCAGAGAGTGGCAGACTATCATCTTCATCCTCTTCTTCTTCTTCTTCTTCCATCCTCAGCACCTTTCTCCTCCTTCTAGGTGCATCACTGGATGATGGTTGGGTTGGTAAAGAATTGGTGTTGAAGAAAGAGGATGTTTGGACTTTGGCTTAGAGATTGGTTTGGAGATTTGAGGGTAGGCTGTGTTTGAGTGGGTGGAAGGAAGGTTGATCCAGCATCTTGGTAGTAAGTTTCGCCTTTGTAAGTTTAGCCATTTCCAACCTTTTACCAGCCCTAGCCTCATTAAGGGCTTCAACAATAACCCTTGTGGAATTGCTCAGACAGACAGATTCTGGTGGCTATAGCCAGAATACTGTCCCTGGTCCACGCGCGAATCTCCATTAAAGATCTTCCTAAGTATTTTGCAATGAAGCGGACCATGATCTCCAATCTCTCTTTTTCTAGAGCATCATACCAGCCCATCGGGTTTGAATCTCTTGCACTTCCACCTTCTGATCTTACTATCCAATGTGGCTGTATCAAACCCTTGCCTGAAGAGTTGTTCAATTATTTTATCCATGGATCGGCTGTGTGTAGTATCAGCTTCTTTTACCAGCTCTTCCAAGGATTTGTTTCAGCAGTAGTTGATCATCAGCATTTCTTTCGCTTGTAAGTGAGCAGTGGTTGCATTTCTTTCTCCTCCTCTTGGGCTGCTTCTCTTCCTTCTTTTCCTCTGTTCTTTTCCTCTTCTTTCTTTCAATGCAGTACTCTCCCCCTTTTTGGATGCATTGGTGGAAGGGGTTTGTACCGCAGAAAGTGTCTTTTGCACATCAACATCAATAAGGGTTGTAAAGT